>JALMQS010000829.1:221618-374815 GCA_024734495.1 Forficula auricularia | reverse complement strand
ATTTATGAACAATAATTTAATCACAGTATATTCTTATAATAAATTATTCAAAATTATTACTTTTTTACAACAAATTACAATTAAATTTGCAAAAATAATTAAGTAACTAATTGAACAACAACTTTTATTCAGTTTACTTGCTGAAAGAAATAATGTCAATACAAAATTTATTATTATAAAATAATAAAATCAAAAATTAAATTTTAACAGTCGAGTAGAAATTTAAACAATAAATTTTATTCAAGTATTTTGTAAATTTAAAATGATTTTTCTGAACGAAGAATTTTATGAAAAAAATCGGTTGTCTATAAAGTCGGTTTACTGACGATAGTTGAACGTGACAACGTCATAAGAAAATACCATTCCATCAGTATTTTCTTATGACGTTGTCACGTTCAACTATCGTCAGTAAACCGACTTTATAGACAAGCGATTTTAATATCAATGAAACTGGCTTTATTGGAAACATAATTTTATGCCATTAATGTTTGAATATGATTTCAGCTCATGGAGCCGCGCGTAGATGGCGCAATCTGGATTTCAATTTTCACCAACTTTTCGAAGCAATTGAGGCCGTATTTCATTAATAATTTGCCGAATGTTGTATTCCAAGTGTTCAATCGTCTTTGGTTTATCGGCTATAGGGATATGTCAAGTCACTTGTCTACGCCGATAAGCCAGAGACGATTGAAGTCTTGGAACACAACATTCGGCGAATATGGCGAAATACGGCCTCAATTGCTGCGAAAAGTGTATGAAAATTGGAAATCTAGATTGCATCATCTAGGCGCCAACCGCGGCGGCCACATGGCCGAAATCATATTCAAACATTAATGTCACAAAATTACCTTTCCAATAAAGTCAGTTTCATTTATATTAAAAATATTTTTCTTTCTTTTATTTTAATTTAAAGTTGTGAACCTCTAAAAAAAAAAACACTCTTGATATGGGAATTCAATTAAAATAAGCAATAGCAACAATGCTGAAAAGAAATGCATGGCCGCTTTTAACTCGAAATCAAATTAAAATAAGCGATGCATAGATGACTGCAAATAAATCCGTAGGTTCATTTAGCTGGAAATTTAAATAAAATAAATTTCAAAACTTTTATTTTTAATATTCTAGGATTTATTTAGATGAGGCAGTCCAGATTCAAAACAAGAGAAATAATATCTAACAAGATGTCATTTAATTAGACAAAGTTTTTTCTCTCTTTATTGTTTTCTTTCAAAAGCCGACGTTTTGAAGGTTACTTTCCTCTTTCTTCAGGGTTTTGAACAGGTGAAGAAGGAGGGAAGAAACTTCTGAAACCCTCGGCTTTTGAAAAAAAAATAAATAATGAGAGAAAAAAGCTTTGTCTAATTAAATAACATCTTGTTAGATATTATTTCTCTTGTTTTGAATCTGGACTACCTTATCCAAATCCTACAATATTAAATTTACCAGTCAGTCTCCGAAAACTATTTCAAACTTTTTATTTTTAACCATGATGTGAATATGGTAATTTCACGGATACTGAAGAAAAAATAATTTTCAAATATTTAGTTCGTTTTAAAATAAAAACATCTTTTTTAAAAATATTTTATTTTTATTTTTGAACCCACGAATAAACTTGAAATTAAAAGTTTAAAACAATTTTCGATTTCAAGTAAAATGAAAAAAGATAGGTATATAAATTTTTTTTTAATTCTCTGTATTATTTGGTCTACAAGCTGACAAATGACAAATAGGGTTTTACTTTTATACGGAATCATATAAACAGTGTTTCTTTTAGACTATTTGCTAGAGGGGGATTTTAAAGATTCAGAGTTCAGGGGCTGGTGTGGTTGCTTTATTTTTCTCCTAGGAGGGAGGGGGGGTGACAATGTCCCCCGAATAGGTACCTAAAAAAACACTGATGATGATAACAGAAATAATCACATCAAAAATTAAAGGACGAAACTTTGCTTAAACAGTAAATAAGTATTTTATTCAAGTTATCCAATTTCCAAATAATTCCTATCTAGAAACATTTAAAATATCATTTTCTAAATAACTACCTGTTGCTACCGTGAGAACATCTTTACAAAGAGCCAGCCATTGTGAGAGTTCATCGGCAGCCATTGTATGGAGCATACTCGTCAAAGTTTGGTGAACATCTCGGACAAGTGCCGCATCAGTTTCCGTATCAAGTAACGAGAAAAGTACTCCGGGCAATCCAGTTTCAGTGATAACCAATCCTAAAAACATAATAAATATTAATTACTTGTATATTGACTTTTTTAGGGTCTGTACTTAACTTTTCGACACAAATTCACGAAAAAAAGCCCATTAGGGATAAAAGCCAATTACAAAGTTGAAAACAGAGACCACTTTTGGGGCCTGTTTCGAAATTCATATAAATTATTTATAAATAAAGTAATTTCAATAATAAAAATGCCTATACTGCTAAGTTAAATAAATTTTAATTATAATACTGTTTCAGGTAAAGAGAAGGTGTAACCATAGGAAACGGTGAAAATAGTGTTAGAGGGGAGTTATTTAGATTACACAGTAGGGAGTTTGGGGGGCTGATTTTTAAATTTACGAAAAATAGGTAAAATTATTATAGGAAATGATTAAGATGATGGATAATTTTATTATGTTTGGCTCGAAGGGTTAGTTGGAAGGATATGAGCCGGGCTTGGATGGGAGATAATCTTCAGAGATTAGAATCTCTATTGGCGGCGTTAAGCCAGAAAAATGCTATTTTAAATAAGAATTTGCACTAGGCAGTTGAAACTATGCTTTTTATGAAATAATGGCACAAGGCCCGCATTTATTGCTTCTTCGTTACAGAACGTGTATACAAATTACTTCTTAGACACAAGCCGTCTCTACCAAATCGTTCCAAGATGATCAGTCACCCCGGAGAGCTGCCTCATTCAATGAGTTTAAACAATTGACAACTCACACATGACAACTGAATGACAACAACTGAATTCGCTTCGACGAGCTGGCTGCTTTTATAACCCTGGCTCTAATTAGCAATTAAGCTGATTGGTTAATCATTCCCGCCTTTTAGATGACGTATGCATAATTTTTCCCGCGCTTGATTCTTTATAAAAGGGGCGTGTCCTTGCTGTTCACCTGTCATTTCATCGAAGGATTCTGACCGACAAACAGCAAGCAAACGTCTTTCTCAAGGCGAAAACAAATCTTTATTTTCAAAAGCATTTTACATTGAAAGAGCGGAGAATGAAATCCCACAATATATTTGTTAAAGACTATAGTTTAGAACCTTTTACCTTCATCATCAGTCATTTTAATTAGAAATATTTTATCTGTTATTTTTCATGGATTCAAATACTCGATTGGTGTTAAGTGATCAGCTTACTATGGCAACAAAACGTACTTGTTTTTCAACATTCAATTGAGTATTTGAACCTTAGACCATGAAATATATAGACACGCCCTCTGCTACTCTCCACACAGAGTGAAGTGAGGCCAACATCGCCTACAGATGACGTCACGTTCTCGCATAAATATTTTGGTAATATTAATATAATATTAATTTGCGATTATTGGAATCCAAAATAAATAATCTAAACTACGATAAATTTATCCCAATGTATAATAATTACTATAGTGGCCATGCTATTTCTGGCTGTTCCTACCTACAGATGACGTTACATTCTCTAGTTGATGTTGGCCTCACCAAATCGACACCAGGGCGTGTCTATATATTTCATGGTCTAAGATTTGAACCCATGAGAAATATCAGAATATTTCTAATTACAATGGCTGATGATAGTCATTTAACATACGAAGAAATAACAGATAGAATATTTCTAAATAATAAGATTGATGATGAAGATTAAACATTGAAAATTATAGTATAATGGATCGGGCTGCCCACCTTCAACAACATTGGTATCCCGGCTTTCGGTTGCCAGCGTTAATGCATGCTCGCAGACTTCTTTTGCCTCTCGTTGTGCCAATTGACGAAGACATGCAATTGCAGCTTTACGTAGTAATAAATGATTGCTTGAAAGGGTTCGCTAAAAAAAAAAAACATTAAAAGTTAATAAATAAGACTAAAAATTCGAAATAATTCCTTATTTTATTTAGATTTTCTTTGTTTTATGTTCAGAAAAATGTTTCAAATTCTCAAATGTTTTTATTTCTTTCTAACAATTGGCCTAAATTTAAGGCTTTCTTATAATTTGAAGAAATTTATTCCGAAAAAGATTTCATATATTCACTAGAATAATAGAAAAAATTTTGTCTTTAAAATCTTTAAAAGTCTCTATCTCCGTAAATAATGGTCTGGGAGCCTTAAAACAATCGAATCTATATTGATAAAATTAAGGTTTTGTCTGTACATTGGTCCAAATCACGCCAAATTTTGATTGCACACGTTTCAAGAAAAGTTATGAACGAAAACACCCTTAACAAAATTCCTGTCTGTCTGTCTGTCTGTTTCCGTGGTTTCTGCGAAAAGTTGCTCACGATTCACGTAAAAACGGCTGAAGAGATTATTATGAAATTTCATTTTTGGAACAGATGTCTTCTTAAACTTACGTTTATAGCTATATAACGTTTTGATATTTTGACCCCAAAAGGGGTTTGGGGGGCGCACGAATGAAAATTATCAAATAACTACTAAACTATTAACCCTACGGCAAATTTTATTATAAGCAAAGTTGTAGGAGATGTGATTTCTGACTTTTGTTTAAAAGCCCACCCAAAAAAGGGGGGGAATTTAAATTCTCGCCCTTGGAGAAAAACTCAACCAAATTTTGTATACATAATCTGTGGGCCTCTAGAAAGCTAGAACCCTTTGTCAGGGTGGGTTTCGTGGGTTGGGGGTCCAGGGGGCATGCCTCCTGTCTAGCAAGAGGGCCGCCGAAGGCGGGCCTTGCATCTGGTTTATAATATTTAAAAAAAATCTGTCTTTAAAATCTTTAAAAGTCTCTATCTCCGTAAATAATGGTCTGGGAGCCTTAAAACCCCTGTCTGTAAATGTTGTTGCTTAAATTAATAAAAAGTGCTTACACATAGGGTAGGAACTAGAGTTGAAAGATTGACATGTCTAGGCGCAAAGAGATGCAATTGCTGAAGACACCCAGTGGCCTCGGCCTGGACAAGAGGATCCTGATGATCCTGCATTATTGCACAAGCACAAAGGAACGAAGACCGTGCCATACATATTGAAGTTGTATTTCCTAGAATAGAATGAAAAAAAATAGATAATTAATAAAACATTTTTTAAAAGAAATTGCAAATTCTATAAATTTTGGGGATTCTACGGTAACTGTGGCGCCGCGATCTGACGATGGATTCTTATAGTATTCACCAAAATAAGAAGAAAATGAGGAATACCATTTTTTGAGATTTCGCTTAGTTTTCGAGATATCCAGTTTAAAAAAATACAGTTTTTTTATTTATTTTTCAATTGTTTCATTATAGAAACCACGGAAACCGTATTGTCACAGGTTCCGTGTGGCGCCGCTATCTGACGACGGATTCTTTTAGAACTAGACAAAATATGTCGGAAAGTAAAAATAAAATTTTAAACTACAAATTTGAAATGAAATTGAGTTTATGGACTGTGATGTCTCGAATTGTCTCAAGTGAGCGCCAGTGGGCGTTGGCAATTTTCACTTTTATAACTTTTCATCGGTTCGGTTCTATTCATCATCTAGGTTCATTTAGATAAAAAAATGGGTTCCCGAACAAACTTTGAAAGGTTCGGTTAAGATATATTCAGTTCGGCTCGTATATTTTCATTTCGGGCTGGTTTTTAGGCGTTTAGGTTGGCGTCGAGGGCGGATCGAGGAATTTTTATGTGGGGGGGGGGTGAATGTATATAAGGTCTACTTTTTATCTCGAAAGTGTGTCGCGATCGAATTGTCCAAGCGGGGGGGGGGGGGGGGGGGTCAGAGACTCCGCCCCCCTCCCACACACACACACACACATATAGAACTTTATTTTCAATTTTAAAATTTTTTAAAAAAATAAATGTTTTTTTTTTTTACAAATTTTTTTGCCAGGCACGGGCCTATATGGGGGGGCGGTCGCCCCCTCCGCCCCCCCCCCTGGATCCGCCCTTGGTTGGCGTTAACGTTAAAGATATACTACGAGCCGAACAGTTTCCGTAGTTTCTATTAAAAAAAAATAATTGAAAAATAAATAAAAAAAAAAAACAGTATTTTTTAAACTCGATATCTCGAAAAGTTTGGGGGGGTTCAGATAGGCTAGGCGGTAGCGTGACAGCGAGCTAACCAGGGGACCCGGGTTCGAATCCGACTCGAGGCATTCAGCTAAAATCTGACCCCCGGGGTAGAGACAAATTAAAAAAAATATATATAACTAGTATCGTAATTAGGCTTATTTAAGGCCAAAAAACCAAAAAAATCTCGAAAAGTAAACGATATCTCGAAAAATGGTATTCTTCATTTTCATCTTATTTTGGTGAGTACTATAAGAATCCATCGTCAGATCGCGGCGCCACAGTTACCGTAGAATTGCCAATAAATGTAAAAATACTGGCTAATTGCATTGATAAGGGAATTAATTAAAATATGAAATTTGATGGTTAAGTATAATTAATTTCCCTGAAGCTCAGGTCCAACGGTTGTGATAAGAGCGCTTAACACTTTGCCAATACACTGATGAACATCGACATGGGCCTGAGGGACCGAGAGTAATAATTTTAAAGCTAAACTGAGGGTTGGCTCGACGTATCCGCGAAACATCGGTCCTCCGGAATCAGCGATCAATGCAAGCGCATGCAGAGACCACACCTGAAAAAGAAATTTCGAATTAGCTATATATTATAATATGATTCTTGTTTATCATTTTGTAAATTTTAAATAAGAGATTTCAGGGATTTGGGTGTTCGGAGAAAAATTGAAATAAAAATTAATTCAAAAGCGTCTTTTTCAAGGTTTCAAGTTGAATTCAATAATAATTAAGAGTTTATGTACAAAATGTATCCATATTTTGAATAAGATTAATACGAAATGATTCATAGTGATCTGGCGCATTCTTTATATTGATCTTATTCTAGAAAGTTTCACCAAAAGTGTACCTGAACTTGAAAATGTAATTAAAGATGTATCAAAATTCATGATCAAAAGAAATATTGTGGTTTTGTATGAAATTTTTCGAATTATTTTACTGATATTTTCAAGTAAAAGTTTATTCATTTGAATCGTGTCAAACAAACTAGGGCTTTAAAATTAATAATCAACTAGAGATTGTGGTGTTAGTGCAAGGTGAAACATCTTTATAAAGATATGCGTAAATAGATATTTTGTTTACATATGGATTTACTATGAGTTAAGGATACTGGGTCACTTTTAATGTGAAATAAGTGACCCAGTATCCTTAACTCATAGTAAATCCACATAAAATAAAATAATCTATTGCTATATCTTTCTTTAAAATTAAATCAATTTTTTATGCATACTTAACATACTTATTGATAAAATTGTTTATTTAAAAAAAAAAAAAATTTAAACTCCAATTTTTCGGATAATATTTTTGAATATCAATCATTTTTTTTTTTATTTAGAAAATTTTGAAATTTTCCTGAAAATTTTCATTTTATGAAAATCCCATGATTAAATCCAAAAAGGGGATTTATAAGGGTTGATGTTAGTGTAGTGTAGGTAATAGGGGCTGTGCCGGATAGAATGGGTAGAATTGTAGTTAAACCGGGTGTATGTGAAAACACTCAAATAAATAACACTTCATATATAAAATTACTATCGCCTTTATTATAAAGGGATAAATAAATACAATGAATGATTCTATTCAAGCCAATGGTGAAGAGAAGGCTTAAAGAGCACAGGGTCGTTTTCGGGAGAAAGGCAGAGGGTGCGTGGCAAGGTTTTTGTAAGGAGAGAAAGAAACAGATAAGAAGCAGAATCGGGGGTCTAGAGAACATGGTCTAGGAGAGTAACAGGGATCAGATCAGAGAGAGAAGGGCGTTAAGAGTAAGCAGGGGCTATCGCAGGTAAAGGATAAGGATAAATAAGAAAGTAAGAAAGAAAGTAGAGCGCTCAACGAATGAACGGAGTCGACTGAACGTGGTAGACAGGCAAGGACGACCTCTCACCTCCAGGGGAAGAAGGGGGGGGGGGAAGAAGAGGTAGAGAAGAGGCCTTGCAGATCGCAAAGGGTCAAATTTGAATTTAACCATCCCAATTTTTTGAAAAAGTTTTCATTTTTGGAAATAGCAATTTTTGGGAAAATTTGTTACAGAAAGACGAAACGTGTCATCACTTTTGAATTAATTCAATGTTTCCATTTTTCCTCAAAGTTCACGACCCTGAGAACTTTTTTATTTGTAATATAGATATTATAAATTGTTTAAAAAAAATTTAAATACATGAACAGAATATTGAATATCAAATAAAAATATATCAATTTTTCAGAGAAAAAAGAACAAAAATAGTAAGGGCCGGTTGTATGTCGCAAAGTAAATGCTTTTCACTGACAGTTCCTGGCATCTGATTGGCCATCCAGTCCCTCCATTTACCATCTACCCTGTGTTAGTGGTAAAAAGCATTTACTTTGCGACATACAACCAGCCTTAAGTGTTATATTAAACAATCAATAGCGACGTTTGACGGCTGATTACTTTACTCCAGCTTCTTCAGACTCTTGATCAAATTTCTTCTAAACACTTTGTCGGTTCATTTAGCATTGCCTTTTAGATATACATAGAAAGATTTGAATACACTTTACTCACACAACACCAATATTTATTTAGAGTAGCCATAGTAAGTTCACAAACTCACTGCACATTCTCAACACCCTGGAGTGTTTAGAAAAAAGCCTGAAGAAGCTGGAATAAATCAGCCAAACGTCGCTAGTGATCGTTTAATATAACACTTAAAAAGCGGCGAAAAGGAAATTATATCATTCGATCTAAAGAACTTTCCTGGAGGGACACCTGTGGTCAAGGCACTCTTCGGCTATAGGAGAGAGAACGCAGATTCAACTCCTGCTGGGTGTTCAATTCATTTTTCCTTTTCAAAAAATAATGAAATAATTTTCTAAATATGTATAATTAACATAAGAAATTATTGAATATATTATTTAACTTTCTCGGCTCAATTTGCTATAATATTTTTTCTTTTTCCTCTGGAAAATTGATATATTTAATACTTATTATGGAGCTGAATAACAAAAATTAAATAAAAAGTAGTATCTATAGTTACCTGAACGACAGGGGATGTTCCATCTTGGGCTAGCGCTAGAAGTATACTGACACTTGTATTAAGATGCTGGCTGCTTCCCATGCCGCCCACGTATCGATGCAAGCAACCCAGGGCAAGGGAATGGCCAGTTCTTGTCGCGACATCCCGAGCTGACTTCAGCCGATCGAAACTCTGCTGGGCGAGTTCGGCTGTAAAACGACTATCGCCAACCACTTGAGCCATCCGACCTAACGATTCGCCAGCAGCGCAACGAAGAATCGGATTCGGACTGGTCAGGGCTCCTGAAAACAAAAACATGCTTTTAATAAATTGCCCTATTTGTTTTTGGTTTTTTAATGAAAATGATGAGAGAAAGAGTTACACCAAATAAGTGTATCCCCTAAAGGCCTAGGTTGGCCCCTCCATCGTGAAAAGAAGAAGAAATAATTTTATGGGCTGGGCGGGGGTCGAAGGTATCTGTGGATACGGGTCTTAAATAGCTGAAGGTTATAAGTCGCGGGAAAGATGGTGGCAGGGAGCGAGTTCCAATCTCTAGAGGACATAGGGATAAAAGAGTTGGCGAAAGCGCTTGTTCGATTTTTCTCCAATTTGACAACGAAGGGGTGCTGAGCGTTTGAAAACCGCGTGTTTCTCTTAAAGAGGGCTTTAGGGGGGATAATTGATTTCAGCTCGACAGAACAGACACCGTGATAGTATCTGTAGTACAGGAAAAGGGCAGAAACGGTTCTTCGGTGAGCCAGGGAGTCGAGTGAGTTGGTTAGAGCCGGTTCTCCTATTAGTTTAATTGCTCGCTTCTGAATCGCATCCAGTGTAGCAAGAGAATGCTTGGAGGCGCCCCTTGTTACAATATATAGTATATAGTAATTTTGCTTAATATATTATGTTATTTTGATAATAAATAAAAATTATTTTTTACTCTATACATATGCTTGGTGTTAAATTAGAAGGCCTGTTTCACACCTACCCGGCTGTCGTTTAAATCATAAATTTATAATTTAATTAATTTTAATTATAATTTTAATTATAATTTTAATTTTAAATTTATAATTTTAGACCCTTATCATTTTTTAAAGGGAATCTATTTTACTATCAAAATAAATAAATATATATAGGGTGTTCCATTAAGAAATATAAAATTACATATTGTTGCGCTTAAACGGAGTACACTGTATACAAATGTATACAGGGTGGTGACTTGGCCGACGCAGCATAGCGATTACAATGTTAATTTTTGAATGTGCATTTATTTGCTCCCCTAATTATTTTAGAGTTAAAGTTCTTATAGGTTTTTTGTAGAGAAAAAAATACTGAATCCGAACATATTTTTGTTTTCAAATTTTGAAATTTCAGAACCGTAATAATCAACATTATAAATAATTGTATTTTTACAAAAATCACCGAGGCCATGGAATTATTAAAACAAACAATTTTAGGACCATTTTTCTTAAATGAAAATTTAACTGGACAGCGCTTTTTGCAGTTATTGGAAGAGGATATAGTTCCGGCTGTAACGAAAAATGCTCGAGAAAACCAAGATATTTGGTTCCAGATGGATGGTTGCCCCGCACACAACAGCCGCGATGTCCGTGAATTTTTAAATAATCATTTTGAGAATAAAATCATTGGTCCGAGGTTTACAATTAGCTGGCCTGCAAGGTCCCCCGATCTTTCTCCCAACGATTTTTTTCTTTGGGGACATTTAAAATCAAAGATTTACTCTGGACAAACATTTCAAAACTTCGATCAACTCAAAAATCGTATACAAGCCGAATGTGATAAAATATCACAATACCAATTAGCAAATGTCAGACGAGAATTTTACGAAAGGTTGGGCCATTATTTAGTGGTAAATGGTAGTTTATTCGAACATTTGCTATGATTATTTTTTGTTATAATTTTATGCATTTGTTAATTATGTTAAAAAATTAAATTCTGTTTACCTTACTAATTTTATTGTTTTAATTACGTTTAAAAATATTACTTATAATTTCGTTGATTATTCTTGTGAAAATTTAAAAGCTCGTTCTAAACTTCATCTACGTGAATCTACTATTTTTATTTATCAATGACGAATACAAAACTCAGCCCATTCAAATTTAACGAGTTTCTCATTATGGTAATCAATAAATTCTAATAAGAACTGATTTTAAAAAGTTCAAATATAACAAACGTCACTTAGAAACAACAAATGAAAATGCCTTGTTTGTTTTAATAATTCCATGGCCTCAGTGATTTTTGTAAAAATACAATTATTTATAATATTCTGAAATTTCAAAATTTGAAAACAAAAATATGTTCGGATTCAGTATTTTTTCTCTACAAAAAACCTATAAGAACTTTAACTCTAAAATAATTAGGGGAGCAAAAAATGCACATTCAAAAATTAACATTGTAATCGCTATGCTGCGTCGGCCAAGTCACCACCCTGTATATTATGTAGATAGACAATAATATATCATATAAATTATAGGTATTTGAAGAGTTTTTCTATCTGACTTAAAATAAAAGCTTTAAAGAGAGGACAGACCGATGAATCACCCTGTATAAATTTAACAGATTTCTCTAATATATAATCATTATTTAATCAAATACATTTTTTATTACAAACGGGGTGTCAAAGTTGGTCAAATTAGCCATTCAAATGCTACACTTTATTTGGGCATCACCATTATTTAAAATGGACAATTAGGGATTACTTAACCATATGCAATCTGTCTGGAAATTAAGAGCTCTTTACCCATAGGTTTTGATAAAACATTTCTCAGTGACCAGAAAATTGTATGTACCTATTATTAACTTTTTTCATCAGAATTTTTATTATTTTTATTTCATCAGCAATTTTATTCGACAGAAGCTTCTTTTACTGGGTGAATTCCTCTCTTTTTTAATTTATTAATTGTGGACAGCTAACTCTCCTTCATTAACATCATATATTATTATTATTTACTAGCTGCAAGGCCCGCCTTCGGCAGCCCTTACAAAATTTGGTTGAGTTTGCTCCAAGGGCAAGAATTTACATTTTTTCACCCTCCTCCCCTTTTTGGGTGGTTTTTGGAGGAAATTTTTTTAAACAAAAGTTGTCTGAAATCACATCCCCTACAACTTTGTTTATCATAAAATTTGCCTTAGGGTTAATAGTTTAGGAGTTATTTGATAATTTTCATTTGTGCGCCCCCCCCCAAACCCCCTAATGGGGTCAAAATATCAAAACGTTATATAGCTAAAAACGTAAGTTAGAAGACATCTGATGTAACTATGAAATTTCATAATCCCTTCAGCCGTTTTTACTTGAATCGTGAGCAACTTTTCGGAAACCACTGCAACAGACAGACAGACAGGAATTTTGTTGAGGGTGTTTTCGTTCATAACTTTGCTTGTGCAACCAAAATTTGGCGTGATTTGGACCAATGTACAGACAAAACCTTAATTTTATATATATAGATATACGTGAAGATATATAAATGAACCAACCACAATAAGAGCGGTGGCGCTTCGCTTGACATCTTCATGGCCAAAGGGGGATTTGCTCTCAGCGAGGCCCTTAAGGGCAGCCAGCACTGCGGTGAACACATTCATTTGCACGGCTTCTTGACGAGAGGACTTGGCATGGCGGATGCACTCAGCGAAATGCTCTAGCATTTGCATCCGATGCTTGTTGGCCACGCGGGAGAAAATTAATCCATATAGGGACACAGACATGTCAATCACAGCAACGCCCAAAGGTAAAGGGCCCGGGATCAGTTCACCCTGTAAAACATAACGATTAAATTAATCAAGCCGAACAATAAATAGATTAGATTGTTTTTTTGTGAAGAGTATACCAACCTGTTGAACTGGCCGATAGAGGCAACAAAAATCGTGTTCGAGAGCACCAGATCCAGCTGCACTGTTAGGCTGCAACTGGGAAAATAAATAAATAAAAATTATTAAACATTAAAAAAAAGTAACGAGAATTTTCAAAAATATAATAAAAACAAAAAATAATTTATGACAAAAGAGTAAAATACAATAGAGTCCCGAAAACTCGGTGGACCGAAGGGTAGCAGTTTGTGAAAATGCCGGGTTATCGGGAATGGGGTTAAAAAAGAATAAGTACGAGTGTTTCCTCAGAAAATACAGTACTGTACTTGTATGTATTGTTTGTTTGAGAATAAACTGCCCAAATACCCTTAAACAAAGGAAAAGTACGTACTTTATATAGGCATAGAGCGTTTACTAAATGAAAATGGGTTTTTTCGCACTGCCAGGGTGTGGCCGAGATCCGGACTGCCGGGTTATCGAGTGCCGAGTTTTCGGGACTCTACTGTATTGTAAAATTTAATTTTAACTAAAATGACTAATTAATTTTTTTTTTAATATTTTATAAGTTTTTGGGCAGCAGGGGGTCTAGAAATTGGGGGCCAGAAAGGGAACCACTAAAGGCGGGCTTCACAGCTAGTGAAATTAACTTTTTTTTTTAATTTTTTCGAACAAGAAATTCAAATTAAAAATTATTCCAAACAGAAGAAATGTATTTATGTGGGAGCCTCATCCAATAAGCTAACGGGTTAAGTGAAACTTTAGCCGAAGATATCATTGAAATAATTTAAATTTCTAATTTTAATAAATTTTATTTGTCATAAAATATTAGTGGGTTTTAAAAAAATTATTTCCACTCTATTGTGTCATTTCCCTTTTATTGTAACAAAAAATCAAACAGATACGACGCTAAAGAAGTTTCACTTCAATAATAATAATAATAAATAAAATAAATAAATAAATAAAAATTATTAAGCATAAAAAAAGTAACGAGAATTTTTTAAAATATAATAAAAAACAAAATAATAATAATAATTTAAGACAAAAGAGTAAAATATAATTGTAAAATTTAGTTTTAACTAAAAAGACTAATTATATATATTTTTTAAATATTTTATAAGTTTTTAGGCAGCAGAGGTCTAGAAGATAGAGACCCTGGCCAGAAAGAGAACTACATAGTAAAATAAACTTTATATTTTTTTAACAAGAAATTAAAATTTAAAATTATTCCATACAGACAAAACTTAAATATTTATTACAAAATAATAATAATAAATAAATAATGAGATAGAAATCAAGAGAGAAAAGTAAAATAATTAAAGAAATAACAAATAGTGTTACACTAGTTTATGTTAATACTACTAGGTATATAAGAAAAGCTAAGAAAATTGAACCATTCGAATCCATTTTTAATTTCATTAACAAATCAGGAAAAATAATCATTTCTTTGTTGATTGGATAATTTCCTCTGAACATTTGTGCTAAAATGATTGTATTTACAATGCGAAGAAAAGATTAAATTTTGAGATTTCTAGTTTAAGAAAACTTCTGGTTCAAAAACACCATTTTTTTGAATAATTTTATCAAGATTTTAAGGCAATGTTTAAAATGAACAATTTATTTTATATTTAAGTTTATTATTAATTCCTTCTAAGGGCGTCTCTATTGTAAATAAGTTTTCACTTTTTTTTTATTATTATTTAATAAATATGCCGCTGAGATTAGAATCTAATATCGAGGCTAAAATGAGTAAAAAGGGAGCGGATAGAATGATCTCATTGCTTTTAGAAAGGAACGCATTCATTGCAGGAATGCGAAATACAAGTCCAAACCTGTTTCACACTAGTCGAGATTAATTTCTTATGTTCTAGAAATGGCCATTTGTCTCTAAATAAGAAAATATTAAATCGTAATTAATATCAGATTTAGATATTATTTATTACAGCTTAGAAAACAGGAAGTTGCTATTGAAGACATATGTATGGAGCATAACCATGTACGGGAGTGAAACCTGGACAATTAGAAAAGCGGAGAGAAAGAGATTAGAGGCTTTCGAAATGTGGTGCTACAGAAGAATGATGAAAATCAAATGGATGGATAAAATTACAAATGAAGAAGTTCTTGGAAGAATCGGAGAAAGAAGAACCTTGTGGAAGAGTCTGAAGAAGAGAAGAGGTCAGATGATGGGGCACACACTGAGACATGGGGGACTGCTTAGGGATATCTTGGAGGGGAGGTGGGAAAGAAAAGGGGAAGGGGAAGACCCAGATTAGAATATTTCAACCAAATAATTGGGGATATGGGATGCCAGACATTTAGAGAGGTCAAACAGCTGGCGGGGGACAGAGTCGAGTGGAGACGGATTGTTGTATCAAACCAGTCTTAGGACTGTATACTCAATGATGATGATGATATTATTTACAATTATTAATTCACAGAAACTGCAAGAACAGTGTACCGATTCTTGAAAAAGTTTTACTTTTTCCTCGAATTTCCAATTATTGTTTGTTAATTCAGTATTTTTTTTTTTTTTGTAACAAAGAAAATTTTTCATTTTGAGCTTTAAATTAAAATTTTTAAATATCAAAATTTTCGTCAAACTTTAGGTCAGGCGTCAGCAACCTATGACCCGCGGGTCACCAAGTGACCCATTTGATAATTTTAAGTGACCCACTTGAGTTCAGTAAAAAAATCACCTGTAATCTTCCAGTAGTTTGCGATAATTTGAATTTTTGAAAAACGCATTCATAAACTGTCCCAAATATTTATTTAATGACTTTGCAAATGAAAAACATATATTTTAGAGGATTAATGAAATGCCACTAGCAACCAGAACAGTTCATCGTCGCATTGAGGTATCTCCAAAATTAATAACGCCCGGGTCAAAAATGATTGTTTAGTCATGTAATTAGCATTGCATTCCATGAAAGTACAGAAGTAAATAGCATAGAGTAATATAGAAGGCTATCGAATATCGAAAAGCGCTCTCTAGCGGCTCGGAGAACATTATTCTTAGTCCTTAAGAGCTATTCAAAGATCATAGTCATAGGACACATTCAAAGCCTTTGTCATAGATAAAATATTCTTACAGGCTTTCTATCAAACGTTCATTTAGAAAATTTTCCAAGGTACAAATTTATAGATTAAAATATTATTAGATTTGCCTAGTTCTCGGCGTCAATGTTTTGTGAAAGGTTGCAAAATCAGATAAAGAACATACTTTTTTTAAACGACCTAAAAATCCTGAAATGTAAGTACCCTATATAAAATTAGCTAGTAATTTATTTCTTTGATTTTTATATGTTAATTCTTTAATAATTTAATTATAGAGCTAAAGAGAGCGGTTCCCACCATTTTATTGGCCATTCCGAACAGCCAGAGAGCTCTGTAACTCGTATACGCTAAAATACATTGCCCCCTTATGGAGCCTTCCACTCCACATTACTCTATGGTAAATAGTATGGCTATGCTGGCGATTATTAGAAAATTAGGTATGTTTTGTTTAAGAAAAAAATTCATCTTTATAACTCATATAGATTTTTTTTTATGATAATGATGAGAGAAGGAGTTACACCAAAAAGGTGCAACCCCTAAAGGCCTGGGTTGGCCCCTCCACCGTGAAAAGAAGAAGAAAGAATTTTATGGGTTGGGCGGAGGTCGAAGGTATCTGTGGATACGGGTCTTAAATAGCTGAAGGTTATAAGTCGAGGGAAAGATGGTGGCAGGGAGCGAGTTCCAGTCTCTGGAGGTCATAGGGATAAAAGAGTTGGCGAAAGCGCTTGTTCGACTTTTATTCAATTTGACAGCGAAGGGGTGCTGAGCGTTAGAAAACCGCGTGTTTCTGGTAAAGAGGGCATTAGGGGGGATAAGTGATTTCAGCTCGACTGAACAGACTCCGTGATAGTATATGTAGTACAGGGAAAGGGCAGAAACGGTTCTTCGGTGAGCCAGGGAGTCGAGTGAGTAGGTTAGAGCCGGGTCTCCTATTAGTTTAATTGCTCGCTTCTGAATTGCATCCAGTGTAGCAAGAGAATGCTTGGATGCACCCCTCCACAGATGAGAGCCATATTCGAGACAGGGACGAATTTGAGCCTTATACGGTATAAGAAGTTGACTGGGAGTATAACAGCGTCTAGACCTAAATAGGAGACCAAGCTTGCGCGCTGCAGCTTTAGCAGTGGTTGAGATATGGTCATTCCATGAAAGGTCAGACCCTAGAGTTACGCCTAGCATTGAAATTTTATCCCTATATCATACAAATTGTTATTATATATTCAATATAATTTATCTTAAGATTTTAAAATGAAAAATACCCAATGAGCCGAAAAGTCTTTTTAATTGTAACATTTTGGTTGATTTTGACCGGCAACCAAAAAAGTTGGCGATACCTGCTTTAGGTTTCTCTAAATGGATTCGAATACTATATAAAATAGCAAATAAATAAAATTAATAATAAATATATAAAGCAAAGAAGTAAAATAAAAAGAAACAAGTGGTTAAGCGGGTGTTAGTGTTAGTGTAATGAAGAAAGAAGACAACACTCAGGAAGATACTCACATGATCCCCATCAGCCCTGCGGTTGGGTTCCATCTAGACAAGGCAATCAAAAAAAGAAAGGCCAGCTGTTAATTGATCCCCACCACCGAATCCCCCAGAGCAACCAACCCACACCCTCAATTAATCACATGCAAGAATATGGTATATAGGCATTAATAATATATAATCTTTAATAAGTTGATCATGCAAAAGTGAGAGAGAGAGAATAAATCTTGAAAAAAGGTTGTTTAAAAGTAAATATGATAATGGTAGAAATTGTTACTTTAGAGTTTCAAAAATAATATCTAAAACAAGCTGAATAGTCCGGTGCTTTAAAAATTTTAGTGCCTGGAGCACCGAGCGATGCTCGGTAACTTTTTGCCTCTAGATAGCTTACGTTCCAAATTCCAAGGCTCTCCGACTTACCGAAGATGAGATATTAACGATTACAATATTTATTTTGCGACATGACTAATTTACACCCCCTTCCTTTATTTCAATCGGATTAAAATTTATACACGACTAATAACTCATGAGACTTGATAAGTTCACCAATTTTTAGCGAAATCGTTAGAGCCGATTTCGAGAAACCGATTATATATATATATATATATATATATATATATATATATATATATATATATATATATATATATAAGAATTGCTCGTTTAATATAATAAGAAAAAATTTGTAAATAAGTATATATGATTAAAAATTTGAAAATTTTATCAAAAAAATTAAATTTTTCAAGGCTTTGACGAAAAATATCTAACTAGCTGAATAATCTGATGCTTTAATAGCCGATTCAGACACACATACCGAGGGATTCCATACTAAGTTATATCTTCCAAAATAAATAAGATAACTATTATCATTTCCGTCCATAATTTAATTGGTTAATAGAGTAAAGGGTGTGTAGTTACAGTGAATGAAATAAAACTCAAAGAGGTTTATACAAACTCAATATATTTCGGATTATTAGTCCATCATCAATACATCAATACTGTATTAACTTGTAAACTCCTGATGATGGACTAATAATCCGAAATATATTGAGTTTGTATAAACCTCTTTTGAGTTTTATTTCATTCACTGTGAAACTACACACCCTTTACTCCATTAACTAACATCATGTTTCACCTAAAACCTACACCACTTTCCATAAGTAAAATTCATAATTTAATTTATAATTTGAAAGTTTATATTGGGAAAATAAGGACAAGTTTTTTATGTGTGACTTTTTTATTTATCCACCAACGTTTCGTTGACTTTGCCGACTTCCTCAGGGATTCAAATAGTCATGTCACACATTCGTCTAAATTTTCTTATTCTTTTCGTTACCATTGGAGGCCATCAGAATACAATTTTCAAAAAATATTTGGCACATTCACAAAAAAACACAATTTTTTTCTTTATAATAACAATTTCATTAATACAACAGAACAGAAATCACATATATACTAAATAAGGTAACCCTGTTTTTTTAAACTGGAATAGAATATTTTTTTTTTTTCCTCTCCGTTTTATCCCTACATACAGAAATCTCAACTTCGAATAAATTCTTCTTATTTTCCCAATATAAACTTTCAAATTATAAATAAGATAACAAAATTGTTGTTATTTATAGTTAATAAAAGGAAACAACTAGAGTAGTGGCCAGGGGTTCAATAAACACCCTGAATAAAAAGTTTCGGATTGAATTTATTTGGCCATCTTCAGCTAATTGGGAGTTATACACAAATTCATGCCGAAATGTTTTATTCAGGGTGTTTTATTGAAACCAGCGCATCTAATACCTCCTGCTTCATCTAATACAGTTTCATCACAGCCACGAACTCTAACAAAATCTATTATGTACCTACTACTTTGTTACTTTTGTCAGAAATAAATGCTTTACCGACATTAGATAGATATTTTATTTTAAGTTATTGAGACACTGAGAGTAACTACTATAGTTTGCCCGCAGCTTAACTTGTGTGTACTTTAATGTTTATGTAATTTCTATCTAATTGACTGAGATTGGCGTTTAGGATTTTGCCTTTTTCTGAGTGAAGTCCGGGCAAAAACTAGTTTATCTTTGTACATTTTTGGACCCTTGAACCCCTCTTGGACCCCCCCCTCCTACCCCACATGTGAAAGCTATAGCTTTGGTAGTATTGCCTACCTGCATGAATTAAAAAGATTTATAAAAATTCTAAAAAAAAAAAATAACATTAAATAAAATCCTATAAAAAAATGATGAAAAGAATATTTCTCAAAAAATAAGATTAAAATGAGAATATAGGTATTCGAGCTTATTCAATAAAAAGCTTCAAAAAGAAAAAAGTTGCTTTTTCTAAGATTTAAAATTTAAGGTGTTAGTTTTTAAATTTTAGAAAAAGTAAATTCTTTTTATTTTAATTTAAAATTTCCATTGATAAATGGAGAAATTCTCCAGAAACGTTTAGGGAATGTTTTATAAAAGATTTGTATCTATTATAAAATTTCAGCTTTATCGGAAAGTCGGGTTAAATTTTCCGAGACACATTAAACGAAAACACAAATTATTTATTTTATGTTTATACTAATCAAATTAAAGTTACCCAAAGATGAGACTCTGAGGGCCAGTTGTATGTCAATTGGTAAACTCTTTTTAAACGTTGACAAAGGGTAAATCATTATAATTCACCTTGTGCCCGACGGGATGTCGAAACAGATGAAAGTGCCTGTCATCTGATTGGTCATCCCGTCGGGCATAAGGTGAATTATAATGATTTACCCTTTGTCAACGTTTAAAAAGAGTTTACCAATCGACATACAACTGGCCCTGAGAGATCGATATGTTGACCCAAAAACCTTCTAATCCGTGATTTTCATCGAAACCGACCGTTTTCGATAAAACGATTCTATATAAATAAATAATATATACATTTATACATATATACAAGAATTGTTCATTTAATAGTATAAGATTTTTTCAACCCTAGGTATTGTAATAATTTCTAACATGATCATATTTCCTTTAGAAAATTTTCATTAAATATTATTTTTCCATTAAAAATTATTTGTTCTTAAGAAATGATTAGATTAATTTTAATATACAAATTCGCCATTAGCTGCTGCATTCATAGTGATTAATTCAGTTGCTTTAGAAATGAGAAAGAAAGATTAGAAAGAGAGATTGAGTATATTAAAGCAAAAAGCTTAGGATAAAGCTATAGGGAATGAATTACCTGATCTTCGATGGTACGATGGTCCGTTTCTTGAAGCCATGTGCCAAGGATTACAGAGTCATCGGCATGACAAACTGTTCGCAATTGAGAAGTGGTCGTATTCGCGGGATTTTCAGTGAGGGTGAATTCAGCCACTAGCATTCGAAGTAGATGAGTATAAGAACCTAGACAACACAAAAAGAAAGTATTAGAATATTTTAAAAGGATTTTAAACAATTTCTACACTATTTTAATCAAAAATTGTTATAAAAAGATTCTGATTGATGCAAATAAACATAGAATTATACAGAAAGTATTATTTAACGGGTTATAGTGGTGTTTCACTATAACCCGTTAAATAATAATTCCTTTGTTTAATATGTTTCACTATATACCAACACCGCTTTCCCTAAACTTTATAGAATTATATGTATTAGGTTGTTTCAAAAGTTTTGTCCGTTTTAATGTCATGTATTTTTGTAGCTCCATATCTCAATAAATATTTATTCTACTGTGTCATGGTATATACTGATCGATAGAGAATTTTGTACTCTATACATTGATGCTGTGCATTTTTTCCAAATTTTAATTTTTTGCCTCTTTTCAGGTTATTACTATATGATGTCGTTAAGCGATTTTCGGCCAATTTTTCTCTACGAATTCAAATTGAACCAAAGCGCTGCCGAAACAGCCCGAAAAATTAACCAGGCATTTGGCAATGATAGTGTTAATGAACGCACTGTTCGACGTTGGTTTGCGAAATTTCGTTCCGGAGATTTTAGCCTCGAAGATGAGCCCCGAAGTGATCGACCTAGAGTAATCCAGGACGAGGATTTGAGGACCCTGGTGGAGACTGACCCATCACAAACGATGCGTGGGATGGCGGAAGAACTGGGTGTCAGCTCCCATGCGGTTTTTGATGGTTTAAAACATATTGGAAAGGTCAAAAAGCTCGAAAAGTGGGTGTCCCACCATTTGAACGATCGACAGAAATTGTCACGTTTCGAGATCTGTTCTTCTTTGCTTTTGCGCAACCAAAACGATCATTTTTTGGATCGGATCGTCAAGTGTGATGAAAAGTGGATCATCTACGACAATAGGAGACGTTCAGGACAATGGTTGGACACCGATGAGCCACCTAGGCACTTCCCAAAGGCGAAAACCCACCAAAAAAGACCATGGTTACTGTATGGTGGTCAGCGGCTAGTGTTATTCACTATAACTTTCTGCAACCGGGCCAATCCCTCACAGCAGAGTCCTATTGTGAGGAAATCGACGAAATGTACAGAAAATTGCGTCAGCAGCAGCCGACAGTAGTTAAGAGAAGAAGTCCAATCCTGATCCACGACTACGCCCGTCCGCACGTTCCACAAATCACTACAAACTCCTGCGCTTAATATGCTTCCCTATAAACCAACACCTCTTTCCCTAAATGTTACCTTAGGTCTTTATCTTATCTTAAGAGTCTATTTATATCGGCAATTTGAACTCTTATATCCTTTTATCCTTTGAGAGGGGTAACAACTCTTCATTTATGATACAATTCTTTATTAGAGGATTGTTTTCATAAATAAGGTATTCTTCGATTGTCCTTGTAGATAATTTTTTTAATATTATGTTTAAACAAATGAGCTCATGAATATGTTAACTCTCTCTGCTCTTTATGTATTTCATACCTTCGAAAGATTGTGGCGGGAGCAACGAGAGGGTTTCGTAGAGCCGTAGTCGCACCATGGCAGCAGGCGCCTTCAAATGTTGTCCATAAGTTTTAAGCACCGTTGATATACTGCAATGTTAAATAAAACAAATAATTCAACTTAAAAATTTGCAAATAAACTCACGAGGTTATTTATTTTTAATTATATATTACAGGGATTCTCAAAGTATATGAAATTTTTAAAACATGCCATTTTAAAAGATACCTATAAGTTGTAAAAAAACTTTTACAATGAATTTTTGTCAAAATTTTTACCCAAATGATGTTTTTTTAATTAAAATATCTAAAATATGTCAGCGATTTTGAATTGAAAATATTATAGATTGTCTAAGAAAATAACAAGAGATTGCCATCTACTAAATCCGAAATGGAATGGATTAATTTTGATTATAATTTTAGAAGAGTTGTTTTTAAATACAGGGAGGAATCTAACCCGAGTGCCGAAATTAGCAATCCGAGCTACCCAGAGACCTCTGCCATCTATTACTAGGGTTCAATTCCTGAGGGGCTAAAAACAACTTTTCTGACATATAATTAAAAATAATCTAGATAAGATAAGAGTAAATAAATATATTTAACATTGATTTACTATGAGTTAAGGATACTAGGTCACCCATTTCACATTAAAATTAAAAAATTAAAAGAAATAAATTTTTTTCTTTTTCAATATATATATTTCGGGCCATCAACCCATCTTCAGGAAGTACAGAAAGTAACTAATTCAACTTATTGAATAACAGGTTATATATGTGTTTATTGAACAGAGGGAAAGAATTTTTAAATTATTTTAAAAGGACACTTTCTCTTAAGCTATTGTTAAGAAAGAATATCAGGTTGGCGTTTGTTGACATAGGCATCTTTAGATGAAAGGAAAGGTGGTAAGTTCATTGACTTGTGTCTCTAGGTTGAGGGTAATTTTTCCGCTTAGATATTAAAAGGTCAATTATTATATTTTGTTTTACATCCAGTTGATTATTGATAATATTTTCGTCGTTCGACAAGGCATATTTTATTTCCGTGGATTCAAGAAGATCCAATCTTAATCCTTTTCTTTCGAAATGAATAGGGGTGGGGTTAGTAGGTGAAGGTAAATGGTCTAAAGAATATATAGATGATTAGCAAATGCGGAAGTGGAATCTGGATTTATGGGCTGGTATCTTATTAATTGTCTGTGGGAAGATAAATGTTCTTTATGCCGTTTTTTAAAAGATCGTCCAGTTTGTCCAATATAAATTGCCTCGCAATCGTTGCAATTTAATTTGTATACACCAGATCTATTTATTTTATCAATTTTGTCAAGTTTATTATTTATTAATGTATGTATGTATATGTAATGGATGTAAACAAAATATAATAATTGACCTTTTAATATCTAAGCGGAAAAATCACCCTCAACCTAGAGACACAAGTCAATGAACCTACCACCCTTCCCTTCATCTAAAGATGCATATGTCAACAAACGCCAACCTGACATTCCTTCTTAACAATAGCTTAAGAGAAAGATGTCCTTTTAAAATAATTTAAAAATTCTTTCCCTCTGTTCAATAAACACCAATATAACCTGTTATTCAATAAGTTGAATTAGTTACTTTCTGTACTTCCTGAAGATGGGTTGATAGCCCGAAATATATATATTGAAAAAGAAAAAAAATTTATTTCTTTTAATTTTTTAATTTTAATGTGAAATAAGTGACCTAGTATCCTTAACTCATAGTAAATCAATATTAAATATAATATTTATTTACTCTTATCTTTATTAAAGATGTTTCACCTTGCACCAACACCACAATCTCTACTAATTATTAAAAATAATCTATTCCATCTCGGATTAAGTAGATGACCAATTGTGATTTTCTTAGAAATTTAAAGACTATTTCTAAGCTCTTATATTGTAGGATGTCTGGGATTTAAAAGAGAATTTATTCTAATATTTGAATCATAGGTAGAATTAAATTATTAAAAACAGGTAAGTTTGTTTAAACAAACTGGAAATATAATAATTGCCTTAATATTAAGTTTACTTTATTTAGAAAAAAAGACAAATACCATAATATATTATTAGATATGTACCTATATATGATACACAGCCGACTCTCGATAATTCGAAATCCAAAGGACTATAAGAAAAATTTGAATTATCAAGAGAAATGAAAAAAATTCGAATTATTCAGATCATATTTTATTATATTTTTTGAAAATATCTATGAGCTTACATATAAATTTCATATATAGCCTCAAGTAAAAAAGTAAAAATAATGAAAACGACAAAAAAAGAACAAAAAAAATATATATTACATATGTATTAACATATCAATAGATAATAATATACCTAATTAAAAAAATTAGGAATAGTTTTTTGTTTGGGGTCTGGCGTAAACATTGCTAGGAAAAATTCGAATTATAAAGAGGGAAAGTGGCCTAGTTCGAATTATAGAACGTCCTGCCCCCCTCTTGTTACGAAAAGGATTTCGAGTTAACGAGCGTATCAAAATACACAACATTTTTTCGATTTACCGAAGTTAACAGCTGAAGAGTTCGAATTATCGAGGTTCGAATTATTGAGAGTCGACTGTATTTGATTTAGATCTTTAGATATTTGATTTTATTTGATTTAGATCTCAGAAGTGTTCACCCCCTTTTCGGTGCTCTAGATAAAAATCATTCGTCATCCCCAGGTTGAGAAACTGGGAATGGTGAATAATTTTTATATGTAATAATAAATCAAATACTTTGTAAGCATTGCAAGGGCTGATTCAATGGGCGTTAGTAATCTCCTGGTAATGTCCTCGGTAACAAGTTCTGGACAATTGGAAACGAAACTGTGCATGGCCGAAAGAGCTCCAGCTCGGCCCTCAAGAGTAACCTGCAACAAAAATTCATTTATTAATAGAGTTATACTCAAGGGCGGATCCAGGAATTTTTTATGGGGGGGGGGGGGGATGTATATAAGGTGCCCGATGTATATAAGATCTACTTTTTATCTCGAAAGTGTGTCCCGATCGAATTGTCCAAGCGAGGAGGGGGGGGGGGGGGTCAGAGACGCCCCCCCACACACACTCGCATAGAACTTTATTTTCAATTTTAAAATTTTTTAAAAGAATAAATGTTTTTTTTTTTTTACAAATTTTTTTCACAAATTTCATATCTCATATTTTTAAGTTCATTAAAATAAAAAAAAATTGTTATAAATTCCCTGTCGATTTGGCCGCCGTTTTTTGGCCTCTGCGTGTGACGCACGTGTTGCACTCCCGCCAGGCACGGGCCTGTAGTGGAGGGGGAGGTCGCCCCCCTCGCCCCCCCCCCCTGGATCCGCCCTTGGTTATACTGTATAATAATTTATATTAATATTAATAAATATAAATAAATTCTATTTTTCTATATCTCCCCTGGACTTGTAAAGAAATAATGAATCTCTTTTTAAATTATAAGACTCTTTTATAGTAAATTCAATTTTTCTTATAAATTGGGGTGTTTTGTGAGGCTCTTGAAAACCTTGGAAACAGATGTAATGTATTCGTTATGAAAAAGGAAATAAAATTTCTTTATATTATAACAAATTTATTTTCAAAAAACACCACAATTTATAATTTTAAAACATTATAGTACCATATCTAATTCAATTTTTCTTGTTTTTTTTTTTTAGTTTGAAAATTTTATAATTTAAATTTTTTAAGAAGCCCCATAATTTTGCCTTCGATTTAAACGAAAATCGAAACAGCTCTTAATCTTAATATAAAGAATCTACATGTGAAAATCCGTTCTGATATTCAGACTGTAGTTTTTGAGCTAGAGCTAGATTCTGTTTTTACTGCTCATATGAGGCAAACTGCCTCAAAAAACACTTTTTTCATGCATGATTACATTTCTTGAATAAACACCTTTCTTCTAACTTGTATAGTTCGATTTTTGCGAGGGATGAACCGCGATTGGAATTAGGTGTAGAATTCTTTGGAATTATTTTGGAATTCATTAGATAATGCCCCTTCATCTATTGTCTTCTACTTGGAAATGCAAGTGGGATTGGAAGTAGGTGTACACGATATTAGGTCGCGGTTCACCCCTCGGATTTAAGTTAAATTGCATTATAATTTGAAAATCATTTTAAGCATATTATTATTTTTATTATGAATTGTGTTAAATTCTCATTAACTTTACTCTTATAAATTTGTCTTATTTTAAAATATTAGATTATTTTTTATATTTATTCTTATTTTACTTGGATTTATATTTGATAAAATTTTTTTTGTATATAGTATTAAAAGACATCAGTCCGTCTAATAATAAATAAACAAATAGTATATTAAAAATTAAGCAAAGAAGAATGTTTTAATTTTTCAATTTGAGAAATTCTTCCTATATCTTTAGTATATTTAAAGTAAATAAACTGCAACGGATCGTTGCTAAACTTTATCCAAATTCATTTGAAATATTAATATGTTCTTGAGTAAAGTACTTTAAAATATAATTTTACTAAAAACTTTATTTAACCTTTTTGTGGTTCCCAAGGTACTTAATTAGGATATTAAATTTCCTCAAAATTGGTTAAGTCATTTTCAAGATATTTAGAAAAAACTAAAAAAGTACTAAAATAAAGTACTAATGTTTGTGGACCGATATGTACCAAAAACTAATCAGCGCTTCAATTTGTTAAACTAATGGTAGGTTTTCAATTTCATTTCAATCAGCGCAAAGGTGTGGAAAAAATCGTGGACGAAAAAAACGATAACACACATCCATCCATCCATCCATCCATCCCCACGCACTTCCAAAAAAATGGCACTTTTTGGCCTCTCGACGAGATTCCAGGTAATTTTTGTCAAAATCGTCACCTGCTAAAATTCAATCTCATTGAATACTTCAATTTGTGACCTTAATTGAGTCCATGGGTTCCGGAGTCTTTACCTGAGGACCCTTTGAAGTCGCGCTTGCCGCGAGACCCATCACAATACTTTCTCCCATGCTTCGCATTGGATAAAGTAAACAATTCTAGGAAGAATTTCTCAAATGAAAAGATTACAACATACTTCTTGGATCATTTTGTTGATGTTGTAATAATATTTATTGTTGGAAATATTAAAATTTACAATTTGTTTAATAAATTTTTAATTTAAAATAAAACAAAATATGTATATTAGTTGTGATATTTTATTTTACCTGCCAAGTGAAAGCGTCTCCTCGCGCTTTTTCTGAATCGAGCTCTTTATTTGAACGAGGGAATGAGTTTCGCCAGAGAAGCATCATCCTAGGTAGAAGACCACGAACAACAGGCACACCTAGAATACAACACAATAAATAAACAATAAAACAAATTTTAGTTTTTTATTCTTTAAAATAGGTAATAATTAGGATGTTTTAAGAAATAAATTTCCCTCGAATATTTAGGTATTTAAGGGATTTATTTTGAAAGGTTTCCCTTTATTTTAGAGTAGTGGTTCCCAACCAGTAGAAGTCTGTGGACCACTCAGTCTGAAATTGAATCAGTAGGGACCCCCCCATGCCTTACCTATCAGTTGTAACCAAATTCAAAAGTGATTAAGGTAGTTGTTTCAAGACAATACTAGCAAAAAGTTCATGCTAGAGTATATAGAACAGACAATTAGGATTCATAATTCATAAGTCAAAAACTTTTTTATGTTTATGTACCACTACTAGCCAATCCCGTGTTCGTTTGACAAATCTGGCAACACTGTCCGAGCTTGTATATATTTTATCATAGAAATTTCAAATAAAGTACATTATAAAGGGAGATTTATAAAACAAAAAGTTCTTAATAAGCGATTGAAAGCTGTTGCGACAATGGCTGAAGCGAAAAAACGTCAAAAAATTACTAAAGTTAACCCACTTTTTAGGTTAAATAAATGCGTTGTTGCCAGATTGTTTTTAATGTAAATATATAATTATACATTTTTCATTATTTATTAATTATTATCTCAGAAATTGTGTTGTAACTATGAATTAAAATTATCTTAAAATATGTATTAGTTATTGTTTAATGTTGGTTTAGTTTTTTATAACAACGGTAAGAAGAGTTTCTTAATTATAATTAAATATGTGTGTAAACTTTCTGATATTCCATATAGTGCAATGTATAAGAGTCTGAAAAACTCTCTCTTTGGAATTTAATATCTCCGGAACTATATTGTTCATAAATTTCGTTTTCCCACCAAACAATGTAAAAGTAATTAAATAATAATCTGTCTAAATTTATTTTTCTTTCTTTTTTTTATTATCTCAGTGCTGTAACTATGAATTAAAATTTTCTTAAAAAATGTATCTTAGTTTAGTTTTTTATAACAATGGTAAGAAGAATTTCTTAATTATGTATGTAAATTGTCCGTTATCCCGTATAGTGCAATGTATGGTATAAGAGTCTGAAAAACTCTATCTTTGGAATTTAATATCTCCGGAACTATATTGTTCATGAATTTCGTTTTGCCACCAATCGATGCACAAGTATTTAATAATAATAATCTGTCTAAATTTCAAAAAAATCCTAAGAAAACCCATTTGGCGGAACAACTACCTTAAGTAAAACAGTTTTTTATAACACATTATTTATTAAGTCTATTAATTAGTATACAGTACAACTTAATTACAAATTATTTAATAAATTTTCGATAGAAAAAAATACAAACTATCGCGCAATATCAGTAAACACAGTAAGAGCTACCAAAAAGTATCGCAAAATGCTCTGCAAAACTCGCTGCTAAAGACTAAGCATTTATTTTTAACCGACTTCAAAAAAGGAGGAGGTTCTCTATTCGACTGAATTTTTTTTTTTTGTGCCTATGTTACCTCATATCTCCGCCAATTGTGAACCGATTTTGAAAAAAAATTTTGCATTGGGTTCAGCCCACCTTCCGATTGCTCCCATTTTTTTTCATAGGTATTAGACCTTTTTTATTAGGTTTTTTTAGACCTAACTTCTTTGTTTATGAACCGATTTTGATGTTTCTTTTTTTATCCGATAGGGGGTGTCTTGGGGATGGTGTCATATTAATTTGGTCAAGTTCTGATGATATGATCACTATTAATAACATCACTAAAAAGAGAAAAATAAAAATAATTTTTAAGAAAAAAATAAAAACCGACTTCAAAAAATTAAATGCAACAAATAAAATACACTAAAAGGTATAAAAAAATTATTATCTTATTTAGTTACAACTAAACGACGAAATATTAACATGAAATTACTTTTTGAAGTCGGTGCCAAACATATACCTTTTATGAATCGCACTCGACGGATCTTACTTAGTACGTTTGGTGGGTACGCTCGCTTATAGGTATAGTTTGTTTGGCACCGACTTCAAAAAGTATATTTCATGTTAATATTTCGTCGTTTAGTTGTAACTAAATAAGATAATAATTATTTTATACCTTTTAGTGTATTTTATTTGTTGCATTTAATTTTTTGAAGTCGGTTTTTATTTTTTTCTTAAAAATTATTTTTATTAGTTTTAAGTTTTAATTTAATTTTTTTTTTTAGAAAAAGAGAACAAAAAGATTTAGAGAAATGTTTTATTTTAACATATTTATTAATAATTTTAGAGAAAATATATTTTTTTTTTGCGGACCACTCGTGAGACCCTCACAGACCCGCGGACCACCGCACCGGTTGGGAACCACTGCTTTAGAGTCTAGAGTCTTTAACATCTAGAGAAAGCGGTGTAGACGTTTATCTTCATCAGGTTCAAAAACCTTGAAAATATGGTATTGTTTGATCTTTAATTAATAATTTAATTGTAAATTTGTATTGTTATTACTTTCACCAACAATAAAATTAAGAAAATACTATATTCAATTTTGCTTTTTTTCAAAATAAAATTCAAATTATAATATGTTACCCTCACGAACAATATAATACAAAAATATTATAGGGGTGAAATACTACAATAGGTCTACATTAGGATCCGAAATTTTCAAATTTTTCACCCCTCGACCTACACCATTGACCATTCTACCTTAACAAAATTAATCACTTAATATATTTTGTACTAGTTCTTAAAAATAATAGAACCACTTTAATTAATGCTTCAAATTTATGAGCTAATATAATAAATCCATGACCAAATTATATGTTGAATAAATAAATCCGAAAATATGGTATACATTTTAATATTTTTTTTGTCTGAGAATATGGTATACATTTGCGAAAAAATCAAATAAAACTAAAATTAAATATAGAAAAAATATTAAATTCATTTTATTATCATAAATAACTAAATAAAAATAATTTTAGTGTAATCCAAATTTAGTTAAAGCGAGATTTATCGCCTTGTTGAACGCTTCTTCAGAACATATATACAGGGTGTTTCAGGAGGAATAGAAAATATTTTAGAGGTGGTAGTATAGACGAATTGCAATAAAAAATGGTATATAACATGTGTCCAATTTTTATTGAGTACAGAGATTCAGCTGTTAGTATGTAACCCAATATTGGCATACTCCGCATGTGTAAATAAATACGCGCGCCATGTTTAAACGCTACAGTACAGTAGACTTGGTCAACAAATCACAATGAAAACTTCAAAAACTAAAGCACAACTGGAACATCAACACTCTACTGCTGACATTCGATAAATACGCCAGTAGCAACCGGTGTACCAATGCATGAAACGAAAATGCATTGAATTCAGCTGTATCTCTGTACTCAATAAAAATTGGACACATGTTATGTGTCATTTTTTTATTGCAATTCGTCTATACTACCACCTCCTAAAATATTTACTATTCCTCCTGAAATACCCTGTATACCTACTTTTCAGTTAATCGACCTTCACGATGAAGTTTTACCTTATTTACCTATATGAGGGATTTCCCCCTCCTTTCAACATAATTGATTCCATACGCGTTTCTAATGTTATAAATACTTTATCAAGAGTAGATATTTCTCTCTAGTTTATTAAATGCATCTTGAACACATTCCATTAATTTTTATTAATACCACCGTGTTCTAATTTTTCTTTGTTCTTCAAATACTGTAATAGCTGTTGCAAGATACCATAACGTTGTTCATAAATCAATTCTTCAATTTGGCATCTCTTCTTTGTAAATTCAGGTTATTTGAGTTAAAATTTTCCATTTTGAAATTACAGCGGTGATTATTTTTTTTTTAAATTACTAAACTTTGGTCTTCAAATTCCCTCGTTAACTCAAAATCAACGCCTGTCAAATATGTTAAGATATTTAGTTATCAATGTGAACAATACTATATAATATTCATCTAGATTAATTTGTAACAACGCTTAGAGAAATTTCTCTAAAAAAATTACGCTCTTGCCTAGAATCGAACCGACGAACTCTTGTACTATAGTCATTGGCTCTACCGATTACTCCATTGGGACATTAATATTTATATCTTGATTTTTCTTACTAAAACTAGATATTTTGATTTGGACTTTGTATCGAGATAATATTGTATTCATTTGAACTCGAATGAAAATGAAAAAACACCAATAGATTTTAAATTAAGAGACATTAAATATATAATAATTAACGAGGCAAATTTGAAATATAATTGTCAGCGCGGCTCCAATCGATTTTCATTAACCAGGCAAATTTGAAATTCTAATTTGGACTCGAATTTTGAAATAAAAGACTCCAATTCATGTTGAATTAAGAAACATTAAATATATTGATCATTATCCTCCCCCTCGCCACTCAAAAGTTAAAGAGGCGAAACTTTTAAGAGACGATGTATTTTCGGTAGTTTACCGGTATACATTTGGAGTGTGGTTTTTTAAGAGGAATAAAATTTTTGGACCGAGACGCTGTCCGCCAGGAACCAGCCCGGAGGGCCGAGCTTCGAGGGCGTGCCGAAGGCACGCACGTAAAGCTCGTAACAATATAATGAGTATTGCCAGTTGCTTTCGAAACTCGAGATAATCTAAGATTTTCTTTCAAATGTATATCATATTTTCGGACAGAGGGAGTATATTAACTTTTCTATTGCGAAAATCAAAATATTCTTAAGTTTCATCATTATGGCCTATTTACGGAGAATCACCCACATATTGGGCATTAAAAGGAGCCAAATGCTGTTGCTATTTATGGGTTAACTAAAGAGTTTTGAAAATCAATCTAGGGATAATAAACAAACCGAGGGTCATAATAGCGCCGATCAGTAGCCATCCTGCTTGAGTACGGTGTAAAGACAATCGACTGTTTTGAGAGGCGCTTCGTAAAAGTTCTTCGGCTGTGTTGAAAATGACTTTTCCTTTGGTGTGTGGAACTCCTAGTGGAGAGAGACGCACTCCGCCCAGGACAGCAGCCAGAGCAGCACTGTATCCTGCGATTCCCTCGGGGGACGTTCGGGCTGATTCTATCCCTTCCAAACATCTAAAACATATTCAATTATTTACTTAAATAAAATTCGTCCAGAACTTAAGTGTTTAAATTATTTTTAAAAGGAAAGGTTTTTATAGTCGCAAACTAAGAAAAGACAATAATTTTATTTTATTAATTCACTAAACAATTTCGGTCACCACTGGTTAACCATCTTCAGTAGTACTAAAATTTGAAAAATGAAACATTTCGTCAATTTTTTTAAAACAATGACACTTGCAAAAAAGATCAAAAAGCCCACAAATATATTGTGGAAACTTCTAGAATCTTAAGGAGGTTCTTTCGCGACAATCCACAAAAAAAGTTTTAGCCTCGTAACAACTCTATAAATATGAACGGAACTAAAATTTTAGGTTATGTTTTTTTAACGTGACTGTCCACTCACACTACGAAATCTCTATATGGATACACACATACTAGCCGGATCGTTTCCAAGCCATTGTGCTTATATCCCCTCCACTAAAAATAATCGACCAAATATGTTTGTTTTTTATCAAAAGTACGTGGTAAATAATTTCAATTTTTTTTTTAAGTTACTCCGAATATATTATTCTAACAAATATTAATTTTTCATCAAGATGGTGAAAGTCCTTCAAGGAAAAAAAATAAAATAATGATCATATCCCTACCCTATGGAAAAAATGTCATTTTTAATTGCAATTATTTCATGTTTGGTGTGGTAAATCGTCTTCAAATTTTAACAGTGTGTGTATTATCCTTTTAATTACTAATATTCCAAGTTTCAAAGACTTCTTGAATTTTTGCATTTGTGAAAGAACTACCTTAAGGCAAAGAATAAAAGAACATGTGTCATCGATCAATGGGAACAAGCTGGTCTCCGCTTTGTCTATTTATGCTATCAATAACAAACATAGTTTTGATTTTGAGGGTGTGAAAATTCTAGATTATGAGATGAATTGGACCAAGAGGAAGATAAAAGAATCGCTTTATATATTGAAAAATATTGATGAATGTGTGAATTTTAAAATGGATTCAGAAAACATATCAGAATCCTACAGTCTTATAGTGTCAGTGCTGTGAATATGGTTGTTTTGTTTAATTGTATTGTTTGGGCAGGTATTAATATTTATATTCAGGGTGATTCACGGTCGATGGCACGTTAGACGTTTATGGAAAACAGAACGCAGGATTTTTCTGAGAATTTAGCACCTTACATTTTCTTACCTGTTCTATCGATCTAAAATATTTTCAGCATTTCAAGGTTTCGGCTTCCATCGAAATTATTTATTTTGTACTATAAGAACTTCGTTTAAATAATTAATATTTTCGATCATTTTGAGAGATTTTTTTGAACATCGTCAATAAACCCTTTATAAGCTACTTATAAATAGTCAACAAACTGTCATAAGCTTGATATTGCCATGGTTAGTTAAAATTAAATTCATTAAAATGTAATTTTTCACGAAAAAGCGACTTTATTAAGAAAACTTGATGTTTTAGGTATAGGGACATGATATATCGTCTTAAAGCATTTTTCTTCGTCTTTCAATTTATTGAGTAATATACAGTGGGTCTCATTTGAAAAAACGAAATGTTGACCCCTTTTATGAATAACGGAAATAATAGAAATCTTAGCACGCCCTCTATAATATGGATTCGATTTCTCTGCGTAAATTAAATACTTCGGATGTGTCTAAACTACCACCAAAATATCAACTTTTCATGAATTGAGAGCAATAATTTATTTAAGTTTAATTAGGGCCATGTTTTGGACCATATTTAACACAAATTATTTCTTATCTTGAAAACTGATAGAGATATGTTTATTAATGTATTTATTGTAGCTAGATTGTATTGATGTTTGGAGGACCTAGCTACCGAGGACTTGTGCCTCTAAGCAGGTCGAGGAATAAAGATTTATTTATTTATTTATAGGTAGGTATAGGACAATATTAATAAAAAAGTATTTTAATAAAAGGGCGGTTCTAAAAACGTGTTAACATATGGGGTGTTCCATTTAAAAAATAAAGTTCCTATGACTTTTCGATGGAAGCCGAAACGTCACAATGCTGAAAATATTTTAGATCGATAGAACAGGTAAGAAAATGTAAGGTGCTAATTTTTCAGAAAAATCCTGCGTTCCGTTTTCCATAAACGTCTAACGTGCCATTCATTGACCGTGAATCACCCTGTATAAGAAAAATGTAATGAAGGTGTACATATTGATATGTATTTTATAAAAATGAAATGACTCTTAATGAGTTTCTAGAATAGATTTGTTTGTAAAGATAGCTTTATTTAATTGAGAATTGATTACGTAATATGATAATTAAGAAAAAATAAAAATAATATTTCAATTGGTCATCATTTCAAAATTGATTGTAGTCAATGATAAATGTTTTTTATGAATTATTACTATATTTGATTGATATTTGATGTGTGAAATATCTATGTTAATACTCGTAAGTTAAAGATGATTTATGTATATACAAAGGGACAATTTCCAGATTTTGAACGAAAATGTATGTATAAATTCAAATTTCTATATTTTTTGTATTATGTAATTTTTTTTAAAAAATTGACGAAATGTTTTATTTTTCAAATTTTAGTACTACTGAAGATGGTCAACCAGTGGCGACTGAAACTCTTTAGTGAATTAATAAAATAAATAATAATAATTAAATAAAATTATTGTCTTTTATTAGCTTGTGAGTAAAAAAAGCTTTCAATTTAAAAATAATTTTTAAATTTGTCTTTAATTTTTTAAATATAAAAATAACTGGAAAGTTAGAAAGAACTCTATTGATAGAAATAATTAAGGCGAACATAAAAACAAAAAAAATAAAAAAGATAAACTGAGTTGATGGAGAAAAAGTAGGTAAGTGAATTAAAACTAAAGCTGTAGGTGACAACAAAAGGAAAAAGGAAATGAATCGTAAAAAACCGAGTTAAGGTTGCGTTCTCTACGTTATTAGCACTAAAAATAAATTAAAAAAATAAAATAATAGTGTATAAGGGATTCTCGGACAGAATTGCAGTCATAAAAGTCGTCTGCAAAGAAGAACGAATATTGATCTTGAGTTTATGGACCGACAAGTAAAGCAGACGATAAATCATGCGAAGATTTCTTTATAATAAACTGATAAAGGAAAAGGAATGGAAATATTTGGGAGATGCCTGTGCTCTCAGGGTCCAAGCTACAGATTGAATATTAATCATATTAAATATATATTATTATCATTTCCGTCCATATTTTAATCAAAATATTTTATTCTATTTTTTGTAAGAAGTGATTACTGTTCTGTTCTGTATTGATAAGGTTGTTATTAAAAAGAGAAAAAAATTGTGTTTTTTGTGAATGTGCCAAATATCTTTTGAAAATTGTATTCTGATGGCCTTCAATGGTAACGAAGGTAAGAAGAAAATTTAAACGAATGTGTGACATGACTATTTGAAGCCCTGAAGAAGTCGGCAAAGTCGACGAAACGTTGGTGGATAAATAAAAAAGTCACACATAAAAACTTGTCCTTATTTTCCCAATATAAACTTTCAAATTATAAATTAAATATATACATATATAAATTGTTTATTGTTAAATTGAGTGGATATTGATGAGGCAGTCCAAAAAAAGAAGATAATTTATACTATCTTTTTATTCATAAGCCGACGTTTCGGAGGCTTATTCCCTCCTTCTTCAGGGTTTTGAAAAGTCAGTGAAAGAAATCCAATGTGACATTCCCCTTTGTCTCCTCTTTCAGTGGCAGTAACAATAATATATTGTATTTCATTCTCAGCAGAATTATAATGTACTACTACTAAATTATATTATAATTCTGCTGAGAATGAAATACAATATATTGTTGTTACTGCCACTGAAAGAGGAGACATAGGTTATTAGCACTAAAATAGGTCGCATTGGATTTCCTTCACTGACTTTTCAAAACCCTGAAGAAGGAGGGAATAGCCTCCGAAACGTCGGTTTTATGAATAAAAAGATAGTATAAATTATCTTCTTTTTTTGGACTGTCTCATCAATATCCACTCAATTTCACTTATCAGTTCATCTCCAAAAATTACTCCAATCTTGTTTATTGTTAATATTAATTATATATTACATTATAGGTATCTCAAATATTATATTTATATAATATCCGTGTATATAAATTAGGCAATAAATAAGACACACTGCAGTGTGTCAGCCAAATTCGGAAAAGAACGGGCGGAGCACCGGCCATATTTACAAGAACCATTTCGAGCTACTTTCGACCCCCACATAATTCAAAAACTACAATATTATACCTACACACTTGAAATTTTGCGAGTCCTAAAGACCCACTGGAATACCTAGAATCCAAAATTTCATGAATTAAACTATTATAGTTATTGAGTTATTCAGGTGCAAAAGTGCCATTTTTAACACTCATTGACTGACACATCAAAAACCCAGAATACTTCCGCTGATCCTAGAATGCCAAAATTTGGGATACTGGTAGAGTTTGGATATAATTAAAGGAAAAATCGAAAAAGTGAAACTTCCCCCTTTTCACGGCATAAAATGAAAGGATGAAATTTGTAAACTTAATTAACAAATAGTGAAAATGCAATCAAGCTAGAATGCTGAAATGTGGCATACTGGTAAAGCTTGGCATATTAATAAAGGAGGAAATTGAAAAACCGAAGCTTTCCTTCTTCAGGACATAAAATAAAGAGGTGAAATTTAATTGCTATGTATTTAATAAATAAATAAAGGGATAAAACTTTTAAAAAATTAATGATATCTGACAAAAAACATAAATATGAAAAAGAGAAAATTTGTTACGTTTTTTGATATTGAATTTATAACTTGGCAAGTTTTATATCCAACTAAATTGTTTGTAGTATAAAATAGAAATACTAGCAAAGTTGAATTTACTTGTATTAAATATAATCACGTTAAACGTAATTTATTGACTATTATAACTTGCTAAGCTATAAATTTAATTTCAAAGAACGTAACAAATTTTCTTTTAAATCAATTGAAGAACGTTCTTCATTCCTATAGCTATGATTTAAGCCAGTGGTTCTTAACCCTTTTAAGCCGCGACCCACATTTGAAAAATATGTTCATGTCGCGACCCAAAAAAAGCCAAATTTTTACATTACCTTTTTTTAATTCATACTTGAGAAATTTTCTTCAATTTTACAATGATGACCTTTTTTTTACTCAGATATTTAAATTTTTTTAAACAATTAAGATAAAAAAGGTACTTTTCGATCCAAGGAAAATTTAATAAAAAAGTACGTATTTTAAAAAAGTATTGAGAAAATTAAGATATATTTTTAAACTTATTGAAAATAAATGTAGTAAAATATTTAAATATTTTTTAACGACTCGGCGCGACCCAAAGAATATGCTTCGCGACCCAAATTTGGGTCGCGACCCGTAGGTTAAGAACCACTGATTTAAGCAGCTGCTATGGAATTTTAGAGCCCGTTTAGATCTCAACTCTTTTGTCAGAAAAGCCGATAACATCGTTTGTACCGAACTTGGCTCCTTTTTCACGTTGATGTTTTTGATCAGATAATATTTACTTGCTTGGCTTGAGGCCTCAGCATATATATATATTATGAAAATATTTATTCAAAAATCTATCGACAGGTTGTTTACATATTATAGGGAATATGGTTATATATTTAAAGTTTTTTACTTTATCCAATGCAAAGCATGGGTAAAGTATTGTAATCGCTCTCGGAGCAAGCGTGAGCTTCAAAGGGTCCTCAGGCAAAGACTACGGAACCCATGGATTCAATTAAAGTCACAAATTGTAGTATTCAATTAGGTTGAATTTTAGCACGTGACGGTTTTGCCAAAATTACAAGGGGTCTCGTCGAGAGGCCAAAAAGTGCGATTTTTTCATTTAGTGCGTGCGGATGTATGTATGTATGTATGTATGTATGTATGTATGTAGTATGTATGTATGTTATCGTTTTTTTGGCCCACGATTTTTTCCACACCGTTGCACCGATTGAAATGAAATTGAAAACCTAGCATTCTTTTAACAAAATGAAGCGCTGATTAGTTTTTGGTACATATCGGTCCACAAACATTAGTACTTTATTTCAGTACTTTTTTAGTTTTTTCTAAATATCTTGAAAATGACTTAACCAATTTTGATGAAATTTAATATCCTAATTAAGTACCTTGGGGACCACAAAAAAGGTTAAATAAAGTTTTTAGTAAAATTATATTTTAAAGTACTTTACTCTAGAACATATTAATATTTCAAATGAATTTGGATAAAGTTTAGCAACGATCCGTTGCAGTTTATTTTTATTATTATTATATTTTAATAAAGTTTATTGTTAGGAATCTGAATATTTTTATAGATATTTGAGCGTAGAAAGTAATGAGAAATGTCAAACAGTGTTATTTTCAAGATAAAGACAAACAAATATTATATTTCTATCTCAGAGTCTAGAGTGAATGCATACCTGTCGATAAGAGGAGTACTTTGACTTGGAATGGCTACACAAATGCATCGCAAGCACCAAGCAGCGGCAAGCCGAGCCGCCTGGCAGGGATGGACCAGGACTCCAGTCACAGCATCGAGGAGGTGTAAAAACAACATGGAAACATTAACAATTAGCAAGAAATATTTTAGTCATAATATGTCTAGGTGCAAGGGAAAAGGGGCCCTTATCTTCACCGACCAACAAAAATGTGAAATATAATATAAATATTAATATATTTAAATATTCAAAAATTCATAACTTTGTCAATTTTTGGAATTATTAGGCGAGACAAAAATCGTTTTGATTCAGTTGATTTTCTAAAAACAGGAGATGCCATTAGCTCTATTTGATTTTGACCAGGATGAAGATAAGGGCTCTTTCCCTCTTTTTACATCACATATACAGATTTGAATAAATACAATTCTTTTATAAAAACAAGCTCAAAAAGTTTATCAAACATTAAAACATTTTGGAAAAAATCCTCCATTATCATTGGAAATTTGAAAAAATAGTTTCTTTAAAAAGAAAATATAAAGTAACTATTATATATATTTATAAGTGTTCTTTCACATCTTTAAATGTAACCGATAAGCGACAACAATATTATATAAGATAATTTAGCTTAAGAATTATATTATCTATTTTTATATTTAATACTAGCTGCAAGGCCCGCCTTCGGCAGCCCTCTTGCTAGCCAGGGGGACGCCCCTGGACCCCCAACCCACGAACCCCATCTTCTTACCCTACTCCCATCCACCACACCCCCCGAACCCCACCCAGCACCTCCCACCCCAGCCACCTGCACCACCCCAGCGCCTCCACCCTGAACCCCACTAAGCCTCTGGATCCTCACTGCACCACCCCACACCCATCCACCACGGAACCCACCACGCACAACCCCACTACGCCTCTGGACCCTCACCTGAGCCCCCCCCCAATTACGCCTCTGGACCCCACCCCGTGCCTTCCACCCCCGCACCCCACCCCCGAACCCGGCTTTTTTTCATTTCTAGTCTTCTAGTGACCCACAGATTATGTATACAAATTTTGGTTAAGTTGGCTATAAGGGTAAGAATTTTCATTTTTGACCCCCTTCCCCTTTTTGGGTGGTTAGTTTTTGCATTTCTAGCCTTCTAGTGGCCCACAGATTATGTATACAAAATTTGGTTGAGTTTGCTCCAAGGGCAAGAATTTATATTTTTTCACCCTCCCCCCTTTTTGGGTGGGTTTTGGGGGAAAATTTTTTTAAACAAAAGTTGTCAGAAATCACATCCCCTACAACTTTGTTTTTCATAAAATTTGCCGTAGGGTTAATAGTTTAGGAGTTATTTGATAATTTTCATTCGTGCCCCCTCCCCTTCCCCAAATCCCTTCTGGGGTCAAAATATGAAAACATTATATAGATAAAAACGTAAGTTAGAAGTCATCTGATGTAAATATGAAATTTCATAATAATCCTTTCAGCCGTTTTGACGTGAATCGTGAGCAACTTTTCGGAAACCACTGAAACAGACAGACACACATACAGACAGGCATGAATTTTGTTGAGGGCGTTTTCGTTCATAACTTTGCTTGAAACGTGTGCAACCAAAATTTGGCGTGATTTGGACCAATGTACAGACAAAACCTTAATTTTATATATATAGATGAAAAATATTAGTTTGCCGATGGTAATAGATTCAAATTTACAAGAAATCATAAGTTGGTGTCATCTATTCAATCCGATGGATTGCTGTTACTGGCACTCGGGTTCGATTCCCGAGGGGTGAAAAACAACCCCTCTGACATATAATAAAAAATATTCCATTCCATCGGATTGAATAGATGACACCAACTTATGATTTCTTGTATTTTTATATTATAACACAAATACTTTTGAAGAATCAAACTTTGCTTTCCACTTAGTATGGATGTTAAAATTTAGCCTTTTATAAAATTCATCGGGATTTGTTTAAAAAATAATTAAATATATTTTTTGCCCTACTGTCTCTAAATTAATTTCTGATAAGATTCATACTTATATTTACATGGTGCACTCTGTAATGCGCGGGGATAGTTTAGGGGGTGGGTTATATGGGGCAAAATTAAGGAAAAATTTATATAAACATGTTCGAAAACATTTCTTTTATAAGGTACACATTTTTTTTTACTAAATTTATATCTCTGGAACGACTAGACCGATTGAGTTGAAATTTTGCAGAGAACCCATCGATGTAAAGCTCTAGTTTGAAAAAAATATCAATTTGATCTAATTATTATTTTCAAAATGGCGACTATTTATAAAATTCTACAGTTTGTGAGTTATTCTCAACTCAATCGGTTAAGCCTTTCAATGATATACATTATTTTTTAATAAAAAAAAAAAAAAAATATGCTAGATAGCTGGTAAAAAAAGATGTTTCTGGAGATTTATATTTATGGTATATTAACTTTTTTCTTTATTTTGATACATATAAGCACCTCCTGAATTATCTCCGCTTATTAGAGATACACCTTATATACAAAACCACTAAAGACTAAATTCGACGATTATACCAAGGGCTGATTGGGGTTAAAAGGGTTAATTAAAGTATACATTTATAAATTTGAAAAATCTTGGAAAGTACAGGATGGGGCAAAAAAGATCTACCACATTTTTAAGAGGTATAAAAAATGAAAAAATTTAACTAGAAAAATTGAATAATTATATTTTTGAAAATAACATAAGATATTTTTTTTTTAAATGTGTTTTAAACATTATATCAGGCAAAAAAAAAAAAGGGGGGGAATGAAAATTCTAGTCCTTTCGACCAATATCATCCAAATTTAGTTATTTAGTATACATGTTCTGTGGACCCCCAGAAGGCTAGAAATGCAAAAACTAACCACCCAAAACGGGTGGATGGTCAAAAATGAAAATTATAGCCCTTTCTACCAAACTATGTATACATAATTTGGCTGAGGTTGGTCGAAAGGGCTAGAATTTTCATTTTGACCCCCCCTTTTTTTTCTGATATAATGTTTAAAAACATTTAAAAAAATAATTATTTTATGTTCTTTTCAAAAATATATTCAGTTTTTTCTAGTTAAATTTTTTCATTTTTTATACCTCTTCAAAATGTGAGAGTTATACCCCACAATGTATATAAAAAACTATTGTTTAAATTCATATCCATAATTATTATAATCGGCTTGCGCAACGAGGCCGATGTGATTTTTTCATTTTAAAACCCACTAATAGTTTATTACAAATAAAATTTATTAAAATTTGGAAATATAAATTATTATTTTAAAACCCACTGCGGAGCCCCTGACAAGCAAGATGGCAGCCGAGGGCGGGCTTCGCAGCAGGTCTAATACATAATAAACTTATTAGTTCTTACTTATTAATATATTAATTAAAAAATATATTATTTTGAATGCTTACGTAAAGATTGATCCACAAGTAGATTAGAAGCTGTCGTTCCTAATCCAAGCATAAGACTGCCTAATTCTTGTAGAGCACAAACCAGTAGATGTTGACTGAAAAGTGTCTCCTGATTAAACTCTTTGGCATTTTCTGGATTGAAATCTAAAAAAAAAAATTAATAATTAATAAATAAAATAGGAATTAGTGGTGTAGAAAATGGAATAATATAGGTTATAGATAGGTATACCTATTGAGCCCATTTGTTTGGCGATGAGGAGAGCGATCTCTTTGCAGGCACTTGTCTGTGCCTTCTCGCCAAGCATACGCCCTAAAATACTTCGAAGGAAAAAGTTGATACATTTGCGACTGTAAACAGCATCGACATGCGAGGAAGCGGCCTTAGGATTAGCCACGAGATCCAGAACATGGGTGAGCAGAGTTGTGACGTTGCGCTCGAGCCAAGCACCACCGAGAATTTGCACGAACACTACATACGCCTGAACAAGAAAAAAAACAACAACACAAATTAATCTTATCTACTCTTATTAAACGAGCAAAAATTGTATACAGGGTGGTGACTTGGCCGTCGCAGCATAGCGATTACAATGTTAATCCTTGAATGTGCATTTATTTGCTCCTCTAATTATTTTAGAGTTAAAGTTCTTATAGGTTTTTTGTAGAGAAAAAAATACTGAATCCGAACCAAGGGCGGATCCAGGGGGGGGGCGGAGGGCGGACCCCCCCCCCATCAGAGGCCCGTGCCTGGCGGGAGTGCAACACGTGCGTCGCACGCAGAGGCCAAAAAACGGCTGCCAAATCGACACGGAATTTATAACAATTTTATTTTAATTATTTTATTTTAATGAACTTAAAATATGAGATATGAAATTTGTAAAAAAAAAATTAAAATTGAAAATAAAGTTCTATGTGTGTGTTTGGGAGGAGCGTCCCTGAGCCCCCTCCCGCTTGGACAACTCGATCGCGACACACTTTCGAGATAAAAAGTAGATCTTATATACATCGGGCACCTTATATACATTCTCCCCCCCCCCCACCCCATAAAAAATTCCTGGATCCGCCCTTGATCCGAACATATTTTTGTTTTCAAATTTTGAAATTTCAGAACCGTAATAATCAACATTATAAATAATTGTATTTTTAGAAAAATCACTGAGGCCATGGAATTATTAAAACAAACAAGCCATTTTCATTTTTGTTGTTTCTAAGTGATGTTTGTTATGTTTGTTATATTTGAACTTTTTAATAAAATCAAGTGTGTTATTGGTAATCAAGGTGAGAGAGCATTTCAAATAATGAACCTATTTTTAAATAATATGACAAAGAAAAAATGTTTTATGTCTTTTCAATTTTATCAGAATTTCAAGGAGGAAAATGTATTTTTTCCAAAAGGATATGTTACTCTCATCTATAATAACAGGTGTTGGAATTTTGTTGAATTGCAAGAAAATGTAAAATTAATGTTACAATGTACATTGTAATAGACTAAGGATGAGTGGACTGATCTTCGATACTATATTTGTTTCTTGATTGTATTGCAATTGTAAAGTTTATGTGTTTGTACTTTTTAGACTGAAGATGACTTGAGAGTGTCTGCTGAAACTGTCTCCAGTTTAAAATAAAAATATTGATAATGACATAGAAGATTTTTTTCTAAGAGTCTTTTCTCCTTACGAGAATCATTATAACTGTTCTCACGGCATTTTAATTGCCTCATTTAAGATCAAATAATAAATAATGAAAACATCATAGTACTGCTATCTAAATAATTTTTAAAATCAGTTCTTATTAGAATTTATTGATTACCATAATGAGAAACTTGCATGACAATGCAATGACCGAATATTCCCGCTCAAGCATTAATTTTTTGGGGATATTGGGTCCTGGTCTTTACAATATTAGCTTTATTCGTTTTGGATGCCTTGGGCGCCCTTATGTCAGCCTCAAGTCACTAACCCATATTCGTTTAGGAATACCAACCGACTTGGTGTGCCCCAGCCCTTATTCGTTTCCCTATTCTTCCCCCTTCGTTTTCCTAAACGAATATGGGTTAGTGACATAAGGGCGCCCAAGGCATCCAAAACGAATAAAGCTGTTGTGTCGAGATTTTTCAGTAGCCCGCACTCTACAATTTTGAACGTTTGGTTCATTATGGAGTGTAAACGTGCATTCGTCCGTGAAAACAATGTTTTTCAAAAAATCTCTGTCTTCATTACTTTTTTCTATCATTTCAAGGCAAAACGCATTTCTTCTCTCCAAATCATTTTCTTGCAACTCTTGATGACATTGATATTTATAAGAGTGGTATTTGTGCTTTTTAAAATTCGCAATACTCTGGAATGATGTAAGCCAACGTTTTCCGCAATTTGCCTTAAACTTGTATTAGGATCTTCCGTTACTGCAGCCAAAACATTGAAGGTGTTCTCATTTTCCTCGTTTTCACGTAAATTCTGTGCGTCTTTATTACACTTACAATTATTTAGTACAGTGCCTGTAGTTTCAAATTTTTGAACTATTCTGTACAACCGTTGTACCAGCTGGAATTGGCCGATTCGGATATTTAACGCTAAACAAGGAACTCACTTGCCGAGCACTATTTCCAGCATAAAAATAATTAATTATTTCAACTTTTTTCTTGTAATGAATACATTGTAATAAGAATTGACTTTAAAAAGGTAAGTTTTGTTTTATAATCATAGATTTGTTCACCAATATGAATCCATTTTGAGACTAGTACAAACAATAAAACTTAAACAATCGACAACAATAAAAGTTTTGAATTTAAATTTTTTAAATAAATATCTACATTTTTAAAATCGTTTTTTTGGACTTTTAAATTATGAATTAGACAAAATCTGATGTAATTATCTTTTAGAATTTTAATTCTGCTCAGTTTTTTGTATTCTAATTATGCTCTAAAATAATCACTAAAAACATCACTATTAAACATCAAATAGAAACAACAAATGAAAATGCCTTGTTTGTTTTAATAATTCCATGGCCTCAGTGATTTTTGTAAAAATACAATTATTTATAATGTTGATTATTACAGTTCTGAAATTTCAAAATTTGAAAACAAAAATATGTTCGGATTCAGTATTTTTTTCTCTACAAAAAACCTATAAGAACTTTAACTCTAAAATAATTAGGGGAGCAAATAAATGCACATTCAAAAATTAACATTGTAATCGCTATGCTGCGTCGGCCAAGTCAACACCCTGTATATAGAATCAATCGGTTTCTCGAAAACAGCTCTAATGATTTGGATGAAATTCACGGGTTACGGGGTTTTTGGGTTGACAATTCGATCATGGTCTCTTCTTCGGCTAAGTTGTTTTTCATTAGTTTTTTGTTAATTCAAATAATTATTCACAGGTGTTTGTCTAGATAAAAATGTATAATTACATTTTGATTCAATTTCCTTTTAATAATTAATTGGTTTTTTAATTTTATATCTCACTAATAATTCATTACAAATATTATTTTTAATCAAAAATCATTTAAGTTGTTTTTGAGAGGAGAAGAAAAATAATAAGGAATTGGAATAAGGTATTTTTATTTAATTAGTTTTTTCCTCTTATTAAAAAACAAGGACTAAAAAGATGATCAAGGACAGTCGATGGTGGAGAAGTAATCTCCGAAGTCGAAGCTCAAATACAATGTATAGATTAATTCATGTAAAAAATTGGTTGGTTTTGGGATAAATATACTATATATATATATGGTATTTTTATTGAAAGATCTGGGAATGCTATAATTACTTTAATTAAGAAAAAATGTATCAAATTAAAGTTACTCAAAGATAAGACCCTGACAGATCGATTTGTCAACGCAAAAAGCCCTTAATCCGTGATTTTCGAGAAACCAATTCTATATAAGTAATGAAGCTATTGAAGCTTTTATTTTTTGTGATTAATTTGATTAAAATTTGCATTTTTATTTAAATCACAGATAATTAATTATAATTGAAAGTAATGGAAGGCATTCACTGTGAAACTACACACCCTTTACTTTATTAATTAATGGAAGGCAGCCCAGGGGTAGTGAGAAAAGAAAAAATTAACATATATCCAAATAATGAGTAATTTATTGATTCCTTCCTCCTTTCCTTTCAGATGGCGTTTCGCAGGGTTCTTCCCTCCTTCTTCAGGGTTTCAAGGGGTCAATGAAGAACTTACCCTGGGCTGCCTTCCATTAATTTCAATTAAAAGTATCACCAATCTGCCTCTCTCCAGAGAAAATTTCGTGAAAATAATTAATTATAATTATTTATTGAACACGAACAAATAATTCAATATAACTACGAAGTTACGATCGACTTATTCTGCGATCGTTCTCAAGTATGAGGACCCGATCGAAACGTTTTAGTTATATTGTATTATTTGTTCATCATCATCATTGAGTATACAGTCCTAAGACTGGTTTGATGCAACAATCCGTCTCCACTCGACTCTGTCCCCCGCCAGCTGTTTGACCTCTCTAAATGTCTGGCATCCCATATCCCCAATTATTTGGTTGAAATATTCTAATCTGGGTCTTCCCCTTCCCCTTTTCTTTCCCACCTCCCCTTCCAAGATATCCCTAAGCAGTCCCCCATGTCTCAGTGTGTGCCCCATCATCTGACCTCTTCTCTTCTTCAGACTCTTCCACAAGGTTCTTCTTTCTCCGATTCTTCCAAGAACTTCTTCATTTGTAATTTTATCCATCCATTTGATATTCATCATTCTTCTGTAGCACCACATTTCGAAAGCCTCTCAATCTCTTTCTCTCCGGTTTTCTAATTGTCCAGGTTTCACACCCGTACATGGCTATGCTCCATACATATGTCTTCAATAGCAACTTCCTGTTTGCTAAGCTGATTGAGGAGGAGCATAGTAGTTTTTGTTTTGAATTAAACCCCATTTTTGCTTGGGCAATTTTTGATTTAATTTCGTTTTCGCTCCTCCCATCCCATATTATTTTACTTCCTAGGTAGCGGAATTCCTTAACTCCTTCTAGGTTTTCTTGGTTAATTTTGATGCATTCCTGTCTCGTTTGTTCTTTTTTTGTACATACTAGGACCTTGGTTTTATTCTTGTTTATTTTCATTTTGATTTCTTTTATTAGGATTTGGTTAATTCCATTCAAGGCGTCCTCTAATTCTTTTTTATTGCTTCCTAGAAGGGCTATTTGTTAGTGTTCAATAAATAATTATAATTAATTATGTGGGATTTAAATAAAAATTCAAAAATTTCAATTTTATATATATCTACCTATAGGTACTTGTATATAATATACAAATAAAGATCTCTTGTTTGATTATTTCATTGAAGAAAAACCAATTGATATAGGTTCTAGCCAACCAGCCCTACTAGAATTTTCAGGAATAAATAATTGTTAAAATATTGCAAATGCAAGTTGACTCACGTGAGTGACTCCGACTCGGACTTCTCGATTGACTCCTGAACTGCCTTTGATCATTTCGCCTGTGCCTTTGAGAAAGCCAACCCCGCCTCGGAGAAAGCCAGACATAAGAACCCCGAGCGCCTCGTCCAGGGAGGGTGGCTTGTGACCTTTTGGCTGGCTTGCTGAAATTCAAATAACAAAACGATACACATATTTATATAGAAGTTAATTTTCTTTTCTTTTTTTAATTTATTTCAATAAAGGAGACAATAAAAAGAGTGTGGTTCTGCTGGAAAAATAAATTTAATAAACCACATGTAAAGCTCACTTTCATACATCAATTCATGTTAATCAATTGTAATAAGAGGGCAAAGTCCTCAAAACTATGGTCTCTTTATAAATAAATAAAAAAATTATTGTTTTAGCAGAAGGCACACTCTTTTATTGTCTCCTTTGATTTATAAAAATTCTGCTACTCTCGGCAAAAAGAACCTTTCAATTTAAATTTCTTTCAATAATATCTGACTTCATGATCATTTCTACCATCATTTTCCAAAATAATAAAATAATTCTTAAGTTTTGTAGAATATATATCTGAATTACCGTATTTGCCGGGGTATAGAAGACAGCGCCGTATAAGATACACCCCAAGGGCGGATCCAGGGAGGGGTGGAGGAGGCGATCGCCCCCCCCCCCCATACAGGCCCGTGCCTGGCGGGAGTGCAACACGTGCGTCGAACGCAGAGGCCAAAAAACGGCGGCCAAATCGACAGGGAATTTATAACAATTTTTTTTATTTTAATGAACTTAAAATATGAGATATGAAATTTGTAAAAAAAAAAAACATTTATAATTGAAAGTAATGGAAGGCAGCCCAGAGGTAGTGAGAAGAAAAATTAACACATATAAAATAAGGTGTAATTTATTGGAATCCTTCCTCCTTTCCTTTAAACCGACGTTTCGGAGGATTTTCCCTCCTTCTTCAGGGTCTATAAACCAATATGACACAACCGATATGATATTGGTTTATAGACCCTGAAGAAGGAGGAAAATCCTCCGAAACGTCGGTTTAAAAGGAAAGGAGGAAGGATTCCAATAAATTACACCTTATTTTTATATGTGTTAATTTTTTTTCTTTCCTCACTACCTCTGGGCTGCCTTCCATTATTTTCAATTAAAATTTCTACCAGTCCGTCTCTCTCCAGAGAAAATTTCGTTGCAAAAAAACATTTATTTTTTTTAAAAATTTTAAATTTTAAAAATAAAGTTCTATGCGTGTGTGGGGGCGGCGTCTCCTGACCCCCCCCCCCTGGACAATTCGATCGCGACACACTTTCGAGATAAAAAGTAGATCTTATATACATCGGGCACCTTATATACATTCTCCACCCCCCCCCCCCCATAAAAAATTCCTGGATCCGCCCTTGATACACTCTCATTTTTAAGCAATATAAACTAATGTGGCTAACCACAGAGCTTTGCCATACACGCGCCCTCTCCCTAATTTATAATCATTTACAAAAAAAATCCTACTCTGAATTTCGAGGCACATTTGCAATTAATCATATCTCCTTTTAAACATGAAATTCTTTTAGGGTAAATAGCCTTTTATTTTAATTTTTTTATAAATCTCCTTCATGTTACAAACATGCTCTATCGATGGTTTCGCTATTTGGAAACACTTATACGACATAAGCCCAGAATTGACACAGGACTGTCCAAGATGATAGGAGAGAGTAGTAAGGGGGCCAAACTCTTATAGAAATAAGGCTAGTAGATAAGATGAAGAGTTTATTATATAAGTTTAATATTAGATATTAAGGCTACTCTAACTGGTGTCATAAGGAGTCTTGAAAAAGTTGAAACTTTTTTTTTCAGTTTATGATTGTTTACACGGCTGGCTAAAAGAAACAGAAATACATGTAGGTGTGTTTTTGAAATAAGTAAGCAATAAAGTAAAGTAATTTTTAAGGATTTAGGTGTCGGTGTCGGTTCTAGGTGAAACATTATAAGTAAGGAGAATTTTCTAGGTTAGGTTTCACAAAAAGGAAAAAAATAAAAATAAAAAAAAATAAAGTAAAGAAAAATTTTAGAAACTTTTTAAAAATTTTCTTTACTTTATTTAAAATGTTTCACTAAGACCCCACACCATTCTCCCTTAAAAGAAAAATAAGTAACCAAGGCTTTGATTGAAGTAAGTAAGCAAGCCTTTGATTGAAGTCGAATTTCGATTGGAATTAGGTGTACACCGTCTTTGGAATTATGTGGAATTCTTTTGAAATTCATTAGATAATGCCACTTCATCTATTGTCTTCTACTTGGAAATGAAAGTGGAAGTAGATGTACACGATATTAAGTTGCGGTTCAGCCCTCGATTGAAGTAATTCAGCGGCGCGCCTGTAAAGTGAAGGGTATGCATTCGAAGAGAATGCCCTATAATGCGGGTTGCGTTGACAGGCGCTGAATATCTGATTAGATGCATATTTATTAGTAATGAAGCTGTTAAAGCTTTTATTTTTGTGATTAATTTGATTAAAGTTTGAATTTTTATTTAAATCACACATGATTAATTATAATTATTTGTTTTCAATAAATAATTATAATTAATCATGTGTGATTTAAAATAAAATTCAAACTTTCTTTAATTATACAAATTTTTTCACCAGCTTTTTAGGAAGCACATCAAATCACAAGTTACTGACGTTCATTTAGAAAACTGTTTTCATGTAGGGACATCAGCCGAGATCAATTTTGATGCACTTAGCTCTGCAAAACAGTCAGACGTCTGGCTAATCAACTGATTCTAAGATTTTAAAAAGTACACTTCAAAGATATATATTCTAATATGCTCGCATTTGTGGAGAGGAGCCTCCAAGTATTCTCTTAATACCTTAGATGCAATTCAGAGGCGAGCTATCAGACTGATAGGCGATCCTACATTAACTGACACTCTCGACTCCCTAACCCATCGTAGATCTGTCTCCGCCCTTTCCCTTTTTTTATAGATATTACCATGGTTTTGTTCTGACGAAATAAAATCGATAATCCCACCAAAGGCTTCATTTGCGCGAAATACACGATTTTCTAAAATTCAACACCCCTACGCGCTTAAACTAGATACTAGATTGACGATTCCACCCTCACCGACTCCCTCGACTCACTGGCTCATCGAAGAAATGTCTCCGCCCTTTCCCTTTTCTATAGATACTATCACGGCAGGTGCTCTGATGAGATAAAATCAATAATTCCCCCCAAAGCATGCTTTGCACGTAGCACGCGTTTTGCCGACTCCCAACACTCTCTTGCGGTCAAATTAGAAAAGTGCCGGACCACTTCATTCGCGAATACATATATCCCCATGACTTCAAGGAACTGGAACTCTCTCCCAGCCTCTATCTTTCCCAGCACCTATAATCTTCAAACCTTCAAAACCGGCGTGCATAGACACCTACGTCTACACCCTCTCACTTAATCAACTTTCCCTTCTCTTCGGTAATGCAAGGGTCTTTCGAGATCCATAGGAGCTGCATCTTTACTGGTGCACCCCTTCTTGCATTCGATTGCATTAAAAAAAAAAAAACTAATCGTACAAACGCATTCGCCAATTCATTTATCCCTATGACATCTATAGACTGGAACTCTCTTCCCCCGACCGTCTTTCCAGCTACATATAACCTTCAATCTTTCAAGACCAGCATCCACAGATACCTTCGACTGCTACCCAATCCCTAAATCTCCCCTTATCTTCACGTTACAAGGGTCCACCACGGACTTCAGAGGTTGTACCTTCTTGGTGCAACTTCTTCTTGTATCAATATCATTATAAAAAAAAAAAAATTGTGAATATTAAATCTGAAAATAATTTATTATTTTATGATCAAATCGAGCGTTATTAATAGCCCTTATCAGCCGAATAGCAGCTTCTATTTTTGCCTGTTTTAGGAAAATTTATATTTTTATTTTACCTGGGGCGGGGTTGTTTTTGACTGGTAGTTGAGTAGTTGCCACTAGAGTTCCTAGAAGTCTTGCTACAGCACATCGCACTTCGTAATTAGAGCCGTCCAGGGAGCGGAAGCACAAAGTGGCCAACGATTCTAGCTCAGTGGTGTACAGGAACGGAGTATGGTTCAGCATTTCCAGAAGACACTATATATAATCAATAAATATAGGGGTATAAATTTATATATTAAGAGGGATCCATTTTGCTTTTTTTAAATCTCGCATGAAAATTTGTTAATATTTCATCATAGAGTAATATAGAGTGGAAGACTTCCTAAGGAGCCAATGTATTTTAGCGTATACGAATTACAGAGCCCTCTGGCGGTTCAGAATGGGCAATGAAATGGCGGGAACCGCTCTCTTTACCTCTATAATTAAATTATTAAAGAATTAAAATATAAAAACCAAAGAAATAAATTGGTAGTTAATTTTATATAGGGTACTTACATTTCAGGACTTTTAGGTCGTTTAAAAAAAGTATGTTCTTTGTTTGAATTTGTGTCGCGAAAGCAACCTTTCACAAAATATTGACGTCGAGAACTAGGCATATTTAATAATATTTTAATCTAAAAATTTGTACGTTGGAAAATTTTCTAAATGAACGTTTAGCACAAAGCCTGTATGAATCTTTTATCTATGACAAATGTGCCCTATGACTATGATCTTTGAATAGCTCTTAAGGACTAAGAATAATGTTCTCCGAGCCGCTAGAGAGCGATTTTCGATATTCGATAGCCTTCCACTCTATATTGCTCTATGTATTTCATGTTTTAAGAATCCTTTACAAAAAATTTTTTTTAATGGTCGCTCAAGAATTTTTAAATCTCAAAAATGTAAAAAAATTTATTTTTGGAAAATATTTTATTTTCTATACGGTAATATTTTGTATTATATGTAATAAAAATAAACGCTAAAAAATTTCAGCTCAAAATATGAATTTTTTTAAGTTTTTAAGAATTTAGAAAAAAATTTATTGGTCCATGATTGACGTTTTTGAGCGACCTTTCAATATGAATATCAAGGCTTGATTTTTTTTTTGTTACTAACAATTTACAACATAAAGAACAAAAATAGGGGTCGTGACTAAAAAAATCGGTATTCAAATATGGACCGTTTATTTTGAAAGTGACCCAAGTCCAATTTTTATTGTTTCGAGAAAATTAAAGGTTCAATAAATAATCAATCGCTACGTAATTTATTTTATTGGCCAATTTTAAATTGAACAAAGCATTGGCATTTTTTAAGATATTAAATATTAACTAGTATTATTAAATAAAAATTTACACTAAATTATTCACAAATTGTGATATCTCATTTAAAAAAAGGACTTACACCACTTTCAAAATAAAGGGTCCATAAATTTAATGTCAAAATGCCATCTATGGTTATTGTTTTGTTTTTTTTTACTATAATTACAAATTCTTTTATAAAACAATCTGAAAACGTTTATTAAAAGTTCATACGTTTCGTGAGAAATTCTACCTTTATCAATGACATTTGAAATTATGTCCCAGGTTAGTTCAATGACTGGTTAGCATGGTACTTTCAGAATTTTATGTTCTAATCGAATAAATTTAGAATTTACGAACATAAATATTCTAAAATTTTGTCTTTTCCAATCTCAAAATTTTACATAAAGAACGGAATTTAGAAAAAAGATTAATTTTAGAAATGATCGAAATTTTAAATAACAAAAATTCAATTAACAAAAGGCCAGATATGAACTGATTATTTTTCTATTAATATATGTGGGAACTGAACTCTTCACTGATCCCCGCGGGTGGATTCCGTGTGGCTTGTTGCGTTATTTGTCTAGGGTAGGAGATTTATCAAATAAAAGTTTCACTTAAGATATATTTATTAACAAGTATAATATTCTATATACAGGTGAATGATAACTTTCATTCGAAAGGCGTAATTGTATTATCGTAATTCATTAAGAGAGTTCGTAAAGGGGTTGAATCTATCGTGTATCGTTGAATCGGTTCGTGTCTGACTGTTGTCCGTATGATGGTCAGATTGGAAGTGTCGCTAGAGCTCTTGTAGACATCATCTCATAAGGGTAGTGGGAGAATACATCATGTGACAAATATTATCAATTACGAGTGGAATTCAAACAGGCACGTAGGGGGATTGTGGAATTCCACCTTATTCACGCCTCACTTACTCAAGTTTCAGACAATGATCTTTGTGTACTGAAAAGAATGAAAATACCTTTGCAAGGGTTCGTTTGTCGACTGAAAGGGTCTTAGGTCGTGGAACCCAGTGGACTGACCATTACATCTCTGTTGAATATGAGCGCAATTAAAATTTCTATAATATTTCAAACCTGCATATATATTTATCAAAAAATTTTAGAGAAAAAAAACAATTTTTCGAAATATTTAAATTTTTATTAGAGGTCATTTCATATCCAAGAAAATTTGTAATATTGTCGATTTTGAAAATATTTTTATTGTTTTCAGGTGCTTTATATTCCCTTTTTAAAGCAATTCAATTTTTTTTTATTCAAATTTCCTTTTATAAAGAGAGAATATCTCTTGAAACGTTTCAATTTTTATTAAACTTTTCTAGATTGTTTTATATCAGATTTGTATTTATTTGTTATAGTTATAATTTAAGAAATGTAAAAACAAGTTAATTCGCCCAAAATAGTAGGCCTACTACCTTCCTACCATCCCATATTGTATACGAGAGTTTGTGGCTAGTTATTGGGTACTAGGACTTGAAGTAAAATTAGAAGTTAAATTTTCAAAATGTTGCTATGTTTCGCAGTATATTTTTCTGCTTCCTCAGGCAATACTTGAACTTAACCTCCTCGCAATCACATACTACTAAAGGGCATTTGTGCCTGGCTCTGTTTATTTGTAACTATCTATGTCCGCCTCTCAAGAGCTGGGAGGTGGGGTCCAGGGGAAAGGTGGGGGTCCAGGGCGCTCGAGTCCAGGGGGCTGCTAAAGGGTATTTGTGGCTGTGTCTGTTACCTATATTACCACATAATACAATCACTAGCAAAGAAATGGAATCACTCTCTTTTCATTAATTCAATGATACTTTGTATGTTTCTTTGTAATTTATTAGAAATGTAAATATTTTTTCTACAAGTTTCAATCTTCAGCATTTACTATGGCCCAACGTGAGCCAAACATGTTGGCCATGTTGGCCACCAGTAAAACGAGTTAATTTGACGGTGCCTCCACACAGTGGTCCATGAGTTGGGGCAATGTCTATGGCCTTATGGAAACGACACCTAGCCACTGCGCACTTTCGTGGCTTAATACTGGCCCTCTTTGATATATCGAAAAAACCGCTCCGAATGCCAACCATCGCCAATCTCATTGCCAGCGTCAACCAATGACCAATACAAGCCAACCCACTTCCCCTCTACACATTGGGGTTGCCTTGAATTGGCCCAAGTTGGTTCATAGTGTAGAGGAGGCATAAAACAAATGTGAAATTATAACCTAATGGAAATATATTATATTATTATTATTATATTTGAGAATGAAAATTACATTTAATAACTCGCAAGGGAGGTGATTCTATTTCTTTGCTCGTGAGTGTACTAATGGAATGGGGGGTTGGGGTCCAGGAAGTGTGGGGTCCAGGGGTGGGGGTCCAGAGGGCTACTGAAGGGCATTTGTGCCTGTGTCTGTACCTATATAAGTATACGGGGTTGGGGATAGGGCCAGTGGATGGGGAGTGGTTGGAGATGGAGGATAGGGAATGTTTAAGTGACGGGGATCAGGGGGCGAAGCTCCTTGGCTAGCAAGAGGACCACCGAAGGCGGGACTTGCAGCTAGTAAGTAAATATGTCGATCAATTATTGTTTTCTGAACTATATTAGTATTACTTATTGCGAAGAGGTAAAGTTCAAATATTGCGTGAGGAAGCAGAAAAATATACTGCGAAATGTAGCAATATATTGAAAATTTAACTTCTAATTCCACTTCAAGTCCAAGTACCCAATAACCAGCCACAAAAAAAAATATTCATCATGGACGATAACATTAAAAAAAAAATAATAATAATAAAGTTAGATTAAAAATATTGTTAAAATTAAATTGGTTAATTGCGAGTATGAGGGAATGACTGACCTTGGCGGCTGCACACCTGACTGCCATGACCCTATCTGTGAGACAGTGTCGGGCAGCTTTGTAGATATCCTTGTGGACATTGGAGACAGCAGAGCCCATCCCTGCACACACCTTCTCCAAGGTGCACATCACTTCCACACGGGTCTGCGATTCCGCATTTCTTAGAGATTTTATTAGAATTTGAACTGTCTCTTCGTACGATCTGCCCATCATACGGCCTAATTTCTCATACATACAACCCACACAGCAGATTGCAGCTCTAGAAATAAACAAAACAACTTAATTACACAAATATTCTTTTTTGGTTGAATATAGGAGATTTGTTAAGTTAAGTACTAATTATTACTATGGAGAAATGATAAAAAGACAGCCAGCCTAAGTCTCATTTCTTTTACCTTTGAATCTATCTATTTTATCAGGATTGTTTTCAGCCCCTCTTTCTAATTTTGCTTAGAGTATCAATGGCATATGGTCCGATTCTTCTTGCCCTTTTACCTTCACTTTTGTAATCAAATGTTCAGGCTCCTTATTGACAATTGTATAGTTCACTACTAAGGCGCCCCTCCCACCGATGTAAGTATAATTTCCCTCCTTATCTCCAATGATCCCTCCATTCAAAATGATTTAAGTCGAATTTTCTATTTTATTTTATTTTATTTTATTTATTGGCCCTCCGAGGAGCGGGCCGCCTCTTACAAGACAAAAGATGATTACACAAATTTATTTACAAATATTTCACACTTTCGGCTTCAGAACAAATTAATTCAGATTCAGAGCGGGTGGCTGAGAGAGCCAGGATTAATCCTGGCTCACATTTCACATTTCTTTTTTTTTTATTCACAATAAATAATCATACGCCACCCGCTCTATATGTTCTTCTGCCGAAAGTGTAAAAATTAAGAAAAGATCCCCTCATCGCCCTATATGTCAAATCGTTTATTGTTTTTTGGGATATACCCAGGGCGATGAGGGACTCCACCGCTTTATGCCACCACACTCCCTTCCACGAGAGTGTGATGGCCTCGACCCTGACCGAGCCCGCCCCGACGCCAAATCGCTCCGCAATATTATCCACCAGACTGGAGTTGCCCCTATATTTTTCTATTTTGTTTCGGTGGGCAACACCCAGTCCCTGCAAGCGCGGAGACGATCTGGATGTCCAAAACCCACACCACCCCCGCCGCATTCTTTGCCACGATGTCTGACTTTCTATTGACCGCCGAGCTGGAGTACAAGTACTCCAACTCGGCACGCATTCCCTTTTTGATCAAATCGTCGGCCAGACATCGTACCACAGTGTCATGACTCTTAACCCGCCCATCCGCGGTCCTATCACAACATTGGATGATGTGCGCCCTTGTCTCAGTTCGTCTGCACCCAGCCCGGCACATCGGGGGCCCCTCCGGCCATCTTCCCCTGCTGGTTCTTACGACTGAAGGAAGGGACCCCGATCTTAGCCTACAAAATTCCATAAAAGTATTGTTTTTAATTACTCCTGGGCGCAGCATCCAATTATTATGTTTAATTTTGTCTAGAATGTTTGTTTGTAGAATTACTCTTTTAGTCTCAGAACCAGATGAGATTCTCTATTTTCCACTCTTAATGCTACAATAGGAGTGGATTTTATAGCATTAGAGTAAATACGATAGACTAAAGCCATATGAATGACCACTTTAGTTTATTATTTATTCTGGATGTGAAATTAGTCCACTCAAAATTCCTCTCTTTTTATTTTATAAACAAAACGTTTTATTATCTCGTTTTGTTTATCTTTTATTTTATTTTAACCCTGTCTACTTTATTTGATGACGTTTTTACTACTACTTGATGTCTGCTGTTAAAATAGCTAGCTCTATTTTTATGAAAAATTTACAAACATCGTGGCTATATAGCCCTTCTACCCTATGGATTATTAAACACTCTTTGAGCGAATGGGAATTTAGATAAACATTCAATTTTTTTTTTTTATTGATTATCCGTTTGCTTTTCTCATAGTTTAGAATTTTGTAAAATGATATCTCATTTGCTCAAATACGATATCAAACAACCGAGTTTGATGACAGAATTTGTTAAAGTGAACCTATTATTATGCTTACGGAAAAACAATACGGTCGGATCATTTAATTGAAAAGATTTTGTTTTGACGGAAGTAGCAGAGTTGTTGATTCGCAAAGAGAAATAAATGAGGTTGTCCTCTGCTTGATGTAAATAAACTATACATAAATCAGACGTCTGTTCAGTGACCTGCTTAATAAATAATACGACAAAAAGAATTTGAACTCATGAGAAATAACAGATAAAATATTTATAATTAAAAAGACTGATGATAAAAGCCAAATCTTCGAAACAAGAGTTTCGAACAAAATATGATTTTTTATTTTGTTCGAAAAAAAATGCTTAATTAAATTTTCTCTTAGATAACATAATTTGATATACAAGGAGAAACAAAGAGGTTGTCCTCTGCTTGATGCAAATAAACATACACACATATATATCGAGATGATATATCTGTATATATATTATTTATTTGTTTGAGACTATAGTTTCGAAGACTTGGTCTTCATCATCAGTCTTTCTTCAATTATAAATGTTTTTCATGGACTCAATATCATATGGATATTGAAAAGTTGGTGTTCTTTCATCACTGGTGGTCGACCTGTAACTAACAAAGACATTTCCTTTTCGGTTCACATTCAAATATATTTCCCTTTCTCCTTATTTTACAACGAGAAAGGTTGACAATAGAAGGGTTTTTCTTTTTTCTTTTATCTTTTGTTAACAAACATCTTCAGCAGATTACTATTTGACAGCTCTATTTGATTGTTCAAGCAAAGTTTTGAATTTCTATTGAATGATTTCAAAATTTCTAAAGATTCGATTGCGCTAATTAATTTTGGGTTCTTTTCTCCTTTTATTAATCTAATACCTTCTGGGAAGGAGTGATTGTTTAAATTTAAATGTTCTGCAAAAGAATTTTCGCACTTTTTATTTTTAAAATCTCTTATGTGTTCATTTAATCGAATTTTCAGATTTCTCTCGGTCTTACCTATATAGATTGCTTCGCAATCTTTGCATTTCAAACTATAAACCCCTTCTTTTTCTATATTTGGTAATTTGTCTTTTTTATTTGAACCTAAATCTTTTCCTAGAGTATATAAATATATATGTGTATGTTTATTTGCATCAAGCAGAGGACAACCTCTTTGTTTCCCCTTGTGAATCAACAACTCTGCTACTCTCGGCAAAACAAAAACTTTTCAATAATTTGATATAACTAATATTTACTGAGATATTAATTATTTTATTTATTTTTCTTTTATTTATTTATTTCCACAGCCCATTTAGACAGCACATTAGTAAAGTATTAGTAGTGTGAGGGAGCCGAGTTTTTATATTTTAAATTTTATATTATGCTAGCAAGGCTCGAACCCGGGCCTCCCGCTTGAACATCTTCATCAACGATGCTGAAGCGGGCCCAATGCCTTAGCTTAGCCATCACGAACAACCTGACTTTTTATTTATTTATTGTATATAGAGAAATGTAGTCAGATTGGTTCAGTGGTCATAGAGTAAGTATGCCTTCTAATAGTTCTAATCATGGGTTCAAGCCCGACTCGCTACAAATATTTGACCGGCTATAATCTGATTCCTTCAGCGGAAGGCAATGGGAAACCAACCCAGTGAAAAATTAGTAATTCAAAACAAGGAGTGAGAAAAAAAATTGTGAACATTCATTATAAAAAGCAAGAATTCTTTACATACCGTATTCTTTCCTCTCCCTCCCTTATTCATTTATGATAAATTATCCGATTCATGTTCTTTGCAAAAAAAAATGGTTAAATTTTCTCTTAGGTAACATAATTTGATATAACTAATATCTACTGAGATATTAATGATTAAAATAAATTAAAATGGCCACCATTTTGAAAATTGGTAATTATAAATTCCAAAAATTATTTATTTTCTTTTAGAGAGAATATTGATATATACAAGTATAGTAAATTTCATTAAAAAAAATGTGTGAGCCTCATCCATATAAGTTCAAGGGGGAAGTGAAACTTGAATTTTAAAACGCACTACTAGCTAATGAGAAATGAAATTTATTACAATTAGGAAATTTAAATTAGTATTTTTAAAGCTCACTAATAGTTCATGACAAATAGATTTTATTGAAATTAGTAAATTTAGATTATTATTTTAAAACACACACGTAGCCGCCTGGCCAGCAAGATGCCCCCTCAAGACTTGAACCCTTATTTCCCCTTTATTGGGTCATTTCTCCTTTAATGTAACAAAAAAATTCAAACAGATACATCACTAAAAAAGTTTCATTCCAAAAATTGTATCCGTTATTGAGATTTGAATTTTATTAAAACCCGCACATGGTCAACTGAGCTAGAGATCAGATTTGTTCATATAAATTTTTAGGCTCATTTCAATGGGTAGAAAAGGCCTCATGAAGTAGCGGCCCACATTTTTGTTACACCTTGTATTGTATATAATAGATAGGTATATTTGATGGATGGATCACTTACAGTCTAGTTGGCAAATAGCTGGGTGAATCGTCCTTGTTCCTGAGCAGGTCGTTGCATTTGTTGACGGTGTCGAAGAGGAGGAAGGTGTCTCCGACGCTGAACAGGGTGGCCAAACAACGGGCGATCAGCTTCCTGGTCGGAGGTCCCGGGGACTCGTGGATATGTCTGGTCAATTGTTCCACCAGCTTCTTCTGGCACCCTTTGATATCCGACTAGAATCAAAACACAAATATTGTTAAATTTGGCAAGTTGTTCATTGGCATCAATGCAATAGAAATGCAATCAGAGGTATGTTGAGTGTTGTTTAGCAACGCCCAACAGTTAAAGGAGGAGTGTTGTTATCTATTTATATAAAATTAAGGTTTTGTCTGTACATTGGTCCAAATCACGCCAAATTTTGGTTGCACACGTTTCAAGCAAAGTTATGAACGAAAACATCCTCAACAAAATTCCTGTCTGTCTGTTTCAGTGGTTTCCGCGAAAAGTTGCTCACGATTCACGCCAAAACGGCTGAAGGGACTATTATGAAATTTCATATTTGCATCAGATGTCTTCTAATTTACGTTTTTAGCTATATAACGTTTTGATATTTTGACCCCAAAAGGGGGTTTGGGGGACGCTCGAATTAAAATTATCAAATAACTCCTAAACTATTAACCCTACGGCAAATTTTATTATCAGCAAAGTTGTAGGGGATGTAATTTCTGACAACTTTTGTTTAAAAAAATTCCCCCGAAAAATCACCCAAAAAGGGAAAGGGTGAAAAATATGTAAATTCTTGCACTTGGAGCAAACCAAACCAAATTTTGTATACATAATCTGTGGGCCTCTAGAGAGCTAGAAATGCAAAAACTGGATTCGGAGGGTGGAGTGATGGTGCGGGGGGGGGGTCAGGGCCTAGGTAGGGGTGGAGGGCACGGAGGGGTACAGGGTTGGTGGAGTGGGGGGTTCAGGTGAGGGTCCAGCAGCGTAGTGGGGTGGTGGGGGTCCGAGGTGGGTGGGGTGCAGGATGGGGTGTTGGGGTGGTGGTGTGAGGGCGGGGGTTGGGCACGGGTGCATGGTGGGGGTGATGGGTGAGTTTCTGGGGGGAGTGGGGGTGTGAGAGTGGGGTTCGTGGGTTGGGGGTCCAGGGGCGTGCTCCTTGACTAGCAAGAGGGCCTCCCAAGTGCGGGCCTTGCAGCTAGTTATATAAATATATTTTTACTAGCTGAGAAGCTCGCCTTTGGCTTCTTTTTGACTCCCCCCCCCCATTTGGGTGGTTAGTTTTTGAATTTCTAGCCTTTTTAGTGGCCCACAGATTATGTATACAAATTTGGTTGAGTTTGGGCCAAGGGCAAGAAAGATACGAAGTCTTTTGTGTTAGATCACTAAATAAAAAATCCCCCATTTTTCAGTTCAGGAGACAAATTTCAAAAAAAAAAAAACCTTCGCGAGATTTAGAGCATTAATAAGCCTATGTACCAAATTTAAATACTAAAACTTAAAAATTTGAGTAGATAGAGCACTTTAAAAATTTCAAATATTTACCCCAAAATGACTATATCTCCCTTTCGGGGACAAAAAGAGCAAAATAGTCAAATTTGTTTTTTTGTATTTCAATGCTTCACCTTTCTAAATTAAACCCATATCTTTTCTGGTTTAAGAAATCTTGAAAAACTTTGAAAACACATTTTGGAGCCCTTTCCCCCTTTAGGGTTCGAATTTCAAAAAATCCCTTCTTACCACACCCATAAATCGTTAAAAGAATATACACTCCAAATTTCATCTTTCTAGGTCAAGCGGTTTAGGCTGTGCGATTATGAATGAAACATCACCTTCTCTTTTTATATACGTATACCTATTATTAAGATGTGGTCGCGCCTTTTGAACATTTTACATTATTTAACTCAAAAAGGAGAATTTTTGAGTTGTGTCACTTTTTCTGTGCACCTACAATATATATATATATATATATATATATAGCAGTAAAAACCCGTTTTTAGTAAGAAGGTTGGTTGAGTTTGGTTCAAAGGTCTAAAATCTTTATTTTTGACCTTCCGCCTCATTTGGGGTGTTTATTTTCTAAATTTTTTAAACAAAAATGTCAAAAATTACATCCTCTACAACTTTGCTTCTAATTTTTGACATTTTCGTTTAAAAAATTTTGAAAATAAACACCCAAATTGAGGCCAAAGTTCAAAAATAAAGATTCTAGACCTTTGAACCAAACTCAATCAACATCAGTAAACTCTAGTGGCCACAAAGGTATTCAGTGAAACGCGTTTTAACTAGTAAGAACCCGTTCTTACTAAAAAACAGGTTTTTACTTCATTGAAAAGTTTTTGATTTGCCGAGAGTAGCAGAGTTGTTGATTCACAAAGAGAAACAAAGAGGTTGTCCTCTGCTTGATGCAAACAAACATACACACATATATATCGAGATGATATATCTGTATACTATATAGAATAGCCTAGATTAATTTGTAGCAACGCTGAGAGAATTTTCTTTAAAAAAATTACCCTCTTGCCTAGAATCGAACCGAAGAACTCTTCAACTAAGGGCACCAGCTCTAGCCATTACAGCAATGCAACATTAATATTTATATCTTGATTTCTGTTACTAAAACTATATATTTTTGATTTAGACTTTGTGTCGAGATAATATTGTATTCATTTGAACTCGAATGAAAATGAAAAAACACCAATTGATTTTAAATTAACAAACATTAAATATATATTAATTAACGAGGCAAATTTGAAATATAATTGTCAGCTCGGATTTTAACCTGATGGCTCCAATCGATTTTCATTAACCAGGCAAATTTGAAATATAATTGTAATTTGGACTCGAATTTTGAAATGAAAGACTCCAATTCATTTTAAATTAAGAAATATTAAATATATTGATAATTATATATATATATACAGATATATCATCTCGATATATATGTGTGTATGTTTGTTTGCATAAAGCAGAGGACAACCTCTTTGTTTCTCTTTGTGGTTTTTACTTCAACATATATATGGAATTGGAGTCAGGTTGGCCGAGTGGTTATAGACCATTCCTTCTAATCATGGGTTCATGTTTTAACTAGTAAGAACCCGTTCTTACAGCAACATATACATATATATTGCGTTTAGGGAAAGCGGGGTTGGTTTATAGTGAAACATATTAAACACAGGAATTATTTGACAAACCACTATAATCCGTCAAATAATTCCTGCATATATATTGCGGTAGGCAGTTAGTAAGACACCAATCTGTAGGATCTACAAGCCTTTTTTTCATAATTTGTTTTATAAGAGATATATATAAGAAAGTTTATTTTGTAAGTTTGTTTACGAATTAAGAAAGTTGTTGTTTTAAAGTGGCACAGACAAGTTTTGAGAAAAGTTAAGTCGAGAGTTTGGTTTTATCAAATTTTCCAGGTTAAATTATTTAAGCAGTGGGGGGGTTGTCTTCTGCATCCCCCTCGTCCCTGTCCGCCAACGTAACCAACCCCCGAGACTGTCAGTTAATGAATTTTTTATTCTTGTGATAAAAATAAGAAAGACAGGCGAAGGAGAGAAGGAAAATGCACGAGAGAATAATAATATATAAAATGCGGAAATAATCCTTTTAAAATTATTTATGAGCAAAATGTACTAGTTTTAAGATTAAACGGAAAAAAGGAAAGATTAAAATAAATAAATAAAAAATAAAAATAAACGAGATACAATGTGAGAGATTTAAAGAGGTGTATTTAAAATTTTTGTCTTTAGACTGTTAATTTTTTTAAATAAAATATTGATGATTAACTGTCACATTTGGTAATACCAGGAAATGACATCAACTTGTTTAATTCAAATAAAAATCGATATTTTTGATCACGAAAATAGATATCTTGTTAAAAAAAAGATATTTAAAAAAAACGTCATATAGTATGCCTAGAACATGTACTTTTCGAGTTATTTCCATTTTTCAACAAATTTGAATTATTTTAGGGCTCTTTAAAAATTGATATCTCTTAGATGGCTAGTCATACAATGATATTTTACAGTTAATATATATTATAGTTATCTAGGGATACCTAAACCTTTCATAAAATAAAGTGTCTAGGAAATTTTTTTGTTTACTTAAAAATTTAATTTTCTTGAAAATTGTTAATCTAGATATTATTATTGGATATATTAGACGTATTATCTTTTAAGCGACGTTCCCTAATATAGATCAAATGCAGTTCGCTCTTTCCCCTACTCTTACATGCGCAGAAAGGCAAAAATATTTTCACTGCGTCGTTTCTCGGAACTGGCAACATTGCATTCTTACAGAAGCTAAAAGACAAAGAATAAAAAAATACACTTCATGAAGCAACTCAAACTGCGAAATTCCAGATGAGAACAGTATAGTTAGGTTGAAAGAATTAGCTAAAAATCTCTAATGCACCCAGCTGGAGAAGTTTTTTAGATATGGAAAAAATGAGTGATTTTAGTGCTACGTTGCCAAGTCGCCATCTCTCACTTGTCATGCCAAGAGAGAAAAAATGAAAACCATCAAAAGTACTTAACTTTTAACATTTTTCATACAAAACGTATACCGCTTGATAGAATTATTTTAACAGAAAAATATTTGTTATATCTTCAGCTAATTATTCTCAGTTTTTTAAAAATAATTTCAAGAAAATTACGATTATTATTTAATGAAACAGTTGCTTTAACATCAATCGGGATAGGGTTCGCGTGTTAAATATGCAAATTTCATTGTTCAATATTTACAAATTTAGTGCCGCAAGGACTATTAAAAAAAATTTCTACGTATAAAGGACACTTATAAATATGTGTATTCAAAGTTTTAAAAGGATTTCAAGACAATCGATTTATTAGGGAAGGTCCTTAAATATACGGGACTGGTAGAATTTCAATGGAGAATTGATGAAAAGCAGCCCAAGAATGATGAAAAATAAAATTCTAAATAAAAGAAATTGATTAGAAGGTCAGTTTCATCTTATTAAAAACAGACGTTTCGTTCCATCTTCGCGATCTATAAATTAGTATAAAACGGGGTTAGCTATCAGCCATCATAATAAGATAAAAAGACATTTGTCTAAAATTTTTTAAATTTTGAAAAATAAAATATTTATTTCCTGTGATTCAAAATTTATAAAAATTAAAAAAAAAAATCCACATCAGATGGTTCTAAAAATTGTTAAATATAAAGAAAAGTTTAGGATATAAAAATCATAAAAATCTATCAAAAAAAATCGACATTTACACACAGTTTCACAAAAATTATTTAAATTTTGAAAAAAAAATCGACTGTTTTAAAAGACTTAATAATTTTTCCATATTCTTAAAAGTACATAAAAAAAATTTTGAAAAAAAAATCGAAAAATTATTAAAATTGTTTTATTACACTCGATTTTTTATGAAAATTTAAATAATTTTTGTGAAACTGAGTCTTTTTTTCGATTTTAAAAGGAAAATAAAAAGTACAATTTCCGGGGAAATATAAACATATATCTATATATATATATTATAGTGTACTTTATATACAATAGATTTCAAAAATATAATTTGGTCAAAATATCTTGAAAAAATTCAGATTTCGTAACCCTCCCTCAAAGGGAGAACTGTTACAAAGGGACCACCTTTCTGATCAATTTTTCAATTTTGATAGAAAAATAAAAGTGCAATTCCCAGAAGAAAAAAATAATAAATGGTTAAATTTGATAAATTTTTCAACAAGTTTGAGCAAAAAACAAAAAAACACGTTATTTTAAACGGTTAGTGGAAAAAATATGAAATTTTACTTAGAAGCCCTTATCATAAAGTACAAAAAAATTAGTAATGAATCTGTTGAAGCTTTTATTTTTATGATTAATTTGATTAAAATTTGAATTTTTATTTAAATCACACATAATTAATTATAATTATTTATTAAACACGAACAAACTACATACAAGTCTGATCGACTTATTTTGAGATCGTTCTATGTGAGCACCCACTCAGATTATTTTATTATTATTATAATCGGAGTGGGTGCTCATACTTGAGAGCGATCTCAAAATAAGTCGATCGAAACGTCGTAGTTAGATTGTATTATTTGTTCGTGTTTAATAAATAATTATAATTAATTATGTGTGATTTAAATAAAAATTCAAATTTTAAATTTTTACAAAAAAAAATGTTTAGAAATCAAGCAAATTAAAAACTAAAATTTTTTGGTGTGTAATGATCCATATGGCATCAAACAGAGGACAACCTCATTGATTTATCTTTATGAACTAAGTTAAAAAACAAAAATAAGAATGCGAATACCCAGGGAATAGTTTTGAAAGTATCATTCCCATTTATAACCTCAATTGTATTCCAAACACATTTTCCTTTGTTTCTTTTTTTGTAAAATTCTTTTAGCAAAATAGAAAAATGTTCATTTGAATTATGCATTAAGAATGGGGGGGAGGGGTGAATTGGGTAAAACACCCTCTACCGCCGGGAAGTTGCATTATGAATGGATGCGTTGGCCAAGTTTGGCCACCGATATTTTACCAACCCCTGAACACACGGGGCTGGCTACCCACCACACCTAGGTAGCCAGGAGGTCTAGTGGGAATTGCACTCGTGAATAAATGAACACAAGACGCCCAAAAGGAGAGAGAGAGAGAGAGACTGATAAATTGATAGAGGGGTGTTAAGTTAAGGATCCGGTTAGGCTTAACGAGCAAATGAGCCATTGGCAGCCAATTTCCTATTTATTCAATCCAGGAGGGGATATCCTAAAAAATATGGGATCTAACCATCTCAAGAATTTACGATTCCGCGACATTTCAGCCCCCGACAAAATAGTCCTGACAAAACATCCCCCGACAAAATATCCTTCAGACAAAATATCTTATGACAAAATAACCCTTCCCCTCGTGAATATTATGAGTAATGTAAATCGACTCCGGTTCGGTTAATATATATTCAGTTCGGCTCGGTTGGGTTCTTTTTTTTATGATATTGATGTGAGAAGAAGATACACCAGAAGGTGCATCCCCTAAAGGCCTGTATGGGATGGCCCCTCCATCGTGAAAAGAACAGGGTAGAAGGAAAGAAGCCGGAATCACGAGCCAAATCTCAGAAAGTTAGATATAGCTCGTTGGCTGACGCCAACCGAACCGTCTATAAACCAGCCCGAAAAGGAGCTATAAGAACCCAACCGAACCGAACTGAATATATATTAACCGAACCTCCGAAAGTTTAGTCCGGGCGGGTTGTGTTTCGGGCTCCCATTTTTTTCTAATCAAACACACATTGAAAACCGAACCAGCCAATCTTCGGGCGGGGTGTGTTTGGGGCTCCCATTTTTTCTAATCAAACACACATTGAAAACCGAACAGCCAATCGTCGGGCGGGGTGTGTTTCGGGCTCCCATTTTTTTTCTAATCAAACACAGATTGAAAATCGAACCAACAAATAATAAAATATTTTAGAAAATTAAAATATGAGAAGAGGAAATTTTTAAATATTCGAAACTTCATTATTTCTTTTTAGCTTATAAGCTTATAATTTTGCTTTTAATGAATTTCATTTTTGAAAAAAGCTTAACGTATTGTACAAATGTACATTCATATTTCGAAAAAGAGAATAAATATATCTCTACATATAAATCTCAATGTTTTAAGGAAGTTTATGATTTCATGTTGGGCCAGACTCATTGCAGTGCTGGGCCGCATGCGGCCCGCGTGACACGGTTTGGAGAGCCCTGGCTTAAAGAATATAGAGTAGCGACACCCCCCTCCCCCCAACACACGCACACACACACCTACATACATTTAATTCAATCTCTTCTAATTCTTCTCCTATTTCCCAAATTGGTTTTGAAAATAAGAGGGTAGAATTAAGTTAACCTGAAGGGACAAAGTCCGCTCAATAAGGATTAATGGTCTGTTTGACCACAAATCGTCTGTAATCTTTCATTTCAATCTAATATTCTCCAAATTGAATTACAATGAAGATTAATAAGAAAAAAAAGAAAATCCCCTCCAAAAATCGAAGTTAAACTAACGATCGATCAATCAATCTGCTATTAGAGTCCATTTGTTTATATTGGCCGACCCGTTTTCAATTCTGCCCAGCCAATTGACCAGTCAACCAAGTTAAACAAACAATTTTCATATGTATATTCATGAATTTGATTAAAAATTTTCAAAAATTTACATTATATTTATTCAAATTTTGATTAAAGGCAGTCAAAACCAATCAAACAATTTATAATTTGGATTATTTTATTGTTGGTTTAATTTTTAAATGTTGCGGCTAAGTTATTTAGCCTTCATCAAGGAACTTTGTGTCGGTTTTATGTGAAACTTTTAAACAAGAGTTAATTAAAAATACTCGGGGCCGCTGCGTGAGGGTGTGCATGCTGTGCGCCGCACACGGGCGTTTCATCCAAGAGGGGCCATGTTGTTGTTTAATTTACAAATGTTGTATCATAGAAAAGGGCTTTAAATTTCTTTTGCACCCAGGCGCCTCTTACCCATCGCAGGCGGCTCCTGAAAATACTAGGTAGGTTTCAGATGAATAAAACAAATAGGTATATTTTATTAGTTTTATCTAGATATACCATATATTTCGGGTTATCTAACCCATCTTCAAGGGATACAAAACTAACTTAAAAAGTTACTTCTTGTATCTCCTATCTGATGGGTGGATAACCCGATAAACAGGGTAGGGCATAAAGATCTCCCACATTTTGAAGAGGTATAAAAAAATGAAAAATTTAACTAGAAAAACAAAACTGAATATATTTTTGAAAAGAACATAAAATAGTTTTTTTTAATGTGTTTTAAACATTATATCAGACAAAAAAGGGGGGGGGGGGCAAAATGAAAATTCTAGCGCTTTCGACCAAACTATGTAAACAAAATTTGGGTGAGTTTGGTCGAAACGACTGGAATTTTCATTTTACCCCTTTTTTTTTGTCTGATAATGTTTAAAACACATTAAAAAAATATTTTATGTTCTTTTCAAAAATATATTCAGTTTTTTCTTGTTAAATTTTTCATTTTTTTATACCTCTTCCTGTGAGAGATCTTTATGCCCTACTCAGTATATATCGAGATAAAACTAATAAAATATACCTATTTGTTTTAATTATCTGAAACCTACCTAGTATTTTAATTAACTCTTACAATTATATCTTTTAAATTGTTTTTTAACACCCCTGTAAAGTTCTATTTTCCGAAATACGTATATCGCCGCCTTAGAGCAGTGATTCTCAACCTTTTCTTTGTTGCGGCACACTTTTAACAATTTCAAAATTTGGCGGGACACTAACAATAGTTTAAAAGAATTTTACTTACCTATAATACCCTCTGTTACTGTGTAAAATAGTTTATGATAATAAAATAAACATGTACTACAAAGCCAACATAATGTTCATTGAGTGATTAATTACAAATAAATTATAAGAATATAAGATAATTTCGTTTACATTTAGTCGTAAAAATAATAATGCCACTCTAATTTGGTCATCTACATTTAAAAGTCTTTTTTTTTGCATTCGCACAAATAAGATGTAGAAAATTGTAATAATATTTTTAAATCTTTTTTGGCTATTATGGAATAATCTCATCTTATGTTAATCCAAAATGAATTAATTGACTTTTCCAAATGTTTTGAAATTAAATTTCGATTATTAAAAAGCGAAATAAATTTTCATTGTTTGCATTTCTAAAATTTGGCGGCACACTTCAAGAATTTCGCGGCACACAAAAGTGCCGCGGCACAGTGGTTGAGAATCACTACCTTAGAGTGTAAACCTGCTAACTCCATTTTTTATCATATATGACATATTAATACCGTTCGAAATAAAAAGAGATGCAGCATCGTCCGCAAGTAAAACTGCTACTTAAAATTACGACCATAAGTTGTAAAAAAAAAATGTGAAAAATTGTTTTTTTCCATAACAACAATATTCAATTTTCTTTGTTCTCTGCCCTGTAAAATTTCCTTGTGAGTTTGCAGGTTTACACTCTAAGGTGACGATTTGATTATTTGCATTAAGCAGATCATAATTATGATTAAATAAGTTTTGGATGATGACAATTTGTTAAGTACAAAGGAATTATTTTTCCACTATTGAAAAATGCATGTTTGATTGCGAATATGGAATTGTGATATATTGTAGTAGAGACAAACCTTTTGAGCGGCAACGAGAACTTTGTCGAGAAATCGAAGCCATTCGAAGACGAACATAGGCCTTTTGGCCTCGGGGATTTGGGCTAGGGCCTCCTCATTGAGGGTCAGACTGTGGCTCAACTCCATCATGGTGGCCACCGGCCTGAAACATCATCAAACAAAATAACATTGTTAATACCATATATTTATAATAAAAATACCATATAAGGTCAGGTGGGGTAACTGGGGCCGGGGGCAACTGGGCCAGGGGTCCCTGTAACCCCAGAGCTTTTTAATTTTACCGCATGTTTTTTAACGCAATTCACTTTTTCATATTGGTGGGAAATTTTCAGTGTTCCTGAATTAGAGAAATTTCTTAAGTTTATTTTATACTTAAGTACCTTAGTTAAGTTAATTACTTATTTACGTATTTACCTAGTTATGTGCTTACTTTCTTACCTTACCAGTTCCTTGAAAATGTTGAGACTTAATTAAGGCTTTCTTAAGCATAAGGAACTTATTTAACTTTATTTCAATGGGTAAAAATGAAATTATTTTGTTTAGTTGTTTGATTTATGATACTTTTTTTTTGAATTTTCTGTAATAAAAATCGATTTTAAAAATTATGCTTGGCGTTTAAACTTATCTACCTTAAAAAATTCAATAGAATAAAAAAATAGAGGTCTTAGGTGCAACTGGGCCAGCCTAGTCAGGCCCAATTACCCCGAATCGCTTACATCTTTGATTATTTTTAATCCATATACAAATGAGACTAATTCTACCTACGGCCAGGGCCTTGAGGGATAGGGGAACATGTCCAACTGCTCAAAAGATAATTAGTAGAGATTGTGGTGTTGGTGCAAGGTGAAACATCTTTAATAAAGATAAGAGTAAATAAATATTATATTTAATATTGATTTACTTATTAAGATATGACGGACATATTTCACATTAAAATTCAAAAATTAAAAGAAATAATATTTTTTTTCTTTTTCAATATATATATTTCGGGCTATCAACCCATCTTTAGAAAGAACAGAAAGTTTCTGATAGCCCGAAATATTGATATTGAAAAAAGAAAAATTTTATTTCTTTTAATTTTTTAATTTTAATGTGAAATAAGTGACCTAGTATCCCTAACTCATAGTAAATCAATATTAAATATAATATTTATTTACTCTTATCTTTGCTCAAAAGATGTTAAAAATTAAAAAAACAGCAAATAGGCTGGGCTGGTCCAATTACCCCACAACGCGTTTAAGTGGGCCAACCGCAAAACTTTACATTCAACTTAACATTATTCCAAAATTTTGAATAATCAAAAGTTGAAAGTATCATGATTATTTGAAGAAAATTTCATCTTTAATTAATATAGTCACGAGATCTATAAATTGTGAGGAAGATTAGTTATAGCCAAAAATATGGAGGAAAACAAAAGAAGCTGGCCCAGTTACCCCACCTGACCTTATATTGTGTATATAGAAAGTATTTGTTGTTTAGGTCCTGAAAAAAGTTTATTTTCTAATATTTAGCTCATTTTCAAATAAAATTGTTTTTTATAAAATAATTTTTTATCTATAGTTTCTAATTTGGAGGAAGAATATAAATATACAAAGTGTTGATAGAAAATTTCTAAGGAAATTACAACAGAGTGTTATCCATTCTATAGAATTTGTCATGAATAATTATTATATTGAAAAGTTTTTGTTTTGCCGAGAGTAGCAGAGTTGTTGATTCACAAAGAGAAACAAGAGGTTGTGACCCCTGCTTGATGCAAATAAACATAGACATATAAATATCGAAATTATATATCTGTATATATATTATTTGTTTGTTTGAGACTATAGTTTCGAAGACTTGGTCTTCATCATCAGTCTATTTAAATTATAATATATTATTTTTCATGGGGTCCATATCCATACGGTATTGACCCCATGAAAAATAATATTTATAATTAAAAAAGACTGATGATGAAGACCAAGTCTTCGAAACTATAGTCTCAAACAAACAAATAATATATATACAGATATATAATTTCGATATATATATGTCTATGTTTATTTGCATCAAGCAGAGGACAACCTCTATGTTTTTCTCTTGTGAATAATGATTATTTTCATCCAACTCAAAATATTCTTGATTGTTTAAAATATTTATTCAAAAATTAGTTTCTATTGGGGCCGGGTTAGGCTAGGGGTTAGCGTACCAGCCTGCTAACCAAGTGGACCCGGGTTCGAATCTGACTCAAGGCATCCGGTTAAAATCTGATGCCTGGGTAGAGACAAATTTAAATAATTATAATAATAAGTATCGTAAATTGGCTTATGGATAGAAAGGCCGAAAAGCCAAAAAAAGTTACTATCTTTTTTAGTCAATATTCACATAATCAAAAAAATATCCCAATTAAAAAAAAAATTATTGAATCCTGTTTCCTTTATAAAAAATGTTTTCTCTTATTTAATTTTTTGAAAGATCCTCAAATCGAATTTTGTCAAAAATTGCAAAAAACAAAAAGAAAATCAACACACAAAACTGAAATATAATATTTATATTTAAAAAATGTCAAAAAATTTTATTCCGGTTTTGTGGGTTGATTTTCTTTTTGATTTTTTTGCAATTTTGATAAACCTTGATTTGAGGATCTTTCAAAAACTATATAAATGTAAATGTTTATAAAGGAAACGAAAAGGCTCAATTAGTCCCGAAACATGTATTTTAAATGAAATAAATTGGCAATTGTTTTTTTTTGATTTTGTGAAGATTGAGTAAAAGAATAGAAAATTCTATTATTATTTTATTATTTATCGTATGGAAGTTTATAGGTAATAAACATATCAATAATTATAATTACATGCCAGAAGGGTTGTGTTCAACACCTCAGAAATCGAAACAGATATTTGTCTACTAAGATTTGAGGTGACCTGTTATCAATCTTAACAATACTAGTGGCGTACTGGGGGGGGGGGTGATATTAAATTATTTTATTGCGAGTTGGAGGCGGGTGATTATAAAATATTTTATTACACTAGTGGCGTGCCGAGGAGGAGGGGATGCCGGATTCCAGGGGGAGTAATCCCTTGGCCAGCAAGATGCCCGCCAAAGGCGGGCTTCGCAGCTGGTATTTTCTATATTGTGCACTCATCATTTGAAAATTTTTATTTAGTTCTCACAAGCAGAGATTAGCTAAGGTATAGAGAGGTCATACCATCCTTGTTAAGGTTTTGACCAAGTTTCCTTAACAACTTAATGGCTAATTTCGGGATGGCTAATGCGCCGTTTGCTCCTAGTATCGGGTTTTTGAGTGGAACTATTTAAATTACGTTTTGTCTTTTGATGGAAATCTATGATCATATTATTTGTTAATGAGCATACATTTCTATTTTTTTCTTTTTTTTGTTTGTTAATTGTTAAGTGCCTGGAGCCACCGAGCAATGCACGGTAACGAAATTAAAATATATATATATATATATATAGTACACTCCTCCCTGGACCCCCCCCCCCCCCCGAAACCACGCACCTTGCCCCAACCACTGCACCCCCACCGCCACCCCCACGCCGCCCCACCGCACCTCAACCCCACCTCCTGCACCACTCACATCCACTCCCACCCCGCACACAGTTTTTGCATTTCTAGCTTTCTAGTGGTCTACATATTATGTGTATATTTGTTTACTCGTACACCAATTTGCCCAGATTCGTTCTTTATTTGTAAACACAACTGTTTTGTTTTGAATCCACCTGTAATGTTATAATTAGCCACCTGTTAATTAAAAAAAACAATTAAACCAATTATTTTACATGAATTTATGCATACATTGTTTTTGAGCTTCGATTCCGGAGATTACTTCTCCATCATAGACAGTCCTTGATCATCTTTTAGTCCTTGTTTTTAATAAGAAGAAAAAACTAATTAAAGAAAAAAACCTCTTTTCCGATAATTATCAATTCCAAATTCCACTCCCAAAAAAAAAACAATCCTAATTTTAATATAATATAATAATATTTGTTATAAACTATTAGTTGGTTTTAAAATTAAAAAAACAATTAATAAATAAAAGATAATTGAAAAAAATGTAAAACAAACTATTTTATTGAGATTTTCATCTATAAATAATTACTTTAATTAAGAAAAAGATATCAATTAAGATGAAATTCGTCGAGGTCCAGACCTAGCCAGATCGTTTTTCTCATCCTCAAAACTTGTTAATAGAGCTGGTTTCAAAATCGGTAGAGCCGTTTTCAAAATAGAACTAAGATATAAATATAATATATATATAATTTTTGCTCGTTTAATAAGAGTAGATTAGATTTATTGTATTCGATTTGTATTACATTTCTGTAGTTAATTTGTATTGATGTTTTGTTGACCTAGCCACCGAGGACTTGTGCCTCTAAGCAGGTAGAGAGGTAGAGTAATAAAGATTTATTTATTTAACTTCATAACCTAGTTTTAAACTTCTTTGAGCTTATATGTGTAACTTTATATCTGTGTTGGTAGATCTATCTAGTACAGCCTTTATTGTTACCTTTTCTTTCTAAAATGACGGCCATTTTTCATTTTCTAAGTCGATTAAAAACTCTATAAAAGTTTCTTCTCTCTGGCCTCATATTTTTCACTGACTCTCAAAGAATCTGTCAAATGCAATTGGTTCAAAAGAACTGCAAATTCTCTTTTTATGTCCGATCTAGCGCAAAAAGCTTTGAAACTCGACTTGTCCCGGACCAATTGAAATTCAGCCCTCAACTGTCCACTGCATATACACACATTACATACACATACACCCTTTTCCATGATTACGATCTGTTTATTTTTGGCCGCTGTTTCAGTTTCGGGATCAGTAACCTATTACACTCTTAAATTCTTGATATGTTTTTTTTTTTTTTTTTTTTATTGATAAATAATTTAAATCTGGCTTTATTTTGTTATTTTGCCGAGAGCAGCAAAAGCTGGTAAATTTATAAGGAATGAATAAACAATGTTTGTATCTTCTGCTTAATATAATATATGTATATGAACCTTTTGACATACTAATTTAAACAGTACCTGGAACACAGAGAGAATTTTTTTTTTTTTTTAATGATATTGATGTGAGAAGGAGATACACCAGAAGGTGAATCCCCTAAAGGCCTGTATGGGCTGGCCCCTCGATGGTGAAAAGAACAGAGTAGAAGGAAAAGAAGCCGGGATCACGAGCCAATCTCAGAAACTTAGATACAATTCAATATCTAATTTACTAAGGTTTTAGGGGCTTCGAGCAGTGGTAAATTCTCCGCGCGATAAATTCGGTTAAATTTATCTCCCACTTAAGTGAGTGAGTGAACCTACTCCTTTTTTTAACCGACTTCAAAAAAGGAGGAGGTTCTCAATTCGACTGAATTTTTTTTTTGTGTCTATATAAATCGATTTCTTCGCCAATTGTGAGCCGATTTTGATGATTTTTTACTTTACCATACAGGGAATGGTCAAGTATTGTAATCGTGAATGAAAAAAGTGTTTTTTTCCTTCTTTTTTTCGAAATATCTCAAAAACGGCTGAAACTATTTTAATTAAAAAAAATTGAGCGAAACCATGGCATTTTGCTCTACAAAAAAGCTCTTATAAGTGAACATCGAAAAAATTATATTTTTTGAGATAATAATTGTTTTGTCAAAATGTCTGTTAGTTAGTCTGTCTGTCTGGTTGTCTGGTTGGGTCTGGTTAGTTTGTGCGTTACCAAATTTTTGTGGACGAGCTAGCTCAAAAACTAGTGTGAATATCGAAACCAAATTTCACACGTAGTTTTGGTCCATTGAGATTAAGAGCTGATTATATTTTGGGGTATATCGACCCAAAATTAAGGGGGGGAGGGGAGGGCTAAAATTTAAAATTATAATATTTTCAAACTAAAAAAAAAAAAAAAACGAGAAAAATGAAATACACTATAAAATGAAGCTGAAATAAAGAAAATATTTTTTTTACTATATAATTGGGGGGCTAAAATTTAAAATTATAATATTTTTAAACTAAAAAAAAAAAAATGAGAAAAATGAAATAAACTATATGGTAAAATGAACCTGAAATAACGAAAATATAGTTTTTTAGTCTATAATTAGGGGAGGTCAAAAAATAAAAATTTAGGCAATTTGAGCAAACTCAACCAAATTTTGTATACATAATCAGTGGGTCTATAGAACACTAAAAATGCAAAAACTAACCGCCCAAAATTGGGGTGGGGGAAGTCTGGTGAGCAACATTGCAGCAAGGTTTGGGGTGGGCTCGGGTTCTGTTAGAGTTGAAGCCATCACACCTCGTGGAAGGGAGTGGTGGCATAAAGCGGTGCCTCTCCCTTGTCGCCCTGGGAATTTCCCAGAGAACTCTATGCGATATGACCTTTAGGGCGATGAGGGGGTTCTTTGATGAATTTTTATAGCTTTAACAGGAGAACTTATAGGGAAATCGCCATGCGTTAGAAATTGTATATAGAAAAAAATTGTAAATATTTTATGTAAATGTTCCTATAATTATGTAAATACTGCTATAATTAAATTCACCTGACTATGTAAATATTTCTTGTTAGTGGAGGCCCCGTAGCTGCATGCTAGTGGGCCAAAAATGGTGTGAGGTTTTAGGTGAAACATGATATTAATTAAGATTACAATATACTTGACCATACCCTGTATGGTAAAGTAAAAAATTATATTGATAAAGAGAAAAATTGTCCCGAAACGTTTGGCATTTTAATAGACGTTTGACGATTGATTTTTATTAAAATTTTACAATATATAATTATGCAGTGAGATAATTATATTATTTAAAATGCTCGAGCATGCAAAATTAATATAACTCGAAATATATCATGAACAAATTATTGTCATTTATTAATTTTAAAATATGAATCTTATAGAATATTTATTTGGGTTGCTCTGGATTCAAAATAACCCTTTTAACCTATAAAGTATCCAATCGAGTGCACTGACGACAGGACAGGTCTCAATTTAACCACCACCATCTCTCTATTCAAGCAGGAAGGGCTCTAATTATCTCCGCTCAACGAGTTAATTACCAGCACATTTTCAATTTATTGGATTTTGCCTACTATATCTAATTTATTTATAAGAAGGGGTTTTAAAAGATATATTTTAAAATGATGGGATTTAAATTTAGAATTTAACAATCTTAATAAAATTTTATCAAATGTTAGGGTAAATCCGGGAGAGATGCCACACATTTTAAAAAACCATCATCATCATTGAGTATACAGTCCCTAAGACTGGTTTGATGCAACAATCCGTCTCCACTCGACTCTGTCCCCCGCCAGCTGTTTGACCTCTCTAAATGTCTGGTATCCCATATCCACAATTATTTGGTTGAAATATTCTAATCTGGGTCTTCCCCTTCCCTTTTATTTCCCACCTCCCCTTCCAAGATATCCCTAAGCAATCCCCCATGTCTCAGTGTAGTGCCCCATCATCTCACCTCTTCTCTTCTTCAGACTCTTCCACAAGGTTCTTCTTTCTCCGATTCTTCCAAGAACTTCTTCATTTGTAATTTTATCCATCCATTTGATATTCATTATTCTTCTGTAGCACCACATTTCGAAAAAAACCCATTATTCTAAAACCCATGGTGCACATAACTATAAGTAAATAGTTGTTATGTTAACACAATAAAATGTATTAAGAGTAATGAGTTATTATTACATTAAAAACAGTATAATAGGTAGAAACGTTGCTCTGTGGCGTCTCAATTCCCACAGGTGTCAGGAGATGCCACACCTCTTTAAATTACAAATTACAGTAATAGTAAAAACATTGTTATTAAAAGATTTAAGAACTAAACAATTTTTTAGCTATAAAAAAAGCTAAAAATATATATTTTGAACATAGAAATTTCTTTAAAGATTGTAAACAAGATTTTGCCAAAATGAAAACAATAAGAATTGGACAATATTTAGTCTTTTTTACTTTACCATACAGGGTATGGTCAATTATTGTAATCGTGCATGAAAAAGTGGGTTTTTTTCTTTTTTCGGAATATCTCAAAAACGGCTGAAACTATTTTGATTAAAAAAATTGAGCGAAACTCATGGAATTTCGCTCTTCAAAAAGCCCTAATAAGTGAACATGGAAAAAATTATATTTTTTGAGATAATATTTGTTAGTTAGTTTGTTAGTTAGACTATTCGTTACCAAATTTTGTGGACGAGCTAGCTCAAAAACTAGTGGGAATATCGAAACAAAATTTGACACGTGGTTTTGGTCCATTGAGATTAAGAGCTGATTAGATTTGGTGCATATCGACCCAAAATTAAGGGGGGTGGAGGAGGGGGTTAAAAATTAAAAATCTAGTGCCATTTGAGCGAACTCAACCGAAATTTGTGTTATACGTAATCAGTGGGACCCCAGAAGTCTAAAAATGCAAAAACTAACGTCACCCAATGTAATTCACGCTTTGCACCTTACGGCCGTTTCAAATTTTTGATTTTAGTTTTTTCACTCCACCCTACTAATCAGTTCTATATGTAATGAAAATACCTACAAAACAAAAAGTTTCCAATCAGCTTGGCAACTCGATTTAAATCGAATGAACGTTTCAATTTCAAAATTTCATTTCCTTTACAACCTGCATTGTTTAACAAATTTAACTTGATCCATCAATCTAAAAGTCCATTACTCTGATTACATTTTATATCCGAATTTGCTGACGCACAAAGTTATGCTAATTAAATCATCTTCTTTATCAAATAAGAGAGAGAGGGAAACTATTAAAGAGCAATTCATTAAAAGCTTAAGACCACCCTACCACTTTTTCTTCTTCTTCTTTGAGGGGAGTCCAAAGAACAACAACCAGCCAAGTTGGAAGTTTTGTCAAACGTCCAAATGGCATGGCTATAGCGTATAGCTAATGCGCCACTTTACTTGCTTGTTTCTATGTTATGTTAATCTTGTCTCTCTAGCAAGTTTATCCAGAAAGAAAGAGCCATTTGTTTCTTTTGACAATGAATTATACCAGGGAATAATGTCCCCGATTAACCTACTTCGATCTTAAATCCCACTTAAATCTAAAGGGTTACTTCATATCTGTAGATGTGTTTGATAACTAGTAGTAGGTATCTAGGTATTTACGCACCCTATTCAGGGACGGATCTTGATAGGGACTAATAGAGTTTAAGTCCTGGGCCCACAAAAATTAAATTATAATCACAAATTTTTAGTAGTACTTTTTCAATGAGCACTTATCGAATAATAAAAAATATGTTCATATGTATTAATCAGGACCGTCCGAGCTAGAAAAAGCCAGTATCAGGGCCGGATTTAGAATCTATGGGGCTCCTAGGTTGAACCTGTGGGGCGGCCCTAACGGGGAAGATATTTTTTCTAATTAATCTAAAAAAACCTGAATTTTAACCAATATATCCAATTAAAAACTTAAAAATAAACGTGTATGACTCTTTATTGATACCTTGTTGAAATATACAGGGTGGGAGATAAAGACCGTCCACACATTTTGAAGAGGTACGAGCCCCGTCCCATCTCAATTGGCCCACCAATATTTTTTCTTTTTAAATAAAATTATGCTAATTCACGGTAAATTTAATTTAAATATTTATTTTTATTATCATTTGGAACAATATTTTAAACAATTTAAAACATTTTATTGTAACATTTAACTTAAAATTATTTTTTAATTGTTAAAAACAAGGAAAACATACAAAATCCAAAACCTTTACCACTGTGTGACGTCGCCTTTATTTTTAATTACGGCTTGAATTCTTTTGGGCAACGTACTTATTAAGTTTTGACACTCATCTTGAGTGAAAGTATCCCAAATATTTTGAAGTTTGTGTTTTAATTCGACTACGTTTCTAGCTGGTTGTATTCTGTAATAGCTTTTTCATTGTGTGCCAAAGAGTTTCTATTGGTGACAAGTCGGGACTGTTTGCCACCCACTCCAAAAGTGGAACATTATGATCAGAAAGCCATTTTAAAGATTTTCTTGATGTATGGCAGGCCGCCCCGTCTTGTTGGAACACAAAATTATTATTATTCTGCAATGCATCTGCCAATGTTGGAAGTAACAATTGTTTTAAAATCTCTAAATATTTATTGGTGTTTACAATTCTATCAATGAAGTGAAGTTTTCCAACACCTCTAGCAGACATTGAACCCCATACCATAACTGAAGCAGGAGATTTTACTTTCTTTTAAACAATCTGAATTGAGAGCTTCATTTTTCTGACGAATAACTCTGCTTCGATTGTCCCCAACACAAACTTCAAAACGAGACTCATCGTACTCCAATGGACACTATTCCATTCATCACTCGTCCAATTAATGTGACTTTTAGCCCATTTAAGCCGGTTTTTCTTTTGTTTTAATGTCAAGAGTGGCTTTTCTTTCGCCTAAAAAAAATTAGTAAAATTACAAAAAAGAAAATTGGAATAAGTTGCAATCAAATTACCTTGTAAGTTTTAAAACCTAACTTAAGGGCTTCTCTATGGCACGTGGATCTTGAAACACTTCGCCCCACAGCATCGCTCCAAAGAAACAGATAATTCACCATAGTTCGAACGCCTGTTTTTTCTAATAATCTTCTTCAATGCACGTCTATCGGCATCTGATATTTTGGATTTCGACGCATACCGAGGTTTTCAAATTATTGTACCCGTTGTTTTATAAACTCGAATAATATTTCTGACAGTAAACTTTGATAAATTAACTAGATCGCCAATTTCCACGTTTGATTTTCACTTTTTAAATAAATTGATAATAATTGAGCGAATTTTTTCATCAACAACCTTTCCACGAGTTATTTTTACTAATAATAAACAAAACAAACTTTCTTTTGTTGGAAAAAGGCAAAGCCTACTTGATTATTTCACATATTCAAAGATTCTTAAAAAAATAAAAAATAAATTCGTGAAAAGCAAAGAACTATTTTTTATATAAAAATATGTTTTTAACAATTAAAAAATAATTTTAAGTTAAATGTTACAATAAAATGTTTTAAATTGTTTAAAATGTTGTTCCAAATGATAATAAAAATAAATATTTAAATTAAATTTACCGTGAATTAGCATAATTTTATTTAAAAAGAAAAAATATTGGTGGGCCAATTGGGATGGGACGGGGCTCGTATATAAAAATGAAAAAATTTAACTAGAAAAAAACTGAATATATTATAACATAAAATAATTTTTTTTAAATGTGCCCATAATTATGAAAGTGGACTAAGTCAAAAAATTAAAAAAATAGTTTTTTCTTATTTTATGTTCCATCCATTTAAAACACAGTAAAATAAGATGTCGATTTTGAAAAATCGGATAAAATTGAACCGTTCAGGGAATTTCTAGTTGTCTCATTATACAGAATTCGAATCTTGTTTATTTTACAAAACTTTAAATATCTCAAAACTAACAATCAATGACTTAGACCATTTTTCATAATTATGGGCACAAATGTGTTTTAAAACATTAAATCAGATAAAAAAAAAGAGGGGTCAAAAATGAAAATTCTAGCCCTTTCGACCAAACTCAACCAAATTTTTTATACATATTCTGTGGACCTCCAGAAGGCTAGAAATGCAAAAACTAACCACCCAAAAAGCGGGAGTCAAAAATGAAAAGTCTAGCCCTTTCGACCAAACTCTGTATATGTTGCAGTAAAAACCCGTGTTTTACTAAGAACGGATTCTTTCTAGTTAAAACGCATTTCACTGAATACCTTTGTGGTCACTAGAGTTTAAATGATGTTGGTTGAGTTTGGTTTAAAGGTCTAGAATCTTCATTTTTGACCTTCCGCTCATTTTGGGTGTTTAATTTCAAAAATTTTTAAACGAAAATGACAAAAATTACAACCTCTAAAACTTTGCTTCTAATTTTTGACATTTTCGTCTAAAATTTTTGAAATTAAACACCCGAAATGAGGCGGAATGTCAAAAATGAAGATTCTAGACCTTTGAAGCAAACTCAACCAACATCATTAAACTTCTAGTGGACACAAAGGTATTCAGTGAAACGCGTTTTAACTAGAAAGAATCCGTGCTTACTAAAAACGGGTTTTTACTGCAACATATTATACAAAATTTGGTTGAGTTTGGAATAAGGGCTAGAATTTTCATTTTCGCCCCACCCTTCTTTGTTGTCTGATATAATGTTTAAAAGACATTTAAAAATATATATATATTTTATGTTCTTTTCAAAAATATATTCAGTATAAATTTAGAATCACTTTTTTTGGCTGTGGGTGGATGACCTCAATCTATAATGATCAATGATCAATTGTAACTATATTTTTTTTTAATTTTGTCTTCTATTTTTATGAATCGAAATTCTCTAATTTTCCCGATGCTCCATCAACTATGCATTACATTTCCGCAAATAAGAGCAGAATCCCTATAGGGTCTAGGTAATATCGAATTCAGGCTATTTTAAATTTAAACCACATGCATTGGCTTTAACGGGAAAAACTTTCAAAATTGTTCTCCTTGGATATTAATTATTAATTCTTGGGTTGAGGGAGAATGTCAAGTTTTCGGTTTAAGTTGTCCACATCAGAAAAGGAAATTAACCTGGATAACCTGTCTCAAAGTATGATGCATGCCTTTTCGAATGACCACTCCGGAATAAGGTGGGTGGATTCTGATGAGAAAATTTCAAAAAGCCTTTTCGGGCAGTTAAGTTAACCTTAGAGACGAAATCCTTTTTATATTAGCTTCACCTGTATGTATGTATTTATCTATGTTTCAATGTGACTTTTGTTCTGTTAAATTCCACAAACATTTCTCTATAAAAATAATTAAGACTAAAAAGTAAAAAAAAAAAAAAAAAATTATATTTAAAATAAGCTGACGTGTTCTGATGTGGCCATCCACTTGACTTTACCATAAAACCTTACACTTATATTTTATATATCCGGTCGGTTTCTCGAAAACGGCTCTAGCGATTTGGATGAAATCCACGGGTTAGGAGGGTTTTGTGTTGGACATTCTATCTGTCACGGTCTCATCTTCGGCTAAGTTGTTTTTGGTGGGTTTTTGGTTAATTGAAATAATTATTCACAGGTGGTTGTCTCGATAATCATGTTTATTTACATTTTTATTCACTTTCCTTTTAATAAATAATTGGTTTTTTAATTTTATATCCCACAATAAGATCATTATAATTATTATTATATATTAAAAATTGAGTTTTAAATCCCACAATAGTGGAGAGAGAGATTTGCTAGAATCCAATCGACTTGATTGGGGAATAATGGAATTGAAATAATTATCGGAAAAGAGGTTTTTTTATCTAATTAGATTTTTCCTCTTATTAAAAACAAGGACTAAAGATGAATAAGGACGCTCGATGGTGGAGAAGTAATCTCCGGAATCGAAGCAAAAATACAATGTATACATTAATTAATGTAAAATAATTGGTTTAATAAAATTTATTAAAAAAAAAAAAAATAAATCCCACAAATATTAATTTGACAATATAATTGATGAACTCAAAAATTGTTATTTAATTAAAAAAGAATAATTATACCGTATTTATTTATATACCTATATACTAACATCTGTAGACCACTGAAGGCTAGAAATGCAAAAACTGGGTGCGTGGGCGGGGGTGGGGTGCTGTGGTTGGGGGTCCGGGGGTATGGAGTTTCGGGGGCGGAGTGGGGATGTGGGTGTGGGGTGGTGTGGAAGGGTGCAGGTGGTGGGGTGAAGTGGTGGGGGTCCGGGGGCGAGGGGGATTTCGGGGATTAATATACATATAGCTATTAACTGAAGCAAAAAGTTGCCGAGCATCGCTCGGTGGCCAGGTACTTTAAATTATATGGCATGGCTATATGTTTAAATTTAGAATCACTATATCGCGAAATTTTACAAATTAAGATAACAATCTTTGAACAAAATATTTTACGCGTGTACATATGTCAGAGAGGTTCGCATCCCGCAGGTGGGCCAGATGGCCCGGATTGCTGTTACTGGCACTCGGGTTCGATTCCCGAGGAGGTGAAAAACAACCCCTCTGATATATAATTTAAAATATTCCATTCCATCGGATTTATTAGATGACACCAACTTATGATTTTCTTGTAAATTTGAATCTATTACCATCGACAAATTAATATCTTTCATATTAGAATATTCATCCATTTGATTATCCATCAAATGGATGGATAAAATTACAAATGAAGAAGTTCTTGGAAGAATCGGAGAAAGAAAGAACCTTGTGGAAGAGTCTGAAGAAGAAGAGGTCAGATGATGGGGCACACACTGAGACATGGGGGACTGCTTAGGGATATCTTGGAGGGGAGGTGGGAAAGAAAAGGGGAAGGGGAAGACCCAGATTAGAATATTTCAACCAAATAATTGGGGATATGGGATGCCAGACATTTAGAGAGGTTAAACAGCTGGCGGGGGACAGAGTCGAGTGGAGACGGATTGTTGCATCAAACCAGTCTTAGGACTGTATACTCAATGATGATGATGATTAGAATATTAGATAACGAGCTTTTGGTGAGTGCCTTCGGCACGCCCTCGGAGCTCGGCCCTCCGGGCTGGTGCCCTGGCGGGTGGCGTGTCGGTCCAAAAATGTTATTCCTCTTAGAAAACCACACTCCAAATGTATACATGTAAATTCCCGAAAATACATACTCCCTTAAAAGTTTCGCCTCATTTACGTCCTGACACAGCTACAGAAATGAGAATCTAGATATACATCTGGGAGTATTTCTTATTTCTATAATCTACAGCATTGTGATATTTTTTGTGTAGAAATATGTAGATTTATTTAAATAAGTGGGATCGTGTGAGGAGGAGAATTATATTATATCATTTTTTTTAAATTTGGGATCGATAATCGATATAAGGTTCCAAATATTTAAAAGAGATCAGCTGTTGTTTGTATGACAGGCTGCTCCATCCAGTATTGCCATGAGAATCTCGGGCGTGCGCTCTTTCTGTGCGCAAAGAAAATCAAATTGAATTTGAGTGGTGAGGGGGGCGGGGAGGAGGAATAATTATCAATATATTTAATGTTTCTTAATTTAAAATCAATTGGAGTGTTTCATTTCAAAATTCGAGTCCAAATTACGATTATATTTCAAATTTGCCGCAAATATGCCGACGGCGCTCCTGCCGGCGGCATTACGTCAGCGTTGCGGCAAATTAATCTGGACTAATCTATATAGTATAATATGGTAGTTCTGCAGGGGGTATTTAATAAGTTTTAAGAGGTTATTTAGTTTAAATAACGTGGATCGATTTTTTAACCCATTACAGTAGATTTTACTAAAATGAATAGCACATTCGAATAAAAGTTTGCGGAGGCACTGGTCCATATGTCTCGCCGATTTCCTTCCATTTTAATTTGTTTTGATTCTTTATTTTTTTTTTGTTTTGAGCCCAGCAAGGGTTTCTTCAATCCCACCCAGAAAGTATCGGCATTGCAGTGAGTCGTTTCGACGCCCACTTCCAGCGCCCACTGCACCAATTGAATTAATAAACTGAACCTGTTGACTGACTGACTTGGTTAGGACCATGAGGAAGGAGCCAACTCGCCTCGAACCCTTCACCCAGGGCCGTGCGAAAGCCCCGGGCGTCAAATTTCAGAAGAACAATTTATTTCTCTATTAACAAATTAAGGATTTTTTTCTCGTTAGATAATAAACGTTTCGTAAAAGTATAATCCAATTTTAAGTGTATTCTTTCCGTGCCTGGAATAGCAAAAAAGCACATTAGCACTCACTTGCTTCATTTTTGGCTTAGAAAAAGAGAATAAAAGAGCCTTTATTATTCTATATCTAACTACTTATGCATGCCCAGGGGCATGGCGCATTTTAGTTATCAACTACTTGCAAAGAATAAAAAAGTATTAGTCCAAGAGCTGGTGACAGATTTTGACTACGGATTTGACCCAACTAGAAATAATGCGTAATAGTACCGTCTATGATAGTTGTACAATGAATGGCCAGTCTGGCTGGCTGTAGCAGGTGGACCAGGTACTGCGCATGGTGTGAGTGCGGTAAAAAATACATATGTGTTAAAAAATATTTTTGACCCACAATGAAATAATAAAAATTATAATTTATAGTCAATTATAAACATAATATATTCACCCCAGACCATTTGAGTGGTGGGACGTGGAACCAGACCACCCCAAAGTGTATTTTTACAACATGAAAAAAATAGCATCAAATATTTTTGAACACATATGTATTTTTTACCTCTCTCACACCATGCGCAGTACCTGGTCCACCTGCTACAGCCAGCCAGACTGGCCATTTGCCTGTACAACTATCATAGACGGTACTATTAAGCATTATTTCTAGTTGGGTCAAATCCGTAGTCAAAATGTGTCGCCAGCTCTTGGACTATATTAGAAAATTGAGATCTTTGCAAAAACGCCACTTGTTAAAAATTAAAAATTTTCAATAGAGGAAAAAACTGTTTATAACGTAGCGTTGTCCAGCCAGGGGACCGTAATAATTGTGGCTAGACATAAAATCATAAAAATTCTTAAAGCATTTAGATTTGCGCCATATATTATGAAAAATTACGTATCTAAAAAAGCCGCAATTATTATTATACCGGAGATTGATCTGTTAATAATGTTGAGGAAGCAGTATTGACGTCATCAGTAAGATATTCAAATCTCAGAGATGCTTTCTCAAATACTTGTCATGTTTAGTCAAACTTTAGTGACATTTCTAGAATACAATTGATGCCTTCAGAAATGCAAGAGAAACCGGATGGGGGGAGTAGGGGGTCAAAATTTCGGGGGTGGACTTACAATTCAAACTATGTCTTGTGCTTGATTAAGGGCAATCCAATCGTTACAGATAAATCATTAGCCTATAGCTATTTTATTAGGGTAAAGTATTTCAATCGTGCATTAAAAGTGTTTGTTTTATTTGCTTAGTTTTTTCGAAATATCTCAAAAATGGCTGAAACTATTTTGATTAAAAAAAATTGAGCGAAACCATAACGTTTTGGTCTATAAAAAAGCCCTTATGAGTGAACATCGAAAATATTATATTTTTCGAGTAATTAACTGTTTTGTCAAAATGTCTGTTAATTAGTACTTGCGTGCGTTACCAAATGTTTGTGAACGCCCTAGTTCAAAAACTAGAGTGAATATCAAAACGAAATTTCACGTGTAGTTTTGGTGCATTGAGATTAAGAGCTGATTATATTTTGGTTGAAATCGAACAACAAATTAGGGGCGGGGGGGGGGGGGTTAAAAGTAAAATGTATAGATTTTCTAACGAGAAAAATGAAATATACCATAAAAATGAACCTATAATAAATAAACTGCAACGGATCGTTCCTAAACTTTATCAATGAACTATCGTAATCTAGGGATAAAGTACTTTAAAATATAATTTTACAAAAAATTTTATATGACCATTTTTGTGGCCCTCAAGGTACTCAATTACAATATTAAATTTCATCAAAATTGGTTAAGTCATTTTCAAGATATTTAGAAAAAAATAAAAAAGTACCGAAATAAAGTACTAATGTTTGTGGGCCGATTACCAAAATCTAATCACTTTTGTTAAAATAATGTTAAGGTTTTCATTTTCATTTCAATTGGTGCAACGGTGTGGAAAAAATCGTGGACGAAAAAAACGATAACATCACATCCATCAATCCGTACGCACTTCCAAAGAATGGCACTTTTGGCCTCTCGACGAGACCCCAAGTAATTTTTGTCAAAATCGTCACGTGCTAAAATTCAATCTAATTGAATACTACAATTTGTAGACCTTAGATTGATTCGATGAGGTTCCGTAGTCTTTACCTGAGGACTATGAAGTCGCGCTTGCCGCCAGACCGATTACAATATTTACCCATGCTATCATATTGGATATAGTAAACGAAGTTGGAGAATAAATGAAAAGTCACACCAAAAACTTGTCCTTATTTGCCATAATATAGAGACTATAACACTTTCAGATTATCTAAAAAGAAAGTTGATATTTTTTAGGCGGCTAAAACTGGATGGGTTCAAAAAAATTCGAACTATGAATTTAAGTCTAAGAGCCTTTAATGAAAGATGAAATTTTGCACATGAAGTAAGTATATATGACCTTATGAATATGACTAACTAAATCGAAAAAAAAATAGTAATTATCATAGGACCATCATTTCGACCACAGGTCTTAAAATTTGTAGAATGAATAGAAGTTTAAAATAAAAAAATTATAAAAATAATCGAAGAGTACATATCTACAGTTTCAAAAACAAGATTAAATTTTTTAAACTCAAAAAATCGCATATAAAAACAATTTAAGTGATTTTTTGTATTTTTTTCTAAAAAGTATATATAAAAACAATTTTTTTTTTTTTTGAATTTCGACCATTTTTGAAGAAGTTATCAGCGAAAAAACAGAAATTCTATATCTTTTAAACGGGTGATCAAAAAATTTCAAAATTTACCTGGAAGAGTTTTTTTGGTGTGTACTAAAAAATGTCAAAAAATGAAGGAAATCAAAAATTAAAAATTTTCAAACCGTCCGATTTCTAGTGGAATGCTTCTTATACACAATTAAAATAATGGAAAACATTACTAGAGTTTTAACGAGATAAAAATTATCTAAAAGCGGTTGTTGTATCTTTATAATAATAATTAATTAATTAATCTATCTACTCTTATTAAACGAGCAAAAATTGTTTGTTTATATATATATATATTTTATTTTGAAAACTGCTCTACCGATTTTGATGAAATTCACGGATTATAGGCTTTTTGGGTTGACAATTCGATCTGTCACGGTCTCATCTTCGGCTAAATTATTTTTGATGGGTTTTTTGTTAAATGAAATAATTATTCAAATGTGGTTGCCTTGATAAAAATGTATAATTACATTTTTATTCAATTTGCTTTTAATAAATAATTGGTTTTTCAATATTAAATCCCACAAAGATATTACACCAAATAAAATTTTATATTAAAATTTAATTGATTATATTTCATTGGTTTTAAATCCCATAAACAATTCAAAAGAAATATTTTTACATATTAGAATTCGCAAACTTAATTAATTATAGGATTAATTGGAGATTGGAGGAGGAGGAGATGGAGGGTGGAGGATACCAATCGATTTGATTGGGGAATAATGGAATTTAAATAATTGTCGGAAAAGAGGTTTTTTTATCTAATTAGATTTTTCCTCTTACTAAAAACAAGGACTAAAAGATGATCAAGGACAGTCGATGGTGGAGAAGGAATCTCCGAAGTCGAAGCTCAAATAGAATGTATATATTAATTCATGTAAAATAATTGGTTCAATAAAATTAATTAATTATAAAACTCGATAAATTGTTATTTAATTAAAAAACAAAATTATACGGAATTTATTTATATAGCTATATACACATAATGTGTGGACCACTAGAAGGTTAAAAATTTAAATTAAAAATAATATTAAAATATATCTTTTAACTGAAGCAAAAAGTTACCGAGGATCAGCTCGGTGTGTCCAGGTACTAATACCTGGTGCAAGCAAATCAGTGACCAAGTTTATTTTAATTAAAACCCAAGAACTCTTATTTAATTATAAAAGTTTCCGACCAAGAAAATTATTAAATTGTCGTGGGAGATTAACCGCGCAGCCTCTCAGAGATAATCTTCGAGGGAGATTTGGACAACATACAGGGTGCTTCAAAAAAATGTATACACACTTTGAACTTCCATAGAAAATTTATTTACCGTTCTACAAAGTTAAATTTCAGGAAAATAGAAAGCTGAAAGTCCAATGTAAATGAAACATAAATAACAAATGTTAATACTGTTCAAATTGGTGACCTGCAGCATCAATACAATTCTGAGTACGAGTCACCACTGATTCTGTACATCGTATCAAAACGTCCAATGAGATTTCTCTACACACTGCTTGAATCTCATTCCAAAGAATGTCTAGGTTACGTGGTTTACGTTTGTACACCTCATCTTTTACTGTGCCTTCACAAGAAGAAATCCATGTGGTGTAAGGTCTGGAGAGCGTGCTGGAAACTCGATTGGCCCCCTGCGTCCTATCCACTGACCCGACAAATTTTATTAATTACCTAACAATGCTGCTTGATTCCATATTTCCTGCCATTCGTGCATTATACGGTAATGATGATTTTTATTTTCAACAAGATGGTGCCCCGCCGCACTATCACAGGGACGTACGAGCTTACCTGGATCAAAATTTGTGGTGACTCGTACTCAGAATTGTATTGATGCTGCAGGTCACCAATTTGAACAGTATTAACATTTGTTATTTATGTTTCATTTACGTTGGACTTTCAGCGTTCTATTTTCCTGAAATGTTAACTTTGTAGAACGGTAAATAAATTTTCTATGGAAGTTCAAAGTGTGTATACATTTTTTTGAAGCACCCTGTATATAGGAGGTGGTTTGAAATGATTATTGTTGTTTTATGAGTTGCACATTGGGTTATGAGCCAGAAACATGCCAAGAAAAATTACATACATCCCCCTGCAACTCGGAATATTTACGATATACCTAATAAAGTTGTCAAGAGTAAATCAGCCTCTGGTATCGACCCTGGACGCCTGTCTGGTTGGAGACGGGAAGCCACCCCCGCACGCCCGTCAAGCTCAATCCTTAAATATTTGCATATGAATACAAGAATCGACGCTTAACAGTTCATATATAGCACCTGGCGGACTGAGCATTGCCCTGAAATTTTTTGCTTTAAAATTAAAAGCGATATATTAGAATTACACTGCTCGACAAAAATTAAACAAAAATTTGTATCCATAAACCTAACAATGGATTCTAGTTGAGTTTTATACACTAATTATCATGCAATTACCCGATTTTTTACAACACGTCAGAGTTTTGATATATTATCGGTCAAAATGACGAAAACGGCCATTTTGACATATTTTCGAGTCCAATTGAATATTAAACAGCAATATTTGAAATCAAAATATTTTGTTGACGTAATAGAAAACAGCTTCCCCTTTGATTTTCAAATTATGACTTGTTTTTAGCTCAATTAGAACTCGAGTTATTATAACTAAAAAATTAAGACCTTATGTTTTTATCAATGTTTATTATCCTTTATAATCACGTGGTTTTAGTTTTTAGTTTATAACTCAAGTTCTAATTGAGCTACAAACAAGTGGTAATTTGAAAATCAAAGAGAAGTTTTTTCTATTACGTCAACAAAATATTTTGATTTCAAATGTTGTTTAATATTTAATGGGACTTGAAAATAGCTCAAAATGGCATTTTTCGTCATTTTGACCGATAATATCTCTAAATTCTGACGTATTGTAAAAAATTGAGAAATTGCATGATAATCAGCGTATCTGGGGGCACGGCAGTGCCCCAACCAAGTTCGATTCGAGCGGGGATGTGTGCACTGCCAGACTACCCTTTACAGGAAACAACTCAGGCCATTTTGACGCCTCTGTAATTTCTTAATGGAAACCTCTACATGGCTGAAATTTTTTTCCAGAATACTGGTCCATAAGCTTAACTAAATTACAAAAATTCATATTTCTACTCTTTATACCATCCAAGTTACAAGAAGCCAAAGATAAGATTTTTCGTCACTGACTGACTCACTCATCAAAATTCTAGAGTACTTCCGCTAACCCTAGAATGCTGAAATTTGGCAGGCCGGTAAAGTTTGGGGTACAATTAATGGGAAAAATCAAAAAATCGAAACTTTCCCTTCTTCAGGACCTAAAATGAAGGGGGGGAAGTTATAGACTTAATTAACATATACTAAAAATTCAATGAACCTAGAATGCTGAAATTTGGCATACTGGTAAAGCTTGACACATTAATAAACGACGAAATTGAAAAATCGAAACTTTTCCTTCTTCAGGGCCGGAAATGAAGGGGTTAAATTTATAGGATAAATCCAACTTACAAAAAGAAGTGAAATCTCAACAAAAACACTTTTGTAAAAAAAGGCCAAGTTCGATTAATAAAATCCGTTTGCCAAAAAAGTAGTGAGATCTAATGTGCTGCCAAGTTCAACATCATCAATTTATTAAATGAGTCGAGAATATATTAGTAACTTCAATTAAAACATATGTTTTTCATTTCACATGTCCCTCTATATTTTTTATTTAATTCACATTTTTAGTTGAAATTATTTTCATAAAACTTGGCTTTTACGCATTATTATGTATGTCACGAATTACTAGTTACCATATCATGGGATCCTAATAAGAGGGGAGTGGTGGAGGCCCTATCAAAAAATAATAATAATAATTTAATGTGTAAAAGACAAGTTTTAGGAAAATAATTTCAACTAAAAATGTGAATTAAATAAAAAATATAGAGAGACATGTGAAATGAAAAACATGTGTTTTAATTGAAGTTACTAATATATTCTCTCATTAAATTGAAGGGTTGGTTTTGTCACAAATATAATAAAACAATAATTTTAATAACTATTAGAATTATTTAATTGATAACTATACAGTTTCGGTCACCACTGGTCGACCATCCTCAGTAGTTCTAAAAATTGAAATGAAACATTTATTTACAATTTTTTCTTTTATAGAGAATTATATAATACAAAATTTATTTTATTTTTTTATTTTTACAATAATTTGAAATCATACATACATATATATTCTCAATATATTCTGGACTCATTTAATAAATTGATGATGTTGAACTTGGCAGCACATTAGATCTCACTACTTTTTTGGCAAACGGATTTTATTAATCGAACTTGGCCTTTTTTACACAAGTGTTTTTGTTGAAATATAACTCTACTGGAATCCATTATTAGGTTTAAGGTTAACATTTTTTGTCGAACAGTGTTATTAATTTGAAAGTATATAGTTGGAAATAAGGACAAGTTTATTGTCTAATGTCTTTTATTTTTCCACCAACGTTTCGTCGACTTTGCCGACTTCTTCAGGACTTCAAATAGTTTTTAGACGAATATATAATGTAACTATTTGTAGACTTGAAGTTTTTTTAGACGAATGTGCAAAGTAACTATGTGAAGTCCTGAAGAAGACGGCAAAGTCGACGAAACGTTGGTGAAAAAATAAAAAAAAATCACAAAAAAAACGTGTCCATATTTCCCCCTATAAACTTTCAAATTAATACATATAGAATTGGTAATAATTAGAATTATTATTATCATTTCCGTCCATAATTTAATTTATAATTTGAATTATTTTAATTTTAAATTCAGATAAAAGGGGCGATTTTTATTTGCAGCCAGAATTAAATTAAATTATTATTTATTTGCCAATGTTTTGACCCACTCTGACAATCATCAAAAGGCATCGCTGGGTACAAAGTTTTGAACTTAATTGAGATTAAAAATAATATTGATATACACTATGGTGGGTCGAAATAACTGAAATTTTTTTTTCCAAAACACTTTAGAGCGGAAAAGTTGCCTATTGTAATAAGAAGAAAAAGAATAAAAAAAATTAAAATGTTCTGCTCGCGCATCGAACTAGAAACTTATGAAAAAATCACGATATTTTTTGTAATTTTTTTCTATTAGTTAAAATTTTTAAAATAAAGATTCTAGTTTTTTTTTTTTTTTGTTTTTAATGCAATCGAATGCAAGAAGGGGTGCACTCAGTAAAGATGTAGCCCCTATGGATCTCGAAAGACCCTTGCATTACCGAAGAGAAGGGAAAGTTTAAGTGAGAGGGTGTAGACGTAGGTGTCTCATGCACCCTGGTTTTGAAGGTTTGAAGATCGTAGGTGATGGGAAAGATAGAGGCTGGGAGAGAGTTCCAGTTCCTTGAAGTCATGGGGATATATGAATTCGCGAATGAAGTGGTCCGGCACTTTTCTAATTTGACCGCGAAAGAGTGTTGGGAGTCGGCAAAACGTGTGCTGCGTGCAAAGCATGCTTTGGGGGAATTATTGATTTTATCTCATCAGAGCACCTGCCGTGATAGTATCTATAGAAAAGGAAAGGGCGGAGACATCTCTTCGATGAGCCAGCGAGTCGAGGAGTCGGTGAGGGTAGAATCGTCAATTAGCCTGACGGCTCGTTTCTGAATTGCATCAAGGGTAGCAAGAGAATATTTTGAGGCTCCTCTCCACAGATGAGAGCCGTATTCGAGATAGGGGCGGATTTGGGCCTTGTAGATGGTGAGAAGTTGTGGGGGTTTGTAAAATCGCTTGGACCTGAATAAGAAGCCAATCTTCCTTGCTGCAGATTTCGCCACAGAGGAGATGTGTTCATTCCAAGACAGGTCAGATGCGACAGAGACGCCCAACATGGATAGGCTGTCACACATTTTCAGGGTATTCGAATCGATTTTTTATGGTTTAAATAACCTAAATAAATTAAATTCTGATCAATAATATACTTGTTTACGTACGCGCAATATCTTAGAATAAATAATTTTTTTCAATGAGAGACTCGGAAAAGTTTGCGTACCTCTGCTCTAGACTAAATTTTAAATTATTATCTCCAAAGTTCCGTAGAAAGCATGATAAAATGGAGTTTTTTGTATTATTTCTTTTTCACCTCTTTAAAATATCTAATAAAAGTAACCTGAAATAATATTCATCTTCATAAGCCTTCAAAATAATTTAAAATTCAAAAGTCTATATACAACTATACCGTCTTTTTTGTGGTCAGAAATAAATAAATAAATAAATCTTTATTACTCGACCTGCTAAGAGGCACAAGTCCTCGGTGGCTAGGTCAACAAAACATCGATACAAATTAACTACAGAAATTAATAAACATAAATACAAATCAATTAAAAGAAATTAACAATTAACAAACAAGCAAAAGGAAAAAAAATAGAAATGTATGCTCATTTACAAATTACATGATCATAGATTTACATCAAAAGACAAAACGTAATTTTAATAATTTCGCGTAAAAACCCGATACCAGGAGGAAACGACGCATTAGCCATCCCGACATTTGCCATAAGTTGTTAAGGAAACCTGGTCAAAGCCTTAACAAGGATGGTATGAGCTCTCTCTACCTCAGCTATTCTCTGCTTGTGAGAACTAAATAAAATTTTGCACAACTCTATGACATTAGGACTTGACAAAATGTATAATTGATTTAATCTTAGGGGGCAGAGGACTATAATCCCAAGTAGTAACAGACAGATTGTTCCACAAATCAATGCCAGATCCTACAAATGAATGTAAACCGATATTTTTCAAGAATCTTGGCTTACGAATCTTTTTTCTATGATCAGCTCTACCTAAATAACTTGGTTCCTGAAATCTATTCGTTATTTCCTCCCAACTCCTAAAACCCTTATACGCTTTGAAAATCACTAACTTTAATAACTTTAATATCTGAAAAAATCCGGACAGTTATTTTTTTCCAAAATACAAAAATGTCTATTAATACATATATCTATTTGTTGTGTAATGATAATAATATTATATAATCCTATGAGAGAAGACAGGTGTGTGTGTGGATGTGGGTGGGTGTTAAAGTCACGTGACCTGTTTACGTCACATTCCAATTTGGCTCTTTTCGTGTTTCTGTTGTCTTTCCATCGATTCTGCAAACCTGCACTGCAATCTATTCCAATGTATATTTAATGCTCTTTAAAAAGTAAAAGAATTTGTTGTTGTTCTTTTTTTTTTACTGTAAAAACAATCAACACAATGCGCAATTTCTGATTGTATTTTCGCACTATTGAACTTGGAAACAAACAATCAGAGAAGATAGTATCTTCTCGTAGCAAATTATCAATACTTGTTTGGCGTCTATTCAATTCAATGGATATTTGTATATTATGTATATTAAGGCTTATATGGAGTCTGCAAGACATTGTCTATTGATTTGATCTATTATAAATTGAAGGAAAAATTGACTTGGTGGTACTCTCTATGAAAATATTAGTTATTTTAGCATAATTCAGCTAGAAAGTTAAAACTTAGTATACATAAATACATAGTAGTTGTAAACTTGAAATTTCTAAAGAAATCAGATGGAATGGATAATTTTTAACTGACTTCAAAAAAGAAGTTTCGACAGAATATTTTTTTGTCTATGTTACCTGATTTCTTCGCCAATTATGAACCGATTTTGATGATTTTTGTGCATTGGGTTCAGTATAGTTTCCAATTGGTACCATATAAATTTCATTGGTATTGGACCTTTTTTGTTATGTTTGTTCAGGCATAACTTGTTTTTTTATGAACTGATTTTAATGATTCTTTCTGGGTTTGGATCAGCATAGCTCCAAGGTAGTCAGGATACCTAACTATTTATTTATTTGTTTATTTTTATGTAGGTATATTCAGCGAGAACTTGTTGCCACGTGGACAGATTTCGATGATTCTTTTTTATTAGAAAGGGGGTACCATATTAATTTGGTCAAGTTCTGATGATATGATCAATGACGAATTAACGTAAATTTCCAATTCTTATGAGCAAATAATCGAAATTATAATAAATAAAATATTTTATAAAAAAATCAATCTTAAAACGTTCATCGAATGCTTCTACATTTGATTCAATCGCGAATCAAATGTAGGTGATTTTTGTCAAATATTGGGTGAAAATAATATCTGAACTTATATATTTCTAACTTGAAATAATGATGTTAAATAAATTTATAATTTTTCTCATTTAATATATCAAAGAATAATTGACATATTAAGGAGAATTGTTTTGATCGCGCTTTTATAAATAACATCTTAGATTTCAAATTCATTTGGTGATCCATCTGAGTGTCATGCGGGCTACACGCAAAGTGACGTTGGATTGTAGCTAAATGGATCACATCTTTTTTTCTCTTGGTCCAGACTTAAGACTCAGCAGACACCAATAGCTTCATCTGCAGTAGTCTCGCGATATATATCTTTTTCAAAAAAGCGCGGTAAAACAATTCTCGTTAATATGTCAATTATTCTTTGATATATTAATAAGAAAATTATAAATTTATTTAAAACGTTCATTTAGAACCCACACATGTTTCTAGATAATTTCTATATTTATGAATTTAAATCGCCAGACGCTTTCTCTTGGAAGATATTGGATACCAATCGACTTGATTGGGGAATAATGGAATTGAAATAATTATCGGAAAAAAGTTTTTTTATCTAATTAGATTTTTCCTCTTATTAAAAACAAGGACTAAAGATGAATAAGGACACTCGATGGTAGAGAAGTAATCTCCGGAATCGAAGCAAAAATACAATGTATACATTAATTAATGTAAAATAATTGGTTTAATAAAATTTATAAAAAAAGACGCTTTCTCTTTCGAGATGCATGCAAGGTATTATATTAAGTCACTATTAATAACATCACTAAAAAGAAAAAATAAAAATAATTTTTATAAAAAAAATAAAACCGACTTCAAAAAAATTAAATGCAACAAATAAAATAATAAGAACTCAAAAATAAAATAAAATGCACTAAAAGGTATAAAATAATTATCTAATTTAGTTACAACTAAACGACGAAATATTAACATGAAATCACTTTTTGAAGTCGGTGCTAAACAAACTATATAAGCGAGCTTACCCGCCAAACGTACTAAGTAGATTCGTCGAGTTCGATTCATAAAATGTATGTTTGGCACCGACTTCAAAAAGTAATTTCATTGGAGGAGACAATAAAAGAGTGTGTCTTCTGCTGGAATTATAAATTTTATTTATTTATAACGAGACTATAGTTTTGAGGGCTTTGCCCTCTTCATCAGTCTATTACAATGGATTCACAGGAATTAATTTATGAAATTCTGCTACTCTCGTGCAAAAACTTTCAATTTAAGTAATTTCATGTTAATATTTCGTAGTTTAGTTGTAACTAAATAAGATAATAATTATTTTATACCTTTTAGTGTATTTTATTTTATTTTTGAGTTCTTATTATTTTATTTGTTGCATTTAATTTTTTTGAACTTGGTTTTTTTTTATTCTAAAAATTAATTTTATAGAGAAGACAACTCCATTTCGAGAAACTCATTTATTTTTTGTTTATTTATTTATTTGTTTATTTGACTCTTTTTCTTGGCTCGCCCACCAGGATGATTGATTACATATTATTTTTCATTTTCGAAATAATCCTGGATAAAACAAAATCCGTTTCGGGAATTTCCTTGCCAATTATTTTTTTTTTTTTTTTTTTTTCATCTCAGGGATAAAGAAATATGAAATACGAGAAAATTAGAAAAAAGACAACAAAAACCTGTTAAAAATAAAATTGGAAGAAAAAGTGAAATCTTTTTCAGCTCTTGATATCCGATATTTGATATATTTCCCCTTCCTACAAATAAATTTTAATTTTAATAAACTATTCAAAATGTTTTATATTGTATGCATTATTTAAAGAAGTTAGAACAAAATTATAACCCTTTATTAAATAAGAAATACTTGGACCAAGTTTATTTCTCAAACGCATCGGTATGCTCCATTAATTCAACCATTTGTAAAATATTAATATAATCCATAAGGAGAAGAACACTTTTTTCTAACGACTATTTTGCCTGTTTATTGTACTATATACTTGTGACCCCCACACTTTTCGCTTTCTCATTACCGGCCTGGACTTATTTTCGCATATATTAGTTGAATGTTTCCATTAGCATGTTTTAAATATTTGAAACTGAGTTCATGCCTAGGACAAATTAAAATATAATCGCAAATGATACCTATCTGCATAATAACGGAACCTGAATTTTTTTCCCATTAACTTTCTAAAGCATATATAACATATTATATAGTACATATATATCGCTTTAGCAAGCATGCTTTCGTATAAGAAATTCAGAAGCATTTTAGCCCTGCTCTTTTTCGCTTCAAGCTTGAATAGAATTGAATATTTCGATTCCAGTGGAATTGTAAGAATTTTCACACTCTCACTATCGATAATATATTTTATTTTTTGGATTTTAAATTAATATCCATGTATCTATATATATAAAATGGGAAAGTTTGTATGTATATATGTTTGTATGGCCCAAACGATCTCATTGGCCAGGGCATAGCCAATGGCAAAGCGTTAAATTATTAAAACAATTCTGATTGGTCAGATAGTGATCGTGCTTAGCCAATGTGTTAAATAAATATTTCCTTATTGTTGAATCAATTTCATTCAGCACATTCTTTCAATACTTCGTGTATGATTTTAAATTATTAAATTGGTATGAACAAGACGCTCCCCGCCAGGGGCTAGGTGACGCCAGTGTTATATATTTTTCTCTCTGCTAGATATTGTTTTTTTTTTTAGGAAATCTATACTATATAATAATCGGCTTACGACGATGGCCAAAGGGATCCAATGGAGGTCAGTGATTGGCCTGCCTTGCAATGAGTTAATTAAATACGTGAGAGCTTAAAGATAATTTAAAATCTAAAATTATCAAACAAAAATACTAAAAAGCTATTTGCCCTAGAAGAGTCACCAAATGCTAATTTAGCTTAAAATTTAGTGATGGTGGGGGGGGGTTCACCAAAGGCGGGCTTCGCATTTGGCATCAAATAATTTGTTATTTAATTAAACGAAATTGAAAAAAAACTGTTTATTTATGCCTGTATCATTACAACGGCTTAAAAGTGTGTGTTTCAGATGATTTAAAACACAATGAACAATAAAAAAAATTAAGTGTATTCAATATTACCCACCCGGAATACTGTAGTCGGTTAGACCTATTAAAATAATTAATATAAGAGTTCAAATTGCCGAAAGAAACCGACTTTAAATTTCAAAAGAAATCACAAGAGTTTGTCATCTACTAGATTCGAGATGAAATGGACTATTTTAATTATATGTTAGAAGGATCTCCATATCTTTCGAGAAAGGGTGAAAAATCCCTTCGGACATATAATTAAAAATAATCCATTTCATCTCGAATCTAGTAGATGACAAACTCTTGTGATTTCTTTTGAAATTTAAAGTCTGTTTCTCTCGGCAATTTGAACTCTTATATTAATTATTTTAATAGGTCTACCTGGCTACATTCCGGGTGGGTAATATTCAATTTATTTAGTTGATACAATTTGATGGCTGTATATGTATATAATTAAGTAATGGAGAGGGATTCAGCCAATGGGTAGCCTCTGCTGAATAAAAAACTCCCGATTATAGAAAACGTTTCGGCTTTAATTAAATAATGCCATCATCAGTTCCTAAGAGAGTATTAGCGACACAATTAATTTTATAAATAAATTGTCCGCAGGCAGAGTTGTTGTGGATTTTATCATAATATATACAAAATTATATGAATTACAAAATGGTACATAAATCTTGGTGTGCTCTCACTTGATATGGGCAACGTCTCAAGTACAAATATATATATGATATTTGTACTTGAGACGTTGCACATATCATGAACACCTAAGATTATGTACCATTTTGTAATTCATATAATTTTGTATATATTATGATAAAATCCACAACAACTCGCCTGCGGACAATTTATTTATAAAATTAATTGTGTCGCTAATATACTCTTAGGAACTGATGATGGCATTATTTAATTAAAGCCGAAACGTTTTCTATAATCGGGAGTTTTTCATTCAGCAGAGGCTACCCATTGGCTGAATCCCTCTCCATTACTTAATTATATTCAATTTATTTAATTTTTTTATTGTTCATTGTGTTTGAAATCATCTGAAACAGACAATTTTAAGGCGTTGTAATGATACAGGCATAAATGAAAAAGTTTTTTTCCTCAATTTCGTTTAATTAAATAACTATGGTAAATTATGAAAACTATTATGAGTTTATTTTACATAGATTGTAAATATTAAAATTAATTAAAAAAAAAAAATGAAATTATCCCAAGTTAATTAAATTAGAAAATAATTTTTCCATACTTCCTTGTTTATCTATTTATTTTTTCATTACTACTGCGGTTCTAACTAACTCTCAGGTTATAATGAATTTTTAAAAATTGTATTTTTGTAATTTTGTTAATTTATTTATTTTTGTTTAGGGTTCTGTTTAAAAGTAAAACGGCACTCTATATTAGTATCGCCACCATGTCTCTTTGCTTATCTGTCCGTCTCATGCATTATATAGTAACTCAAATTAAATAAATAATTATATAGCGGGAGGATCCGTGGGCTAGTTGGTAAGCCGCTCTTCGCGTAAATGAGAGAGACACGGGTTCGAGTCCCGTCGGATGCTCAATTTATTTTTGCTTTTTCAAAAAATCAAAAAATAATAAAATAATTTTCTTAATTAATAAAGTAAATGGTGTGTAGTTTCACAGTGAAACTACACACCCTTTACTTTATTAATTAATATCATGTTTCACCTAAAACCTACACCACTTTCTGTAAGTAAAAATAATTTTCTAATATATAGAATTAATAATAATAATAAAGCGGTTTGTTCTACAGCATGCGCCGTTTTCCGCATCCAACACGCCAATTCTCTCTATCCAGGATGTCTTGCTCTTGTAGTTGCCTACTGGTCATTGCCTCATCTACTCCCTGCTTCCACGTTCGTCTCGGTCTTCCTCTTCTCCTCCGTCTTTCCGTGGGCATCCAGGTCCATATTTTATGAGGCCACCTATCTTCCGGCATTCTTTTGAGGTGTCCGTACCATATTAATCTCTTCCTTTCTATTCTATCTATTATGTCGTTTTCCATTTTCATTTTGTCCCTTATAGTTGTATTTGGGATATGCTCCAATCTCGACACTCTGCAACTCCTTCTCATCGCATCCATTTCGAGCGCTTGTAATTTTTTTTCGTTTTTCTTATTCATGTCCCATGTTTCTGAATTGTATAGGGCTATGCCTTCCACTATGGACCGATATATATATTTTTTTGTGTCCTGTTTGATCCCTTGCTCCACCAGACCCCATTCAGTTGCCCAATAGCTCTTCGACCTTGACAGATTTTATTTTTATATAGAATTAACATAAGAAATTATTGATCATATTATTTAACTTTCGCAGTTCAAATTGCTTTAAATAATTATATATTTATTTTCTCCGAAATCAAAAATTGCATTATAATTTTAATCGAATATTTCGTGGGGTCAAAAATTAAAAATGAATTTTATTTTTTTATGGCGTGTAAAATATCCTTGTAAAGATAATTTAAAGTAGAAGTAGACTAGATTTCTTGCAGAGAGTTTGAAATAGTTACTCTGTGTGCAATTAAACTCAAAACGTTGAGACAGCGGATGCCTGCTTGCCTGCCAGCATTCATGCAAGCTCTCTTCCTCAATATACAAAACTATGATGTAGATTTGTATTGGCTGAAAACATAAATATTTATTGTAGAAAATTGAATTGAATCTCTATCTCTCTTCTAATAGAGAGAGATCTGGCTTGGACTTGAGTTATTGGCTTATTTATTTATGTGACCTGCAATCGATTGGAACAGCAGCATCTTTTGAGATTGTGGTTTCAAGAGTTCTCGTATCTTTCATTAGTTTGCCATTTTCCTTAACCAGAAGCTATCGCTGATATTTGTTCCCTCGAGTGCCATCTCGGCCTGAGTTATGACATTTGGCCTTTTCTTATATTTATATCTATTATGGGGCTACCAATGGGCCAAGGAGAGGCATGGTCCATCTCAAGATCTTCTTTCACCGTTGAATAAAACACTCCATCTAATCCCACACTCATTGAAACACCTGGGGGTGATTTTGATTACAATTTAATTTATTTATTTTTCTATTCCCTTTAGATACTTTTTTTTTGTCTCTTGTTATATCGATCTTAGAAACTTGCAATTTATTTCAATGTATATTTGATGATCTTTATAGGGCGGGGAATTCCATACTATATATATTTGCCTAGATTAATTTGCCGCAAAGCTGAGGCAATGCTGCCGACAGGGAGAGCCATCGGTATATTTGCGGCAAATTTGAAATATAATTGTAATTTTAACTCGAATTTTGAAATGAAAGACTCCAATTGATTTTAAGATAATAATTAAGAAATATTAAATATATTGATAATTATTACTCCCCCCCCTTCACCACTCAAAAATTAAATATTCAATTCGCTTTTCTTTGCGCACAGAAAAAGAAATCAATCACATCTTATTTGATTTATATATTATTTGTTTATTTTTTAATAATTTGCCACTTTTTTATAGTTTTTTAAAAATCTAAATTTTGTTATTCTTATTTTTTGATTTTTACAAAATTAAACGACTTAAGACACGCATGCCCATATGAGTTTCTCATGGCAATACTGGATGGAGCAGCCTGTCATACAAACAACACCTGATCTCTTTTAAATATTTGGAGCCTTATATCGATTATCGATCCCAAATTTAAAAAAAATGATATAATATAATTCTCCTCCTCACATGATACCACTTATTTAAATAAATCTATTTCCACACAAAAAATATCACAATGCTGTAGATTATAGAAGAAAAAAAATACTTCCAGATTCATATCTAGAGCCTCATTTCTGTAGCTGTGTGAGGAAGAAAATGAGGCGAAACTTTTAAGAGACTATGTATTTTCGGGAGTTTACAGGTATAGATTTGGAGTGTGGTTTTTTAAGAGGAATAAAATTTTTAGACCGAGACGCCGCCCGCCAGGGCACCAGCCTTCGGAGTCGGCTCGAAGCTCGTTTTACTATAAGAAATATGTTGAACATTAGCAAAAGCATCTCTACATACTCAATGGAGGATTTCGGTGTTTCAGGGTCCCGGACGAAAGAAGTATAATAGGCCCTATATTGGTTATTTAATTATTTATTCGATTATATTGGGATTCTGTGGGTCTCACCGGGTTCATGGGCCCCGGGCGGTTGTGCAGAGTCTGCTCAGCGTTAACTAAAAAAAAATCGATATTAAAATTTATTTATTGCCAAAATGCCCATCTATGGCTATCGATTTTTTTGATTGAGAGTAAAACAAAAAAAAATCATAGATGGTATTTTTAACCGACTTCAAAAAAGGAGGAGGTTATCAATTCGGCTGAATTTTTTGTGTCTATGTTACCAGATTTCTTCGCCAATTATGAACCGATTTCGATGATTTTTTTTTGCATTGGGTTCAGTCTACTTCCCGATTGGTCCCGTTTTTTTTTCATTGGTATTGTACCTTTTTAGATAAGTATGTTCAGGCATAACTTCTTTGTTTATGGACCGATTTTAATGATTTTTCTTTCATTGGAAATGGGGTATCTTAGGGGTGGTCCTATATTAATTTGGTCAAGTTCTGATGATATGATCAATGACGAAATAACGTAAATCTCCAATTCTTATGAGCAAATAATCGAAATTATAATATACTATAAAATCTTTTATAAAAAAATCTTAAAACGTTCATTTAAAACCCGCATATATTTATGAATTGAATTTTTTATCATTTTCTGATTCATTCGTCCGACGATTTCTCTTACGAGATGCATACAAAATATTCTTAATCACTTCTTAAGTCACTATTAATAACATCACTAAAAAGAGAAAAATAAAAATAATTTTTATAAAAAAAAATTAAATGCATCAAATAAAATAAGAAGAACTTAAAAATCAAATAAAATGCACTAAAAGGTATAAAATAATTATCTTATTTAGTTACAACTAAACGACGAAATTTTTACATGAAATCACTTTTTGAAGTCGGTGCTAAACAAACTATATAAACGAGCTTACCAGCCAAAGGTAGGTAGGTACTAAGTAAGATCCGTCGAGTGCGATTCCTAAAATGTATATGTTTAGCACCGACTTCAAAAAGTAATTTCATGTAAAAATTTCGTCGTTTTTTGATTTTTGAGTTCTTATTATTTTGTTTGTTGCATTTAAGTTTTTTGAAGTCGGTTTTATATTTTTTTATAAAAATTATAATACCGATTTTTTCTTTTGAGTCTCTTCCTCTATTTTTGTTCATTATGTTGTAAATCTATAGTAAAAAAAATCAAGCCTAAATATTAATTTGTAATTGGGATCGTAGGGAATTGGATAAAATATTTAAATTAAATTCAGTTTTTTTTTTAATTAAATGTGCCAAACGTTTCGTCACTTATTTCTGACTTTTTCAGTGACTGAAATAGTGAAAACAAGTCCAATTCCCTTCGATCCCTATTACAAATTTGATTATGGATATGAACTATGATATATGGTACTAAATATTAATATTTAAAGGTCGCTCGAAATGTCAAAAACGTCAAACATATGATTCACTAAAAAATCTTGATACATCTTAAGAGATCTTTAAAATTTAATTTTTTGAGCTGAAATTTTTTAGAAAAATCAAAAAAAAATCATCAAAATTGGTTCACAATTGGCGAAGAAATCGTGGAACATAAATAATTCAATAAATAATATACATTTACCTTGCTTTTTAGAATGTAGGGTTAACAGCGACCTACGCAAAAATATTTTGGGGTAATGGCTAAAAAAGTTCCCCGACCCCTGCTTTAGGGGGTGAATATATTTAGATTGTAAGATTGAATTAGCAAATTAGAAGAAAAGGCCAGACAAGTGAGAGTTGGGCATGTACTTATACCGAGTTCACTGGGCGAAGATATAGTATGATATGGAGAGTAGTAAAGTTGTTGATTCAAAAGTAGAAATTTCAATGAGGTTGTCCTCTGTTTGAAGCAAATAAACATATATTTATATGCAATTGGATGTTGATGAAAGCAGTCCACGGTGGTTGTAAAAATAAGACTATAGAGGTTTTATTATTTTACATTTATTTGTTAAACCGACGTTTCGGAGATTTATTCTCTCCTTCTTCAGGGTAACAAAAAGTCAATGAAAGTAGTTCAAATCATAATTACTTTCTGTCTCCTTTGACAATGCCAAAAAAACATTATAAAAAATTTTTCATCTCGAATAGAAATAAAGTAAAAAGCAATTGATGATCAATATGTTAATTAATTAATGTATTAACATATTGATCATCAATTGCTTTTTACTTTATTTCTATTCGAGATGAAAAATTTTTATAATGTTTTTTGGCATTGTCAAAGGAGACAGAAAGTAATTATGATTTGAACTACTTTCACTGACTTTTTGTTACCCTGAAGAAGGAGAGAATAAATCTCCGAAACGTCAGTTTAACAAATAAATGTAAAATAATAAAACCTCTATAGTCTTATTTTTTACAACCACCGTGGACTGCTTTCATCAACATCCAATTGCATATTTATACCAGTCCGTCTCCTAAAGAAAAACTCTATCAATATATTTATATAACGGATATATTATATATAATTTTTTTGTTAGAGACTATATAGTTTCAAAGGAGGACCTGTTATTTATAGCTCTATTTTAAGGCTATCAAAACGCAATGAAATTGAATTTCAAAATATTGTCTGTAACTATTAATAAATATTAAATAAAAATATATATATAAAAACGGACATTGATGGATGGGTTGGCGGTAGAAGTGAACAGCTTGGGGTAATGGGTTGTCAACCGACAGGGGAGTTCACATTAGAGATGGACAGACAGACCAAAGGACCCACCACCCCCACCACTACACTCTGGTGATAAATTGTTTTTAGGGTAATAAAAAGTTAAATGATATATTGAATTGGAGAAACCATTTATTATATGTATATAGAAATGGATAGATCAGATCTAGAGTATTTCAAAATAAATTCATGATTAATTTATTGAATGAAATAATGTGGAAAATTATTTTAATGAATCTTATAATTTCAGTTTAAGATCATATGTTTGGCAAATGTGTGTCTGGCTTCCTACCCTTGTACGGTGGGAGGTCGCTCTCTTTCTTCTTAGACGGGTATTATCCCTAAGACCTTTATGTTTAGGCTAAAAGCACTGAGAAAATAACTTTTAAAATTTGAATTTTTATTTAAATCACACATAATTAATTAACCATAATTATTTATTAAACACGAACAAATAATACAATATAACTACGACGTTTCGATCGACTTATTGTGCGATCGTTCTCAAGTGAGCACCCACTCCGATTATAGGTTAACTGAGCCAATCACGTGTCGGTCAAGCCCATATAGACTCCATGCACATTCCAGTCAAAAAACAACACACTGACCGATCTCAGCACCTTAAAAACATGTAATGGTCAGCCGACAGAGGCGCTGAGTCGTCGTGTTGGTTTTTGACTGGAATGTGCATGGAGTCTATATAAGCTTGACCGACACGTGATTAGCTCAGTTAACCTATAATCGGAGTGGGTGCTCATACTTGAGAACGATCGCAGAATAAGTCGATCGAAACGTCGTAATTTTAATGTATTATTTGTTCGTGTTTAATAAATAATTATGATTAATTAATTATGTGTGATTTAAATAAAAATTCAAATTTTAATTAAATTAATCACAAAAATAAAAGCTTCAACAGCTTCATTACTAAAAAAAGTTGTTGTTTGTAAGAATTCTCGGCACCATCGTGACTTAAATATTTCGGGAGAAAACGAATACATATAATTTGTATCTTATATTTAGTTAATGAGTTACATTGCTCTGAGATTTGGAAAATAGTTTTATTTTTAAATGAAACCATAAAAGAAAATACTTTATGAATTTAACTTAAAAAATACCCAATAAATCAGAGGTCGGGGAACTTTTTTAGCTATTACCCCAAAATATTTTTCCATAGGTCGCTATTACCCCTATATGAAAAGCAAAAAAAAAGCAAGGTAAATGTATCTTATCTTTTTATATTAAACGAGTAATTCTTGTATATATATTTAGAATCGGTTTGTCGAAAAAGGGCTCTAACGATTTGGATGAAATTCACGGGTTAGGCGGGTTTTTGTGTTGACAATTCGATCTATCAAGGTCTCATCTTCGGATATGTTGTTTTTGATGGGTTTTTGTTAATTGAAATAATTATTCACATGTGGTTGTTGGAATAAAAATTTATAATTACATTTCTTTCAATTTATTTTTAATAAAATTAATTGTTTTTTTTATTTTAAATTGCAATAATAGATCATTACAAATGTTATTATATATTAGAATTTGCCAATTTGATTAAATAAAGGTATTTTTCTATAAAATAAATAAGGGAAGGGGGTGTAAATTAGTCATGTCGGAAGATAAATATTTTAATCGTTCATATCTCGTCTTCGGAAAGTCGCAGAGCCTTGAAATTTGAAACTTAAGCTATTTAGAAGTAAAAAGTTACCGAGCATCGCTCGGTGCTCCAGGCACTTATTTATTATTTATTGAATTAATTGGAATTTACATGAAAACTCTCTGTAAGTAAATAAAAATTGTAAACATTAACATAATTCAAACGCTTTTATGTTTTAGAAAAATGATGTTGTTTCATTTTCGCTAAAATAGCTTCAAAATTAGGACTTTTTGACATGAGCGCAATTTGAATACAATCCTCGGCATTCAGACGATTTCTTGCCGGATTTAACTGAATGCTTTTTAAAAAGAAAAAATACACCAACACTCATCAGGACAAAAATGCATAACTTTGTAACCAAAATAAATTTGCCGCGGTTATATTCCGGGAGCCTAGTGTCTGAACAGTGAATTATTCGAGTAGGAATGACTCTATGACGTGTAAGCTAGAGGTTGGATTCGATTCGTATACGTGGAGGCTAATCAGATGATATATGGGTGTCGAGGTGGCAAGGTGTCAAGTGAAGTGAAGAGTGTTTATACTCTGTTTGGTTTCGTTTATCGCTTACCGTTTACCGTAACTATTGTTATTTATCGTTACGTGTGTTTGAGTGTTGTTGTTATTGTTGAAAAGAATTCAACAATAATTTATATATATATATATATATATATATATATATATATCTTATATCTTAAATATCATCAAATATTTAAGTTTATTTATTTATAGAAATGGCCGATTGCCTTATTCAAGTACAAAATACTGTATTAATAAAATAATTATTTGTTGTTCAATTTTAAATTATATAACTGCATTTAATTAATAAAACCCAAGCTTGTTAACCACATTGTTATACATATATACAAGACCCGGTTTGAATAATTATAATATTTTAAACAACAAACCATTTATTATTTTATTTATTTTTGCCTTCAAGGACAAAGTGAACATTACTGAATTTTTCAGCCAGTACAACTTTTATTAATGTTTATATATATTTTTTTTAACTTTTATTAATTTTAAGATTTTGAATTCCTGGAAAAGCTATCAAACTATTGTAAAATAAAAAAATTTAAAAAATGTCCTTTTTACCCCCGATAGTTTCATTTTTACCCCATTTGGGGTAATTTACCCCGGTTCTCCAACCCCTGCTATAAATTAATTAAAACAGAGAAATGGTTACAAAGCCTAAGTAAATTATGGGAGATGTGAATATAAATATTTGGAGAAAGAAATATATATATACATATATATTTAAGTAAAATGTACATTTTCGTAAATTAGTTAACATCAAGGCCAGCTGAAATATTTTTAATGTATAGGTACACATATATCATATAACTTTTAATTTGTCCATTGCTCGGATATTCAGAATTTGCATTGCTGGAGAAAAAAAAGGTAATTTAAATCGAGAAAAGCAAACCTAACATTTGATTATCATAAACATTCATTTCTAAAGTTAAAAGGGTTTGTAAAAGTATATAAGCGGAAAAAGGGTAAAAAGAAATATTAGACCAGCAAAGCTCCAATTGCCTAAAGTAGATAGCTCATGCGAAAAATTAAATAAAAAGTGAAAAAGAAGAACACACAGGAATATTCCAAAAAATTTAAAAATCAAACAAACCTGTCTTTTAAGGATTTTACCAATACTACCAAATACACTTTAGCGACACAATTCTTAAATTAAAATTCCATTGAATAAGGTCAAAATTCTCCTGAAACGTTTGGTATTTTAATAAACGTTTGAAGATTTTTTTATAAAAGTTTATTTATTAAAATCAATATTTGAGCAATAATAATCATTCTACATTGCATTATTGACGTTTCGATTATCATTGGTAGCAATTGCTGAAGACATGGAGGAAATGACTTAAAAACAAAAAGACTAAATTATTTTTTGGTAAACAACTCAACCATTTGAGATAGAACCTTCCAATAAATACTACAGGGTGGGCCATAAAGATCTACCACATTTTGAAGAAGTATAAAAAATGAAAAAAAATTAACAAGAAAAAACTGAATATATTTTTGAAAAGAACATAAAATATATATATTTTTTTTAATCTGTATTAAACATTATATGAGACGAAAAAAAAAAGGGGGGTCAAAATGAAAATTCTAGCCCTTTCGACCACACTATTTATACAAAATTTGGTAAGTTTTTGCATCCACAGAATATGTATACAAAATTTGGTTGAGTTTGGTTAAAAGGGCTAGAATTTTCATTTTTTCCCTCCCCCATTTTGGGTGGTTAGTTTTTGCATTTCGAGCCTTCTAGGGGTCCACAGAATATGTATAAAAAATTTGGTTGAGGTTGGCTAGAATTTTCATGTTTGCCCCCCTTCGTTTTGTTTAATGTTTAAAACACATTTAAAAAAATATATATATTTATTATAAGATATAGTAGCATATCCTGCAGACCTAATCACTTTACGTGACGTCAGTCATATCGCTGACGCTGCAGCATATTGTCTATATAAGCCGTTCGCCCGCTCTCTCGTTGAACATTTCTTGCTCCATTGAAGCCGCCAAAGGCTCTGCCCGAACGCCCTCTCTTAAATTCGGGATTTATTAAAATCACCGACAAGTTCATTCAATTCAATTAAATACGTTCACTATACGTTATTTACTTAAATTCGGGATTTACCCAAATCACCGACAATAACGTCTATTTATACGTTATACCTACCTAATAATTGTACTTGACATTCACTACAAGTGTTATTGTAAAAGCTTCTTCAATAAAAATAAATTTAATAAGTCTTAAAGTGCTTTTTAAAAACAATCACCCTCGACCACAAGACTTATTTTATATATTTTATGTTCTTTTCAAAAATATATTCAGTTTTTTTCTAGTTAAAATTTTTCATTTTTTTATACCTCTTTAAAATGTGATAGATCTTTATGGCCCACCCCGTATAATTAAGTCTAGAGTTTTCACATTTTCCTTCAATTTTATTACGAAATAGCATTTAATAATTTAAAATATTTATTATGAATTGATTAATATGTACTATGACGTAGTTACAGGGGGGGGGATTGAAAATGCATCCCGCACCAGTTAATCTAGTCCGCTTTCGAGAATTTATTACAAATAATTTGTTAACCAGAAACGAGTATGTGTCGTAAACAGTATTGATTAAATAGTCAACATCCGAACGGATCTCATTTTTAAAATGACAGACATGAGCCAAGCAAGTTCTTGGGATCGATCCCAAGAGGTCATCGAATTTCTACTATGAGCCCGATCCGTCATTTCCAGATGAAAAGCCTCGCCCCTCCTCATTCCAACTCATGAAACATATAGCCATAGCCAGGCTTTCATTTCCCGCGGGCAAAAAATTAATAGCTCTTATCAAATAGCTCATTATTACATCTATCCACTTATCAAATGGTGGTGGGGATTTTATAAAAGCCACTTAACGAGATCAAAAAAAAGTGAAAAAATACACGTCAAACTTATTAAATTTGAGCCACTTCCGAAAGGGTTGGCAAGGGATGGATTTTTTTTTTGGAGTTTACTCCGTAAGAATCGATTTGCATATAAGGAGCCCGGTATGGAAAATTATGGGTAGTAAAATTCAGTCAACGAATGACAGCGTTACGTTTTTCGTACGCACACTCTTCTGGTGGTGAAAAAGAGCAACATCATTCAAACATTTTTTAGGCGCGGATTTTAAAATTGACATTGAAAAATTAATGGAAAAAATATTATTATTATTATATATTATATATATATATATATATATAAATGCAACATGACAGGTTCCATCCCTGTCGAGTGCTTATTTATTTTTTAACCGACTTCAAAAAATTCGACGGAACTTTTTTTTTTTTTGTGCCTATGTTACCTCATATCTCCGCCAATTGTCAACCGATTTTGAAATTTCTTTTGCATTGGGTCCAGTCTAGCTTCCGATTGGTCCCATTTTTTTCGATTTTTTTTCATAGGTATTAGACCTTTTTTATTAGGTTTGTTTAGACCTAACCTCTTTGTTTATGAACCGATTTCGATGGTTCTTTTTTATCCGAAAGGGGTGTCTTAGGGATGGTGTCATATTAATTTGGTCAAGTTCTGATGATATGATCACTATTAATGACATCACTAAAAGAGAAAATAAAAATAATTTTTAAGAAAAAATAAAAACCGACTTCAAAAAATTAAATGCAACAAATAAAATACACTAAAAGGTATAAAATAATTATTATCTTATTTAGTTACAACTAAACGACGAAATGTTAACATGAAATTACTTTTTGAAGTCGGTACCAAACAAACTATGCCTATAAGCGAGCGTACCTGCCAAACGTACTAAGTAAGATCCGTCGAGTGCGATTCATAAAAGGTATATGTTTGGCACCGACTTCAAAAAGTAATTTCATGTTAATATTTCGTCGTTTAGTTGTAACTAAATAAGATAATAATTATTTTATACCTTTTAGTGTATTTTATTTGTTGCATTTAATTTTTGAAGTCGGTTTTTATTTTTTTCTTAAAAATTATTTTTAAAACATTTGAAACTTTATTACTTGACATTTAGAAATTTTCATTTAATTAATCTCAAAAATTAAATGATGATTTTATTTATATATGTATCATATACAATTCAACCCTATAATTTGATACGTCTTTCTCTAACGTATTATGGTTAAACTTAGATAATTAGACAATCACTATAACATAACTATTCATTTTTTATATTATATACTTATGTTATATTTATACTTTATTGTTATTATTTTAGATATAACATACATATTATATTATATATTATTCTTATTTTAAATTTAATTATAAAATTTATTTAAAATTTATATAACATTTATATTATATATTTTATTTATAATTCGTGGGTATTGATTTGTGGGTAAGATTTGTGAACCACATATTTACCAACGTTCATGTGTCTTATTTCAGTTACCATAAGCCTCTAGTCACAGTAATTAATAACGACGGCGCTATTGATCTAATTAATATTTGAAATTTTATTTAGGTATTTTCACTGATTCGTTTATTTATCATTTGATATGGTATTAATCTTTTTCTTAGACTAGTAAGCCTTTTTTGTGCCTATTTAGACAGTCGATCTGAATGAGTAAACTCCAGTCGTGCGTCGGAGCTGACACACACATTTTAGGATTTTTTTTTGTTCGAAACGTTGAAAAAATGATAAAATTTCAACAAATTCCGTAGGGGTTGACCAAAATAGTGGAGAGGGGCTAAATATAAAAAATAGATAAGGGTTGATTTGTGATTATTAAGGGTAAAAAAATGAATTATATGCGATATGGTCTCGATCTTGACACCTTGCAAGTCGGTCATGGAATGATTCCCTTGGCCGATACTCCCTTCCTAATAAAGCAGGCAGGGGTGGCCAGACTTGAGGCCAGAGAGAGCCGCATTCCGGACCAAACGCCTTTTTACCCCCACTCAACTTCTTACCTTATATCGGGTGTTTTTTTTAGAGGTATAGAACTTCGAATTGAAATAAAACACAAGAAAATCGTTTTAATGTCCATCAATTTGGCTTTATTGGAAGGATAATTTTATGCCATTAATGTTTAAATATGATTTCGGGCATGTGGCCGCCGCGGCTGGCTCGAATAAATCCAATTCTACAGGTCCAATTTTCAACCACTTTTTCGAGCATATGGGGCCGTATGTTGGCAATAACGCCACGAATGTTGGCTACGTCAACAAGCAAAATTGCCGCATTTGGAGTGAAGAGAATCCACATGAGACCCTTGAGACGCCATTACATCCACAAAAACTGACTGTTTGGTGTGCTCTATGGGCTGGTGGAGTCATTGGGCCATACTTCTTCCGAAATAATGCTGGAGAGTCAGTTACCGTTAATGGAGACCGGTATAGAGCCATGATAACCGACTATTTTGTTCCCGAATTGGATGGCATGAATGTGGATGAGTTGTGGTTCCAACAAGACGGCGCTACATGCCACACAGCGCAGGTCACATTCGATGAGCGCATAATTTCGCGGAATGGACCTGTCAATTGGCCACCAAGATCGTGTGATTTGACACCATTGGATTATTTTCTTTGGGGATATGTGAAGTCGCTCGTCTACGCCAACAAACCAGAAACGTTAGGGGACTTGGAAGCCAACATTCGTGGCGTTATTGCCAACATACGGCCCCATATGCTCGAAAAAGTGGTTGAAAATTGGACCTGTAGAATTGGATTTATTCGAGCCAGCCGCGGCGGCCACATGCCCGAAATCATATTTAAACATTAATGGCATAAAATTATCCTTCCAATAAAGCCAAATTGATGGACATTAAAACGATTTTCTTGTGTTTTATTTCAATTCGAAGTTCTATACCTCTAAAAAAAACACCCGATACAAGGCTCAAATTCGCCCCTGTCTCGAATAATGCTCGCATTTGTGGAGAGGGGCCTCCAAGCATTCTCTTAATACCTTAGATGCAATTCAAAGGCGGGTTATCAGACTGATAGGAGATCCAACATTAACTGGCACTCTCTACTCCCTAGCCGAGTGATGGCGAACCTATGGCACGCGTGTCAATGGTGACACGTTAAGACATTTTGGTTGACACGCATCAATATGTTTGTTTTGTTGATTATTGTTTTTTTACTAGGATTGCAACTATCACCAAATTATGAATATTTCTAGATGTGACACATCAGCTGAGTTAAGTCAGGTTTTTTCTGAATTTTGACACATCAAATTCAAAAGGTTCGCCATCACTGCCCTAGCCCACCGGAGATCTTTCTCTTTATTATAGGCGAGCAGTACCTGGCGTGCCTACGGCACGCCCGGCACCACTCGGTCCTCCGGGCTGGTGGCCCTGGCGGGCAGCGTCTCGAGATGTGATTATTAGCTCTCCATAATTATATGTTTTGAAAAAAATATTTTTTTGAATAATGAATATTGATCAAAGAAAGATAAAAAATATAATTAAATGCTTTATAAATATTTTATTAGAGCATGCAACCATTTCTCTCGAAGTTCCCGATCGGTTGGAAACCTTTTTCTTTTTTAATAATACATTTCAATATTTAAAGTTATCTAAAAAGTGTCTCTAAATTAATTATATATAATAATTTTAAAATTAATTTATCTACTAAAATTTCAAATGACCCGCGCAGTAATAAATTAAGAATTAATCTCATTATCCCATGTTAAATCATATCTCATTAAAACTTATTTTATAAATTAAAAATATATACCTAATATATAGTATATATATTTTAAAATTAATTTGTCTACTAAAATTTTAAGAATTTATATTTTTCTTAAATTCCAAAAAAAAAATTAATTTTCGCGGTATGAATTATTTCCAAAAATTAAATATATATTAATATATAATATATTTAAAATTAATAAATTTGGCTACTAAAATTTCAAATGAGTCACGCCGTAAATCTAATAAAGGAATATATTAATATATAGAGATATTATAGATATATAATATAGAGCAGCCATACTCAACCTGCGGCCCGCTTAGCTTTTATGTGCGGCCCGAAACGCACTTATTATCAGGAAGGTGCTTTATTAAAATCTGGTCATTTAAGACTGTGTTTTCAAATAACCGCCCTCAAAGTTGGATAAAAAGTGGTACGAAATTTGGAACTAATTTTGAGCTATTTTACTTCTTTCTGCTAGATGACAGCATACAATTTTGACGTTCATTATAAATTAGGTTTGGTTCTAAATTTCGACTAAATCTGAAATTTGATTAAAATTCCACTTAATCGTATCAAATGAATACATATTTGTAAATATTATGTCTACTAGGCTACGTGACGTACAAATCTGATATTCTTTGTTATTTGTAGTATTTGCTTTTGAAGAGAAATTAAAAATATATTGCGAAGAAATACAGAACCAAGTAACCAATAACTTCTCAACCGTAACAAAAGCTAAACAAGATGGTATATCATTTATTTCTCCAGAAAACTATACGATATTGTCTAATTATTTAGCTGCCTTATCCAAGGAATTTAAGAGCAGGTTTCAGGATTTACATTGCATCAAGAATTGTTTGTTGCTTGTAGAAAATCCCTGGCACGTACAAACAGCAACTATAACACAACTAGCTGCATTGGGATTTGATTATGCAAGGCTATTCGATGAATTTATCGAATTTAAGAACGATAAGAATCTGGAAGTTATTTTCAAAGAAAAGAGAGAGGGAAAGGAGTACACCGAATTTTGGAAATTAGTACCAGAAAAATACAAGACTCTACAAAAATGTGCCCACCTGCTTCTCACGTTGTTCGCATCAAGTTATCTCTGTGAATCATCCGATTCCAAAATAAAATACGCAAAAAACGTATATAGAAATCGACTTACAGATTCTCACCTTGATGACGTATTGAGGGTAGCATGTAGTAATTATAAACCTGATTTGTCTAAAATAGTAAAGAATTTGTGTCAATATAAAGTATCCCACTAATTTTTAAATAAACGTTTGGATCTATTTATGTTTTGTGTTTTATTTATTACATGGGGGGGGGGTCTGTAAAACCATTTTTCCACATGGTGTATAATGTTGCGGCCCGCGTAACTTAGCAAAAATATATATGTGGCCCGTAGAAAAAAAAGGTTGAGTATGGCTGATATAGAGAATAGATATGTTTTGTTTGTAAAATTTGACAATATAACAACTGTCATTAAATATTAGTTGCTTTTTCTCCCACATCGTACGCTAAGGCGCCACAGATACTGTCTGACAATGGCTTTTATATATATAGATACTGCCATGGCTTTTGTTCTGAAGAGATAAAATCAATAATCTGTCCAAAAGCTTAATTTGCGAAAAATACAGGATTTTCTAGGACTCAACACCAATACGCGCTTAAATTAGATACTAATTGAACAAACGCATTCGCCAACTCGTTGATTCCTCTGACATCTAGAGACTGGAACTCTCTTCCCCCGACCGTCTTTCCAGCAACATATAACCTTCAATGTTTCAAGACACGCATCCACGAACACCTACAACTCCGACCCAATCCCTAACTAAATCTCTTCTTATTTCCAAGATACAAGGGTCCACCGCGAACTACAGAGGTTGAACCTTTTGGGTGCAACTTCTTCTTGTATCAGTATCATTATATAAAAAAAAACCACATGTAGATAGACAAAAACAAATTTTTTTATTTAAAAAGAACCGTGTTTGGTGGCCCTATTTTATTTAAATTGAATTGGCTAAGGGGCCAGTAAGGGGAAAATAAAAAGTTGAAATAAAAGTCAACTTCTATTTGTTACTTTATTTTGGGCAGACGCAATCGATATTTTAACACGTTTCGAGCGCTATACCGCTGCTCTTCATCAGTGCACGTCAACTGGAAAAGATCATTGCATGCTTTAATTTTTTGTTTTAACATTTATAATAAATTTTTAAAGGGTGGAAATGAGGATTATATACTACTCACCCAAGTCACAAAAACACGTAAAATCTATTTCCAGCAGACGTTTTACATTAAGAATCATTACACTGGTAAAACAAGTTATTCCAACAGAACAATCTCAAATACTGTCTTTCGACCTGCCTTCATTATACATACACAGAAGCAAAGTTCCCACTCCACTCAAGATCAACGCACTCCAGGCTATTTATAAATACACATATCACACAAAAGATCGATAATTGATACAAAATTTAAATAATTAAAGTTAGTCAATTGATATAAAAAATCCATATTTACAATTAAAAGTCAGTCATTTGGTATAAAATTCATATACATAACCAAAAGCCAGCCAAATGATATAAAACCTATATACATAATTAAAGTTAGTCAATAAAATAAACAATAAATAAATAAAATAAATAAATAAATAAAATCCACGCATACAATTAAAAGCAAGGTCATTTGATATAAAATTTATATAAATAATTAAAAGTTTGTCAATTTTTTATTTAATGTAATTGCATATTTTCACAGGTAACATATAAGAACACTAGCTGCGAGAAAAAATAATGCAAAAATAATTTTTCAAATCGGATTAGTCTTTCTTGAGATTAGTTATTTTAAACCAACAAACTCACCAGCCTTATATTATTAGTATCTACTCTTATTAAACGAGCAAAAATTGTATATTTATTTGTTTGTTTATATATTTGTATCTTGGTTATATTTTGAAAACGACTCTACCGATTTTGATGAAATTCACGGGTTAGGGGGTTTTTGGGGTGACAATTCGATCTGGCACGGTCTCATCTTCGACAAAATTGTTTTTGATGGGTTTTTTCGTAATCAAATTAATTGTTCTCAGGTAGAAAAATCCCATTCTTAGGGTTTTAAAAAAGGTTTCCCTTTTCCTTTTATACCCAGGCAGACAATGGGTTGCCTTATTTCATTGTTCTAAAAGGCCTTGAAGAAGTATTGTGTTTGTGGTTTGTTGTTCTCCCTAAACGTTAGAATTATTAATAAACGTTTTATAATTGTTTTTATAAAGAACCTTATTTATTTAATAGAATAAAAAATAATCAAGAATTTATTTAAAAATATCTTTCGCATAGGCAGGTCTCAATTTTCTGAAAAAATAACACAGTGGTCGAATACATTATATATATTTGTATTTTTTTTTTAATTTGAAAACGGCTTTCAAATAAAAATCGAACTTTTTTAAAAATAATATTAAAATAAAGCTTTTAACTGAAGGAAGAAGTTACCGAGCATCGCTCGTTGCCTCCAGGTACTAGATATAGATATGAAAACATAAAATATATAATTATGAACATTAAAATAATTATTTCAAAATTTTATTAATAAAATTTAAATATTTTAAAAATATATTTGTTAATATAAAGTATTGAAGGAGACAATAAAAAAGTGTGTCTTCTGCTGGAATTATAAATTTTATTTATTTATAACGAAACTATAGTCTGAAGTGGTGAAGGGGGGGGGGGGTAATAATTATCAATATATTTAATGTTTCTTAATTTAAAATCAATTGGAGTCTTTCATTTCGAAATTTGAGTCCAAATTACGATTATATTTCAAATTTGCCGCAATAATACCGAAGGCGCTCTCTCTAGGCAGCATTACGTCAGCGTTGCGGCAAATTAATCTAGACAAATATATATAGTATTCTGCTACTCTCGGCAAAAACTTTCAATTTAATATAAAGTATAATAAACATAAAATTTAAATTATTTTGATTAGTTATGTCGATCGATTATTATTTTTTTTTAAACTTAAGTTTAAAAAAATTCAATCTGATTGATGTTGATGACTTGCCTTGATAGGTTTACTAAGAAAGAATAATTATAAAAAATGACAAATATGCAGGGAAGTTAAATATTTGAGCCCTGAAGAAGTCAACAAAGTTGACGAAACATTGGCAATAAAATATAAATTATCTGCATAAAAATATAGTCCTTATTTCACTATAACAACTTTTTTAATAAAATTTAAAATTTTATTCATTTACAAATATGAAATTTTTTAACATCCACCCCAGTGGATGCAACCTGCCACGCAGAGCTTTCGATTTGAATGCATAACCAACCGCTCACAGGCGTCGCCATCACTTTTTAATCAGTCTAGCGTACAAAGAAAGAAAGATGTATACGACAATCTTTGGTCAAATTTTTATAATTTAGCGTAAAATTAGTTAAAGCTGTGAGTGGAAATTTAAATCTAGGAAACACGAACCCTATCAGTTGTCAAGTTATTGTTCCTATCAAAATATACACTGATAGAAAAAAAAAAAAAACATTCTTAAATTAGAGAAAAAAGTAATCTTTTTCAAAACTCGGTACGATGTTTATAATTTTTGTTAATTTTTTATGCTATTTTCTTATTTAATTTAATCATATAGTCAATTAAATTTATTAATTTTAATATATAATTAGCTGCAAGGTCCGCCTTAGGTGGGCCTCTTGGTAGCCAAGGGGCTTCACCCTTCGTCACTTGAACACTCCCTCTCCTCCATCTCCAACCACTCTCCATTCCACCGACCCTCTCCCCAACCCCAGAACTTCTCCCCCGCCTCTGATCACTCTCCAGCCCAGTAAACCTACCCGGTGGACTCCCCACCCATGGACCCCGCATCCCCTGGACCTCCACCTTTCAAAAGGATCCCAACCCTCACCCCTGGACCCCACATAGGTATATATATATATATAGGTACAGACATAGACACAAATCCCCCTTAGTAGCCCCCTGGACCCCGTATCGTCTGGACCCCAAACCCCTCCCCTGGGGACATACAAACATAGAAACATAGGTACATACAGAGACAGGGACAAATGCCCTTTAGTAGCCGCCTGGACCCCACCTCCCACCACCTGGGAGGACGGTCATAGGTAGGTAGGTAGTTACAGAGGCAGGCACATATTAGTCCAAGAGCTGGTGACACATTTTTGAGTACGGATTTGACCCAACTAGAAATAATGTGTAATAGTACCGTCTATGATAGTTGTGATGCTATTTTTTTGCATGTTGTAAAAATACACTTTGGGTGGTCTGGTTCCACGTCCCACCACTCAAATGGTCTGGGGTGAATATATTATGTTTATAATTGACTATAAATTATAATTTTTATAATTTCATTGTGGGTCAAAAATATTTTTTAACACATATGTATTTTTTACCGCACTCACACCATGCGCAGTACCTGGTCCACCTGCTTAGACCAGCCAGACTGGCCATTCCTTGTACAACTATCATAGACGGTACTATTACGCATTATTTCTAGTTGGGTCAAATCCGTACTCAAAAATGTGTCACCAGCTCTTGGACTATATGGCCTTTAGTAGTAGGTATGTAATAATATTTGTAATGAACAATTAGTGTGCTTTAAATTAAAAAAAAAACTAATTAATTTTAAAGTGAAATTTAAGAAAAAAAAACATGTTAATTTGTTTATTATTTCATTATAAGTCAGAACTCAAAACAAACTTAAAATATCAATAAAATCATTTAAAAAAGGTATATCTGTATTTTTTAATCAGAAGTTCTGAATATCGAGAGTTTAAAATCTAATTAGTTTTCCGCATTGGAAATAGAAATATTTCGACACTAGAACAAACATTTGGGCCCCATAGGGTCGTTGTACAAAACTTTAATATGAAAATAATATGAAGCATAGTATTAGTAATAATATGAGTAATTCAACTGTGGATTCTGAGTTCGCAATAGATGATGAATATAACAGATGGAATAGTACATTAAGTAATTGCATCTACACTACATATAGACCATTACAATATTGGAATCAACATCAATTAATTTATGAATATTAAAGATAATAACAGAAATCGAGGTACATGAAAAGTACATTATTACGATTAGTAATTTATCCCCCGCAACTTCACACAAATAGGGTGCCGTACTGTCGGTGTTCGGACCTTAAAAAATTAAATACATATGCTATATTAAGAATATACCAGTACGCAGAATGCTATTTATCTTATCTTATTACATTCTTATTATATTAAACGAGAAATTCTTGTATATATATATATATCTATATATATATAAAATTAAGGTTTTGTCTGTACATTGGTCCAAATCACGCCAAATTTTGGTTGCACACGTTTCAAGCAAAGTTATGAACGAAAACACCCTCAACAAAATTCCTGTCGGTATGTATGTCTGTCTGTCTGTCTGTTTCAGTGGTTTCCGCGAAAAGTTGCTCACGATTCACGTCAAAACGGCTGAAGGGATTATTATGAAATTTCATATTTGTATCAGAGGTCTTCTAACTTACGTTTTTAGCTATATAACGTTTTGATATTTTGACCCCAAAAGGGGTTTGGGGAGTGCACGAATGAAAATTATCAAATAACTCTTAAACTATTAACTCTACGGGAAATTTTATAATGAGCAAAGTTGTAGGGGATGTGATTTCTGATAACTTTTATTTAAAAAAATTCCCCCCAAAAACCACCCAAAAAGGGGGGGAAGGAGAAAAATATATAAATTCTTGCCCTTGGAGCAAACTCAACCAAATTTTATATACATAATCTGTGGGCCTCTAGAGAGCTAGAAATGCAAAAACTAACCACCCAAAATGGGGGCGTCCTCAAAATGGGGGTAAAAAAATGAAAATTCTTGCTCTTTGACCAAACTCAACCAAATTTTGTATACATAATCTGTGGGCCTCTAGAGAGCTAGAAATGCAAAAACTAACCACTCAAAATGGGGGGGGTCAAAAAATGAAAATTCTTGACCTTGGAGCAAACACAACCAAAATTTTGTTTACATAATCTGTGGGTCACTAGAAGGCTAGAAATGCATAAACTGGGTGCGGGGGTGGAGTGGGGGTGGGTTAGGGCATGGGATGCGCGGAGTGGAATGGCGGTGGAGTGAGGGAGTATGGCGGAGTAGGGGGGGGGGGTGCAAGGTTGGTGGATGGGGGGTTCAGGTGAGGGTCCAGTGGCGTAGTGGGGTGGTACGGGGTGGGGGTCCGAGGTGGGGGGTGCAGGTTAGAGTGTTGAAGTGGCGGTGTGGGGGCGGGTTTCGTGGAGTGTGGTGGGTTGGAGTGGGTGGTGAGGTTGGGGTTCGTGGGTTGGGGGCCCGAGGTGGGTGGGGTGAGGGTTGGGGTGGTGGTGTGGGGGCGGGGGTTGGGGTGCTGGGTGGGTTTCGGGGAGTTGGTGGGTTGGAGTGGGCGGTGAGGTTTGGGTTCTGTGGTTTGGGGGCGGGGTTGGGCACGGGTTCATGGTGCGGGGGGTAGGGGTGCTGGATGGGTCGGGGGGGAGTGTAGTGTGAGGGTGGGATTCGTGGGTTGGGGGTCCATGGGGCGTGCCCCCTGGCCAACAAGAGGGCCGCCGAAGGCGGGCCTTGCAGCTAGTATATATATACCATATATATATATATATATATACATAGAATCGATTTCTCGAAAAAGGCTCTAACGATTTGGATGAAATTCACGGGTTAAGGGGTTTTTGTGTTGACATTTCAATCTGTCACGGTCTCATCTTCGGCTAAGTTGTTTTTGATGGGTTTTTGTTAATTGAAATAATTATTCACAGGTGGTTGTCTCGATAAAAATGTACAATTTCATTTTTATTCAATTTACTTTTAATAATTAATTGGTTTTTAAATTTTAAATCCCACTAGTATATCATTACAAATATTGTTATATATTAAAATTAGAAAAAAAAATAATTAATTAGATAGCGGGTTCAAAAAAATTGTCATTTTAATAAAAAATAAAATAATTAGAGGTATTGAAGATGGAGAGGTAGAATTTAACAGAATTAATGGAAAGGCTGCCCAAAGATAAAGAAAACTACTAATTGAATTGAATTGGTATTGAATTTTTGACGTTTCGATTATTATTGGTAAAAATTGCTGAAGACATGGAAGAATCAATTTAATACCAGGTCTCACTTTTGGGAAAAAAATTTTGATAAGTTTTTAAATGAAACTAATTATTAAGGAGGTTCTTTCGCGACAATCTACACAAAAAGTTTTAACCTCGTAACCAGGTGGAGGAGGGGTGGGGTGGGGGTGCATTGGAAGGGGGGGTCAGGGAATACCGTGCATCGCTCGGTGGCTCCAAGTACTAGTTATAAAAGAATGAAAATTGATTTTTTTCTTTTAGTGGGGGGTGGGGGTTGGGGGTGGCGATTATTCAAATTCGATTATCGCTCTCATTAAAAGATCTGTCGGGTAATTTTGGCCCGGGCCCAAGATGTGCCTTTTGCAATCCAGTGAAAGTGAATAAGGGAGGGTTGTTCCCTTTGCCAACCCCTTGGACACCCTCCCTAAACCCCTGTCTGGCCATCATTTCTGTCTCTTGTTTGCTATTTGTTTTAATAGCAATCCGGTCCAAGATTTGGTTTAATTTGTTCAAGAAGGGTAAAACAAACAAAAAATGCCCTCGTGGGCAATTTTCCCAATATTTTAATTTGATTTCATTATTGATTAGACTAATGGATTTATTTTTATTCAATTTAGATGAATTGGCACCATTTTAACGGATTAACAAATCAGTTTTAAAAGAGAGCTCTATTATAGAAATTAAAATAGGATTTAATTGAAAAGATTTCGTTTGCCGAGAGTGGCAGAGTTAATGATTTATATGGAGAAATTAATTAGGCTGTCCTCTGCTTGATGCAAATAATCATATATATTATATACCAATAAGAGATCTAATTTAAAACATTAATAGTACCCTATCTATATTATATATATATATATATATATATATATATATATATATATATATATACGAGCTGTACAGGCGTGCCTTCGGCACGCCCTCTACAGCTCGGCCCTCCGGGCAGGTGGCCCTGGCGGGCAGCGTCTCGGCATGTGATTATTAGGTCTCCAAAATTCATTCCCTCTTTCGCCCCCACGCACTCATTTTGGCTATTGATTTTTACAGTATACATTTTATATAGTCTTAAAAACTAACATTACAAAATTTGATCTATATCATAGAGAGTATTAATTTTTTGCCCCCACTCACATTTTGGGAGGTTAAAATTATTTTTTAGATATTTGGAAACAAATAACTCTCAGTTTTCTAAAGAGTAAATGTACAAAAAAGCTAAAAATTTCTATATTCCCCCCCTCTCTTGCCTCTCATACAGTCAATTTTGATAGTTGATTTTTACAGGAATAGTTTCTTAAAGTAATAAAGAATAACGTCTACAAAATTTGATCAAGATAGGAGAGAGTTTTAATTTTTGCCCCCACTCACATTTTGGATAGTTGGGAGTCGAATTTCAAAAAATCCTGAAATTACTTTTTAGATATTTGTATTTAGAATTTTATTAAGTAAAAATCAAGTAGATATCCTATCGTTCTTAATTGAAAATGCATAATTAGTGTAAACACCTTGCAAAGATATTTTGCCCTTTTTGACCCCTTTAGGGGTCGAATTTCAAAATATTCTGAAATTAGTTTTTAGATATTTTAATTTAGTATTTTTATAAGTAAAAGGCAAGTAGATATTTTATCGTCCTTAAGAGATATCGCATAATCAGTGAAAACACACTTTTCCCCGTGAGACCCCCTTAGGGTCGAATTTCGAAAAATCCTTTCTTAGTGAGCCCCTATGTCATAGATTTAATATCCTCTCCAAATTTCATGTTTCTATGTCCAGTGGTTCTGGCTGTTTTGATGATGAGTGAGTGAGTGAGTGAGTGTATCGGGCAAATAATTTTATATTATATAGATTTAATGGTTAGAAAATAAAGTATCGAAGAATTGACCTTCATCTTAAGGACGTTCCCTAATAAATCTATTTTCTTGAAATCATTTTAAAACTTTGAATACACATATTTATACGTGTCCTTTATAAGTAGAAATTTTTTTCAATAGTCCTTGCGGCACTAAATTTGTAAATTTTGACCATTGAAATTTGCATATTTAACAGGCGAACCCTATCCCGATTGATGTTAAAGCGACTATTTCATTAAATAACAATCGTAATTTTCTTGAAATTATTTTGAAAAACTGAGAATCTGAACTGAAGATATAACAAATATTTTTCTGTTAAAATAATTGTATCAAGCGGTATTCGTTTTGTATGAAAAATGTTAAAAGTTAGGTATTTTTGATGGTTTCCATTTTTTCTCTCATGGCATGGCAAGTGACTTGACAACGTTGCACTAAAATCACTCAATTTTTTCATATCTAAAAAACTTTTTCGGCTGGTGCATTGGAGATTTTTAGATAATTCTCTCAAACTAACTATACTGTTCTCATCTGGAATTTTTCATTGAGCTGTTTCATGAAGTGTTTTTTTTCTATTCTTTGTCTTTTAGCGTCGGTAAGAATGCAATGTTGCCATATCCGAGAAACGACGCAGTGAAAATATTTTTGCCTTTCTGCGCATGTGAGAGTAGGGGAAGGAGCGAATTACATCTGAGCTATATTAGGGAACGGCCTTAACTCTTTTTAATTAGAAATATTCTGTTATTTTGCATGTGTTCAAATTAGGGATGTTAGGGAGCTTCGACTCCGGCTCGGAAAGGAAGGAACTTCCGATTGATTTTACACCTCCGGCTCCGATAATTGTGAATAAGAGGTTATAACGAAGTTCGAAAGATTCGCACGCGGCCAGCCAGAGCGTGCACCTACAAGTTTTGACTTGTCGGCCGGTGAATCCCCTCATTTTTCTATTGTTGCATGTTATTCTACTTACGTATGTGTATTATACTATATATATATTTGTCTAGATTAATTTGTAACAACGCTTAGAGAAACTTCTCTAAAAAAATTACGTCTTGCCTAGAATCGAACCGACGAAACTCTTGAACTAAGGGCATTAGCTCTAGCCATTACACCATTGAAACATTAATAATTATATCTTGATTTCTGTTACTAAAACTATATATTTTTGATTTAGACTTTGTGTCTAGATAATATTGTATTCATTTGAACTCGAATGAAAATGAAAAAACACCAATAGATTTTAAATTAAGAAACATTAAATATATATTAATTAACGAGGCAAATTTGAAATATAATTGTCAGCTCGGATTTTAAACTGATGGCTCCAATCGATTTTCATTAACCAGGCAAATTTGAAATATAATTGTAATTTTGAAATGAAAGACTCCAATTCATTTTAAATTAAGAAACATTAAATATATTGATAATTATTCTCCCCCCCCCCCCCGCCACCCAAAAATTAAAGAGGCGAAACTTTTAAGAGACGATGTATTTTCGGTAGTTTACGGGTATACATTTGGAGTGTGGTTTTTTAAGAGGAATAAAATTTTTGGACCGATACGCTGCCCGCCAGGGCACCAGCCCGGAGGCCCGAGCTTCGAGGGCGTGCCGTTATTTATATTTGACTGATTATTAAATATAATACTGATGGTGATTACTAAATAATATTTCTATTATTTCATTAAGCTTGCCCTTAACAGTTAGTTAAATACATCTCTCTCTTCTACTCCGACTCCACCTCCGGCTCCGTCTCCGACTCCGACAAAACAAATTTAAAATCTCCGATAACTTTTAAGGAGATAGGTGTTGGTTCTAAGTGAAACATTTTAATATAATAATAAAAATTGCGCAAGGTGCGAGGTAGGTTTCACAATAAAAGAAATAGAACAAAATTGAATTTTGAATTCGATATATTTCGGGTGTCAGCCCATCTTCAGGAGTCAGAGAAAAACTGGGGGAAAAAAAAAGTTTTCTCTGACTCCTGAAGATGGGCTGACACCCGAAATATTCAATTTTGTTTTATTTCTTTTATTGAGAAACCTACGCAATTTTTATTATTATATTAAGATCTCCGGTTCCGGTAAACCCAGGTCCGTAAATCCCTAATTCAAATACCTTCTGGGGGTTCACTGATTATGTATATAAAATTTGGTTGAGTTTGGTCCAAGGGTCTAGAATTTTATTTTTGTCCCCCCCCCCTCCTAAATTATTTTATTAAATATTAAATATAAGAGAGGGGCCAAGCATATGGTAACCGTAGAATCAGGCTTTACGTAGCGTCGCGATCTGACGACGGATTCTTATAGAACTCGTCAAAATAAGACGAAAATCAAGAATGGTGTAGGTTTGAACCCATGAGAAATAACAGAATATATTTAATTAAAAAGACTGAAGATGTAGAAAAACCTATCAAATTAAAGTATCCCGAAAATGAGATCCTGACATATCGATTTCTAGAACCAAAAACCCTTTAATCCGTGGTTTTCATTGAAATCGTTAGAGCCGTAAAGCCGTTGACATAGGCTGTAAAAGCTAAAAAAAAAGTAGAACTGAAAAACTTTAATAAACACAATCAAATTTTGTATACATATTCCGGACCCCCAGAAGGCTATGCAAAAAATAGCCAGCCAAAATGGAGGGAGGGTCAAAAATGAAAATTCTAGCTTTTTCGACCAAACTATGTATACAAAATTTGGTTAGTTTTTGCATTTCCAGCCTTCTGGAGGTCCAGAGAATATGTATACAAAATTTGGTTGAGTTTGGTAGAAAGGGCTAGAATTTTCATTTTTGGCCCCACCCCCAACCATTTTGGGTGGTTAGTTTTTGTATTTCTAGCCTTCTAGGGGTCCACAGAATATGTATACAAAATTTGGTTGAGTTTGTTAGAAAGGGCTAGAATTTTTATTTTTGCCCCCCTCCCCCACCCCCTTTTTTTGTCTGATATAATGTTCAAAACACATTTAAAAAAATCTCTTTTATGTTCTTTTCAAAAATATATTCAGTTTTTTTCTAGTTAAATTTTTTCTTTTTTTTATACATCTTCAAAATGTGGTAGATCTTTATGGCCCATCCTGTATTAACCGGCTACGAAGTAATTGTGATGGTGTCAGGGAAAATGGCTCTTAACTTCATCTACTCGTTTTTTCAGGAATGGCAAAAATGTTAGTTAAATGTGGGTATAATTTTTGATTACGTATTTGAATTCAGAAACAAATTTTCAATCGGAATAGAATAATAGAGAAATAAAAATGGAAGAAATACCCTATTGTTGTCTGTTTAAAAAATTGTCAAAATTTAAACGGCTATTAGTAGTAACTCAAAACTACGTTTTATACTTCTAAATATTCAAAAATTCATAACGTAGGCAATTTTTGGGATTTTTTGGGCGGAACAAAAAGCGTTTTGTTCAGTTGTTTTTCTAGAAACAGCGGATGGTATTAGCACAATTTGACCAGGTGAAGATAAGGGCCCTTTTCCATGACACCATCACAATTGGTTTCGGTTTTATTTTTGAACGGAACCCTAAAAATATCGTTTCACTTGCCAAACCACAAAAAAAAAAAAAAAAAAAGATTTTATTCAAATAAAACAAAGTACCTGGAGCCTCCGAGCGATGATCGGTAACTTTTTCCTTCAGTTAAAAGCTTTATTTTAATATTATTTTTAATTTAAAATTCTGATAAAAATGTCGATTTTAATTTGAGAGCCGTTTTCAAATTAAAGAAAAAATACAAATATATATAGTATTTCCAATAAATAATATATAAAAAAATATATATATATATATATAGTATTCGCCTACTGACCCATCCCCCCTTCCCGCTCATCCTCACCCCCGGATCTCCACCCCTGTACCTGTTTTGATTCAACCGCATGATTCATTTTTATTCATCCAATTGTTAATAAATAAAACCTATCAAAATGTTTATTCTATTAAATAAATAAGGTTCTTTATAAAAACAATTATAAAACGTTTATTAATAATTCTAAGGTTTAGTCACAATAGTTCTTCAAGGCCTTTGAGAACAATGAATTAAGCCAACCCATTTACTGCCTGGGTACAAAAGTAAAAGAGTAACCTTTTTTTTAAAACCCTAAGAATGGGATTTGTCTATATGAGAATAATTAATTTGTTTACGAAAGAACCCAACAAAAACGAAAATGAGACCATGACAGATCGAATTGTCACACCAAAAACCCCCTAACCCGTGAATTTTATCAAAATCGGTAGAGCCGTTTTCAAAATAGAACTAAGATACAAATATATATACAAATAAATATATTAACAATTTTTGCTCGTTTAATAAGAGTAGATATACGAAATTTCTATTATTTCTAATTCAATAAGAACACAAAAAAACAAATATAATGCTTGAAATTCGTTCTTTAACCCTTTTGATAGATAAGGAGGCCATTTATCATCTTTTCAAACTTTTATTCAATAAAACCATTCTTCAATCTCTAAAGTGAAAACTATTCTGATCCGCCACTCCCTAGGCAAATCAAAATGATATAACAAATTTAAATCTTCGGAAATGATTAAATTCATGATTTCCCATTTCAAGAGAGAAAAAGAAAGGATTGGAAATCGTTCCAATTAATGATATTAAAAAATAATAATAATAATTCGAATTAGAGATGGAAGGATAGTAAAAAAAAAAAAAAATTAAATATACTCGTAAAATAATAATGAATTGACGCAATGCAGATAAAATAAATAATTCTTCATCTATAATGAGAATTCGGCAATTTCAATATTCATTCAACTTGAATAAATAGACCATAGATATTATTTTATTTATAAGTTTAACGAAAAGTTTTTCCTTAAAATAGCAAAATGGATTTAATGGAGATATTAAAACTAGAATATGTAAATGTGGTTTAAGGACGTTCCCTAATATAGCTCAAATGCAGTTCGCTCTTTCCCCTACTCTCACATGCGCAGAAAGGCAAAAATATTTTCACTTCGTCGTTTCTCGGATCTGGCAACATTGCATTCTTACCGACGCTAAAAGACAAAGAATAAAAAAAACACTTCATGAAACAGCTCAATGCGAAATTCCAGATGAGAACAGTATAGTTAGGTTGAGAGAATTAGCTAAAAATCTCAAAGGCACCAGCTGCAGAAGTTTTTTAGATATGGAAAAATTGAGTGATTTTAGTGCGACGTTGCCAAGTCGCCATCTCTCACTTGCCATGTCATGAGACATAAAATGAAAACCATCAAAAGTACTTAACTTTTAATACAAAACGAATACTGCTTGATACTATTATTTTAACAGAAAAATATTTGTTATATTTTCAGTTAATGATTCTCAGTTATTCAAAATAATTTCAAGAAAATTACGATTGTTATTTAATGAAACAGTCGCTTTAACATCAATCGGGATAGGGTTCGCGTGTTAAATATGCAAATTTCAATGGTCAATATTTATAAATTTAGTGCCGCAAGGACTATTGAAAAAAATTTCTACTTATAAAGGGCACTTATAAATATGTGTATTCAAAGTTTTAAAAGGATTGCAAAATAATCGATTTATTAGGGAAGGTCCTTAAAGAAAAAACGTAAAGATTGTTGTGAGAAAATTCACCGACAATTTAGAAAAATTTAGGGATTCATTTGAAAAAACTTTAGAAATTAATTAATTATTTTGTTAATCAAAATAAAATAAAAAAGACCAAAGTAAATTCAATTTAGCTAATGTCTATGAATAACATTCAAAAATATAAATAAAATAAAAAAGTGAAAAAATGCATTTTTTAGGCTCCTCGAAACCCAAGAAATATATTTTTATTATTAATAATAATACAGGGGTGGCCACTCAAACACAATTTTCAAATTCCCAGGTTTTTCCTGGTTTTCACGGTCAAAAATCGACGATTTCCCGGTCGGCAGTAGCCTATTATATAATAACGAGCTTTTCGTGCGTGCTTTCGGCACGCCCTCGAAGCTCGGCCCTCCGGGCTGGTGCCCTGGCGGGTAGCGTCTCGGTCCAAAAATTTTATTCTTCTTAAAAACCCACACTCCAAATGTATACCCGTAAACTACCGAAAATACATCGTCTCTTAAAAGTTTCGCCTCTTTAATTTTTGAGTGGCGAGGGGGGGGAGGAACAATTATCAATATATTTAATGTTTCTTAATTTAAAATGAATTGGAGTCTTTCATTTCAAAATTCGAGTCCAAATTATAATTATATTTCAAATTTGTCTGGTTAATGAAAATCGATTGGAGCCATCAGTTTAAAATCCGAGCTGACAATTATATTTCAAATTTGCCTCGTTAATTAATATATAATTAATGTTTCTTAATTTAAAATCTATTGGTGTTTTTTCATTTTCATTCTAGTTCAAGTGAATACAATATTATCTCGACACAAAGTCTAAATCAAAAATATATAGTTTTTGTAATAGAAATCAAGATATAAATATTAATGTTACATTGGTCTAATGGCTAGAGCTGATGCCCTTAGTTATAGAGTTCGTCGGTTCGATTCTAGGCAAGAGGGTAATTTTTTTAGAGAAATTTCTCTAAGCGTTGTTACAAATTAATCTAGACAAATATATATAGTATGATTATTTGTTGCATAATTATTCCAACCATCATGTAAAAAATTGTACCTAGCTCGGATGAATTCAAATAGTCAACTCCCGCAAAGTAGGTGGGTGAACTCCTAAACTGTTTACTCTAAGGCAAATTCCATTAGAAGCAAAGTTGTAGAGGATGCAATTTTTGTTTAAAAATTTGTAATATTTAACCCTGAAACATTTTTTTATTATATTGCTCACGAAGATAGAATATAATGAGAATTTTATTTTGAAAAAAAAGCAAAAATGATTATATTATTTTTTAGTAAGTATATTGTTCAGGAAAGTAAAAGGGGGGGGGATGCAAGTAAAAATCGTGAGGTGTATGTATACACAGAAGGTTATTTGTATTTAAATTTCGTGTCAAATGTTATTTCCGTGCATTTTGATGAACATCTCCTGTTTGGGATCGATTTAGGAATATATTTCAAATACTGTGTTAATAAATGAATCTAATCAAACTTATCAATCTTTAATCTTGATCCAAAATATACACATGTTTCTATGGACTTAAATATATACATTCGCTTCCCCTATTTGTTTTTTGAATAAATGATCCATGAATGAAAGCATTTATTAATTAATTTGCAAATTTTATTATTCCAATTTTAAAATTTTTATTGATTTTCTTATAGTAAGTATTGTATAAGCTATAAGGGATTAATTAACCTTCACCTTCAGCTTACTATATATAGGTTCGTGACAAATTCACTAGACTAGAACCCCCCTCTGGTTTATGATTTAAAAGCCTGCTATACAAATTTTCTAATCCACATCTAGCTTTTAAAATGTATAAAATAAAATAAAATAAAATAAAATTCAACCCTCTGAGATTGTATCTTAATCCTAGAAACAAAGTTTATTTTCGATCTCGGATATAATTACCTATTTCTATAATAAAGTAAAAATTTCTCGTGATAATTAAATTCAATTTTATTAACAAAACTAAAATAAAATTCCAATGTAAAAACTTAAATCGGCGAAAAAAGCAGAGTTTGAATTTTTTTTTAAATCACGAGTGAGAACTAATAATAAGTACCTGGAACAACGAGCGATGATCGGTAATTTTTTGATTCAGTTAAAAGCGATATATGAATATTATTTTTAATTTTAAATTCAGGTAAAAAGGTCGATTTTTATTCGCAGCCAAAATAAAATAAAATTGAAATAAAACTTAATTTATATTTTTACCAACGTTTTGACCCGCTATGGCCATCATCAAGACGTATCACTGGCCACAAAGTTTTGAATATAATTGCAATTAAAAATAATATTAATATACACGGAGGTTCTTTCGTTGACCCTTTTAAATCCTGAAGAAGGAGGTACACGATCCTTCGAATTGTCGGATTTTTTAAGAGAATGAAAGTGATATTCGAATAAATTATTTTATAGAAAAATACCTTTAATTAATTAAATTGGCAAATTCTAATAGATAATAATATTTGTAATGATTTATTATCGGGATTTAAAAATTAAAAACCAATTAATTATTAAAAGCAAATTGAATAAAAGTCTATACATTTTTATCGAAACAACCACCTGTGAATAAATATTTTAATTAACAAAAAACCAATCAAAAACAACTTAGCCGAAGATGAGACGGTAACAGATCGAAATGTCAACACAAAAAACCCCTAACCCGTGAATTTCATTCACATCGTTAGAGCCATTTTCGTTTTCGAAAAACCGATTATATATATATATATATATGTAAACATTAAATGAAAGCGAAAGTTAGAACATTTGTCCGGTCACTGCCCCACTTTGGTGCACTTGGGACCTGACTCGTTTTGATAGTGAACCAAGAGTTGAAAAAAAATTCATCTGTTTCGATTCCCCAAAGAATCAGACAGATGAGAATTGTAGTAAATTTATAAGAACCATACTATTAGGAAAATAGAAGAAAAACGCGCTTGAGCTAAAGAGTTGAATATATATAAGATTTGATTATAGGATCTAGTCAGAGGATCCATCGCCTAAATGGAGAAGGCATTTGCGGGCTTAACGCAGAGGATGCCGGATCATACCCGGCTGGGTCCTATCTTTTTTCAACTCTTGGTTCACTATCAAAACGAGTCAGGTCCCAAGTGCACCAAAATAGGGCAGTGACCGGACAAATGTTTTAACTTTCGCTTTCATTTAATGTTTACATTTACACATTCTAAATAAAATTTATTATTGAATATCTGAACAAAATTCATCTGTTTCGATTCCCAAAGAATCAGACAGATGAGAATTGTGGTAAATTTATATATATATAAATTCTATTGATCCCTCTGTTGAAAAGAGACACATTTTGAGCATTGTTGAAGTAGAGAAGAGAGAAGTATCTTGTATTCAGATGGATATCGATTGAGCAGTCAAAAAGAAGAAGATAATTATACAATCTTTTTATTCATAAAACCAACGTTTCGGAGGCTACCCTCCTTCTTCAGGGGTTTGAAAAAGTCAGTGAAGGAATATAAATGGATTCCTCTGTACCTCTTTCAGTGGCAGTAACAATAATATTTTGTATTTCATTTTCAGCAGAATTATAATGTAGTAATCTTACATTATAATTCTGCTGAGAATGAAATACAATATATTATTACTTAATGCCACTGAAAGACTCCGAGACAGAGGGGAATGTCGCATTGGATTTCCTTCACTGACTTTTTCAAAACCCTGAAGAAGGAGGGAATAGCCTCCGAAACGTTGGTTTTATGAATAAAATTATTGTATAAATTATCTTCTTCTCTTTTTGGACTGCCTCATCGATATCCACTTAATTCACTTATCAATCCGTCTCCAAAATTTACTCCAATCTTAGTATCTTGTATGTTTCCCTCATTGATCCCTTTTAAGCCCTGAAGTAGGAGGAAAAATCTTCCGAAACGTCGGTTTTATGACTGTCCAATAAATCTATTTTATTCAAGAGAACTTTTTCATTATTCTTTGGCTGGCTTCCATCACTTTTCAATTGATAATAATAATTCTTTACTAGCTATTTTTCTATACATAATACAATCCAAGAGATTTATGGAATTTGTCTCAAATAATACAGTCAAATATAAAGTGTTCATGGGCTGTCATGGTTAAATTTTATTACATGTCAGAATAGTCTTTTCCTCGGGATTCGAATCCGACAGACAAAAATCGTAATCCGGGCTACTCTCCGAGATGGATCCATCTGACCTACTAATATATTTAAAAAATTCATTTAATGATTTCATTTTGCGGTCTAGTGATTCTAAATTTAAGGCCGCTGGACACGAGGCTTGTGTTAATATTTTTTTGTCTGCTTGCTCCCACTCAAAAGAATCCCAGGACCAAGCCGGAAAATAGAACATTTTAAATGAAGCAAGCTAGCCAGAAAGACAGCCAGAAGTGACGTCATTTCGAACCCGATAGGCCTTCAAATTGCTCCTTCCCATCTCATAAAACAGGTAGAGGAAAAAGCCTCGTGTGCAGCGGGCTTTAAACATAGGTATAGCCGAAGGGTGAACCGCGACCTAATATGATGTACACCTACTTCCACTTGTACTTCCAAATATTTCCAAGCACTTCCAAATGTTTCCAAGTATTTCCAAATGTTTCCGAGTACTTCCAAATATTTTCAAGTACTTCCAAATATTTCCAAGTAATTCCAAAATACTTCCAAAAAGGTGTACACCTATTTCCAATCGCGGATCACCCCTCGGGTATAGCCATGCCATATATTTCAAATAAAAATTAGTGAGTGTTTTAAAATTTTAAATTTTAAAAAAACCGAAGGGCAATCCAATGACTATGCCCAAATTGACTTGAATTTAAAGTTTAAATTGGCGATAAGAAGCAGACTTTTTTTAATTTAAAAATTAGGTAACGATAAAATTAAATTTCGACTGTCAAAATAGCAATCCGGGCTACTTGGCTGGGGAGTGAGGGTGACCCATCTGACTCATGTATTGCGGTAAATTTTGCAATCAAAGATTTAATCTTCATTTGTAAAATTTTGCGGTTTAGTGATTTTAAATAAAAAAAAAATTGTATTTCTTCAAAATTCGAGTGCCTGATGAATAACAATATGAAAGTTCAAATTTTTATATCGTGAATTCCTTAGGAAAAAAAAACCTCGATAAAATTGGATAAAAGGGTAAAAAGTTTTTCCTGTTTTCCTTGTTTCATTTTGAATTTAAAAAAAAAAAAAAAACTTTTTTCAACATTTACGTCTTTATAACTAATCTTCAAAACAAATTTCAAGTTCTAAGCTCCAGTCATTTCGGAGAAATCGTGATATCTTGTCTACTTTTCGAGTTTTTATTAACTCTTTTACTTTAAAATACAGGGTATGGTCAAGTATTGTAATCGTGCATGAAAAAAGTTTTTTTTCCTTCTTTTTTTTTTTTTTTTTTTTTTTTTTGAAATATCTCAAAAACGGCCGAAAGTATTTTGAACAAAAAAATTGAGCGAAACCATGGCATTTCGCTCTACAAAAAAGCTCTAATAAGTGAACATCGAAAAAATTATATTTTTGGAGATAATAATTGTTTTGTCAAAATGTCTGTTAGTCTGACTGGTTGTATGGTTGTCTGTGCGTTACCAAATTTTTGTGGTCGAGCTAGCTCAAAAACTAGTGTGAATATTGAAACCAAATTTGACACGTAGTTTTGGTCCATTGAGATTAAGACCTGATTAGATTTTGGTGCATATCGATCCAAAATTAAAAGGGGTGGAGGGGGGTTAAAAATTAATAATCTAGGCCATTTGAGCAAACTCAGCCAAATTTTGTATACATAATCAGTGGGACCCCAGAAGTCTAAAAATGCAAAAACTAACCGCCCAAAAATGGGGGTGGGGTCAAAAAATGAAAATCTTGGCCATTTACCAAACTCAACCAAATTTTGTATACATAATCAGTGGGACCCCAGGAGTCTAAAATTGCAAAAACTAACCCCCCTCCCCTACATGGTTATAAATAATTTTATTAAATATTAAATATAAGTGAGGGGTTGTATGGTAAAGTCAAGTGGATGGCCACATCAGAACACGTCAGCTTATTTAGTTATAATTATCACAACAAGGGCTGTAAATCTAAATAAAAATATTCAAAAAAAAATCATATTTTGAAGTTATAATGTTAGAATCTAATTCAGGGGTCTTCAACGTTTTACAAATCAAGGGCCAATTTTTTTTTTTTTTTTTTTGCACAGCGGGCCGGACCCAGGCGCGGATCCAGACCTCCTGATTTGGGTGGGGGGGGGGCGGTCGCCGGTATAAGATCTACTTTTGATCTCGGAATTGTCGGAAGTGTGGGGGGGGGGGGGTCACATAGAACTTTATTTTCTTCTATTTTAAAATTTAATGTTATAAAAAAAAAATTCTAAAAATTATTTTTTGTAGTCGTTATTGAGAGTGCTGTTGGCGGGCCGCAAGTGGGCCGCAAGTGGCCCGCGGGCCGAGGGTTGAAGACCCTTGATCTAATCAGTTCTCTGTATTGCAAAAAAAATACAAATATCGTGCAATCAAAAAATTTTGTCTGCAATATTTCGCTAAAAATTGGTGTACTCATCACGTCTCATGAGTTATTAGTCGTGTATAAATTTTAATCCAATTGTAAAAGAGGAAGGGGTTGTAAATTAGGAGTGTCGCAAAATAAATATTTTAATCGTTCATATCTCGACTTTGGTAAGTCGCAGAGTCTTGAAATTTGAAACTTAAGCTATGTAGAGGCTATCTAGTACCACAAGATATTGGCTAAAAGAAAAGTTGGAAGTTGATGTTTACGAACTTAAGTAGGTAAAAGATAAAAAAATAATTTTCTCCATTTTTTAAAAATAATTAGTGGAAAAAAAATTGAGTGAATATAATAGGAGGGCTGGCCGGCTTAGCTTACGTACCGAGTATTAATCTAAACCCGAGCCTTAGGACAGGGGACGTCCCCCGGGAATCGATCCCGGATCCCCCTCGCTCCTCCTGGTCATGTGCTTTAGTAAAATGAGAAGTGCTCGATCAGAGCTAAAGCTGAGAGGATAACATAAACAAGTTTAAGACAATTAGAAATTATTCTTAACATGTCCTATTGTATTGAGATAAACAAGGAGCTCTCCAAAATAGAATAAACCAGTGGTTCCCAACCTTGTGTGGCCCATCTCCCCTTTCTGGAGGTTGTTTAACACCTATCGCCCCCTTTTTATTTTCATTGTATGCAGTGGCGTAGCCAGAAAATTTTCATGGGGGGAGGAGGGTCAATCCATAAAGCAAAATATTTAGTGAGAATTTTTTTTTTATTAAAACAAATAGTCTAGTTAAATTGTGTTTTTATCCGAAAAGTTTTGGGGTAGTTGTAATTTCTTCGACCCTTTAGGTTTTTGGGTGTACTGAATCCGATCAAAAATGAAAAAAAAAAAAGGTTTTGGCGGTTTTTCCTTATAACTCGAAAACTATAAACTTTGCAGAAATAACCTTCCTTTTCAAAATGAAAGTTCATAAAATTTCCTACAAATTTCAATATTTAGGTTTTTTCTATGGCCAACCGTTCGGGCTCAAGCGCTAGTTGAAAATTGGCGTATTTTTTCTATTCCCACAAATCCCAAAAACTCGCACTTTTTCGATTTTTTCCCATTTTGACCATGAAAGAGCACATTTTCGACAAGGCCTCTCGTACATTTTTAAACTCGATTAAATTTGCTACAATTCAAACAAAGTTTCATCTTAATTGGATAATGGTAATCCGTGCCGCTATGAGGTTGAAGTTTTGAAAAACTGCAATTTTTTGCAAAAATCGCAGTTTTTCCTCCATAAAACGTCCAGAAAACCACTGATCCTAGAAACTTGATTTCTGTCTCATTCTCTAAGAAATTTTGTTGACTTGAACGTTTACTTGGACCATTTTTTGTTAAAACACTTAGATTTATAGATATCCAGCATTTTCCATAATTAATAATATTTTTAATTAGGTTTAGTTTGCCTTAAGAAACGGTTTGCCTTTGAAGTTACTCAACCCATGATCCTTGCCCTGGGGGGCCCTGACCCTCCTAAAACCCCCCCGTGAGTACGCCTCTGATTGTATGTCTAATTTTAATTTGAAGTAAAATGTAAGTAATAAAGCAGTTTTATTATTTTAAACAATTTTATTACCGTATATAAAAACAACCAAAGCAGTTTTACGCAAGCAAAGCAGTCAGGTTTTACTGTACAGTACTATTTTAATTTTCCCCCTTTGAAAACTCATCGACCCCACTTATTTATTGGCCCCCTGATAACCCAAATCGCCCACTTGGAGTCGATCGCCCCCAGGTTGGGAACCACTGGAATAAACCTTTAGTAAATTAGACCAGATTTAGATGAGAAATCTAAAAATCTAGCCTATTTTACTAATATTAAATATTATTGAATTTCAATTTATTCTATTATTCTGGAGAGCTACGTTGTTTACCCGAATACAACAAGACAAGTTAAGAATTATTTCTAATTGTCCGAAACTTGCCTGGTTACCTCAGAGTAAAAGTGTGTTAAATCATAAAATATAAATTTTACAGGAGAGTGAAAATAAAAATGTTTTATTAGAGATGTGGACTTAATACTTTTTAAATAAAATTCCGTCATCTTAAGTCTAAACGTCGTATAAGTTAGATCAGTGAATAGATCGCGAAATTCCAATCTGGGTGAACCAAAAAATGGGAAAATTGAAATTTTGGAATAAACAGACTTTTGCTCCGAGGTACGGATAATTGAAATAAACATAAAAAATACTTATTACTTTAGGTAGGTATATAGGTAATTTTATTAAATGACAAAAATAATAATTAAAGAAATAAAAAAATAATAATTAAAGAAATAAAAAAATAATAATAATAATAAAATAAAATTTCGGTTAGAAGAAACCAAATAAAAATTTGATTTTGAATTATGATTTGTAAAAAATAATAATTGGTATTTTTTCTCAAATTTTGGTAAATTTGCAATTTTTCTGTCAAAAAACAGTTTGAGATATACAGAAAGTTGAATTTTATTATTAAAAAAAAAACAAAAAAAAAACGAGAAAATTTTTTAACCGAAGATAGCTGAGTTGATTTTATAAAATTAAAATCAAGGAGAGTGTCCTAAGCTAGATCTGAGATGTTGATAGATGACAATCGGAATTGAAATTCAAGTGTCAAAAACCTATCCAAAAACGTCAATGCCTTAAAATTGATAAATTGTTAGCCCTTTCGCTTCTCAATGGAATAAGAGCGATTTGGACAAACAAGCAAAACTATCTATATAACATATTAGATCAAGAAGAGGAAACTCTCTTTGATTTTTTTATCAACTTTTCTGCCAAATATGACAATTCGATAATTAATATAAGAATCAGAATCCAATTAGGGAAATAACATTGTAAAGAGAAATCATGAGGTTGTCTTCCGCTTGGTGAAAATAAAAATAAACATTTATCTATATGAGGCACCAAATCGGACAGTATGAAAAATTTTCATTTTTAATTCGTTTGATTTCTTGACATTTTTTTGTACTTTAAGGCTGCATGATATATTTTCAAATTTTTTCGACAAAGCGTCCGAGAGAACTGTTTATTTGGTTTTTTGTCTATAACTTTTTTCAAAATTTTTGTTTTTATGTACTTTTCAGAAAAACTATTAAAAATGTTGTTATACCCGATTTTTTTTGTTGCAAAATATAAATAATTTTTGTGAAACTGAGTGAATTTTTTGATTCATTTTAAAAATTTGTATCTCAAACTTCAAACTGTGACAATTTTTAGGACCGGTCTGATTATGAAATCTTGACAAATGCCTAGTTTTTTGTAGGTTTTCAAATATTTTTTTTTTAGTTAGATATTTCGAATGGATTTTCAAGATTTTCTATTATTAACGAGTGTTTAAGATAAATAATTGTATATTAAATTAATTTTAGTATATAGGGAAATGGATTCCCTCATAAACTAATAAAGTTGGTCAGGGCCTGTGTGGAAAACTCAAGAGCCTATATTAAGGTAGAGGATAGGTATTCGGAGCCATTTAGCATCAAAACAGGACTACGACAACGAGATGCAATATCACCCCTGCTTTTCAACCTTATTCTGGAAAAAGTTATAAGAATTTTAGATGAAGGGAGAGAAGGAATACCACTGAATGGTCTGCATAAAGTATTTGCATATGCGGATGATATTGCGATTGTGGCGAATAGAGAAGAAGATTTGGTGGACATGCATGATAAAATCAAATACATGGGCCTAAGAGTTGGTCTTAAAATAAATGCTGAAAAGACCAAAGCAATGAAAGTATCAAGACATAGCAACAACAACAACAATAGCTTGAGATGTGAGGATGCCAGATACGAGTATGCTGATAATTTTGCTTATTTGGGGACTCTTATAACAACAAAGAATGAAGTAGGCAAGGAAATTCAGACTCGAATAATGAAAGGAAACCGTTGTGCGGCAGCCTTAAATAGCCTGCTCAAAAATAAAAATCTCTCAAGAAAACTTAAAATTAAAATCTACAACGCCATTATTCGACCGGTGGTGCTCTATGGGTGTGAGACATGGACCATGACCCTATCTGATCAGAAAAATCTAATGTCCTTCGAAAACAAGATCTTGAAGAGAATAAGTGGAATGATTAGAGATAGTGTTACCGGCGAATGGAGGTTTAGAAGTGCAAGGGAAGTGAGAGAATTAACAGGGCAGCCTTACATCACGAGCTGTATAAGATCACGAAGGCTGGCTTGGGTGGGACATGTGTGCGTGCTGATGAAGATCGAGCTATCAGCAGGATCTACGAAGCAAAACCGATAGGAAGAAGACCACCAGGTAGACCACGGCAAAGATGGATGGACAATATAACCAGAGATCTTGAAGAGTTGGGTGCTCAAGGAAATTGGAACTCTATAGCATGGGATAGGGCAAAGATGGCGAGGCATTATAGAGGAGGCTAAAACATTGGAAATGTTGTTCGGCCACAGGAAGTAAGTAAGTATATTGGGAAAAAAAATTCCAAATTTTCCACTGGTAAAAAACGGCCATCATATGAATTCAAAATATTTGGAATTAGCCTTTAAAAATTTCATTATTAGTATTGATACAGCTGACTTTCTTCTGACACCTTACAACTTTAAATAAATTAAATATACTTGTATATGTTAATTTGAAACAGCAAAGATTCCTGATTTCTCCTAATCCATTATCAACTCTGCTAATATCTCGATGAACTAAATCTTTTCAATTAGATTTATGACTTATTTGCATAAATTTTTTTGGAATTTTCAAGAGGAAGTTGTAGATTTCAGTTGTTCGTTTAAAAAAAATGAAAATTTTGGCAACAAAACGAGCTTCGGTATCAGAATCTATTGTATGATATCATCATTTTATATTAAGTACCTGGAGCCACCGAGCAATGCACGGTAACACCTGACACCCCCCCCCCCTCCCGAAACCACACACCTCGCCCCCACCAATACACTCCCACTCCGCCCCACCCCACCCCACCCCAACCGCGCACACCAATTTGCCCACATTCGTTCATATTGATAAACATTATAAAAAATAAATAGTAAAATAATAATAAAAAAATAATCGTATAGGGTCTGAAATAAAAACATAAAATTAAATAAGATTTGTTTCCAAGTTATATAAAAAAAAAACCCACTTGAACCACTTTATTTGTAAACACACCTGTAATGTTATGATTTAGACACCTGTTAATTAAAAACAAACAAAAAGTTTTTTGTTTTTTTTATAAATTTTATTAAACCAATTGTTTTACATTAATTAATGTATACATTGTATTTTTTCTTCGATTCCGGAGATTACTTCTCCACCATCGAGTGTCCTTATTCATCTTTAGTCCTTGTTTTTTAATAAGAGGAAAAATCTAATTAGATAAAAAAACCTCTTTTCCGATAATTATTTCAATTCCATTATTCCCCAATCAAGTCGATTGGTAATTAATCCCCACCCATTCTCCCACCTTTCATCGACCCAAACAAAAAATTCCTAATTTTAATATAACATATTAATATTTGCTATAATCTATTAGTGGGTTTTAAAATTAAAAATCCAATTAAAAAACCAATTAAAGATAATTGAAAAAAATGTAAACAAACTTTATTATTGATATTTTCATCTGTCAATAATTACTTTAATTAAGAAAAGATCAATTAAGATTAAATTTGTCGAGGTCCAGACCTAGCCAGATCGCTTTCTCATCCTCAAAACTTGTTAATAGAATTTGGTTTCATCAAAATCCGTAGAGTCGCAAAATAAAACAATGATACAAATATATATATATATATATAACAATTTTTGCTCGTTTAATAAGAGTAGATAAACTACACCCTGGATTAAGTTTTAACCGAGGGGTGAACCGCGACCTAATATCGTATACAGCTACTTCCCCTTGCACTTTCATTTCCAAGTAGAAGACAATAGATGAATGGGCATTATCTAATTAATTCCAAAATAATTCCACATAATTCTAAAGATGTGTACACCTAATCCCAATCGTGGTTCACCCCTCGATTTTAACTATAACAATCCGCTGACGATTTTTTTTTTAATCACTAAAAAGACGTATTTTGTCTTGAAAAAGTTTTCCATTACTATATAAGCGAAAGTGAAACAAATAAATAAAAAAAACAAGGCCTTCCCTAGTTATTTTCACCCTCAGTATAACGATACGCAGGCCCATTAGTAAAAATGACATTTAAAAGTCAAAGGGAAAGAGAACATGGGTATGAATTATGTTGAACTACAGTGGAACATTTGCTCTTTAACACCCCCACCCCTCCCATCACCATCACCACCTGCCCCCCATTATACTTTTAGTCTTTTGTGAATTACCATCGAGGAAAATCGTTAATTTCAGGCGAGATGTTCTCTCTCCCCGGTTGCAAATATAGATGTCTCATTAAAACAATCGGATTCCCGTTTAATTAATGCGACTGTTACTGACAGAATGAGGCGTCTATTAAATCAAAGGTGCGAGTCCAAAAAAAAAAAAAATCCCCGGCTAAATCGATTAGATTCATATGAAAAAAAAAAAAAAAAAAAAAAACGAGCCAATCGAGATTAATAACGTAATTTTCGTTTTAGAGTTATTTAATAATTCAAATTATCCTTTTATTTCAGTTTACATGTATAAATCTACTCTTATTAAACGAGCAAAAATTGCATATTTATTTGTTTGTTTATATATTTGTATCTTGGTTATATTTTGAAAACGACTCTACCGATTTTGATGAAATTCACGGGTTAGGGGGTTTTTGGGGTGACAATTCGATCTGTCACGGTCTCATCTTCGACAAAATTGTTTTTGATGGGTTTTTCGTAATCAAATTAATTATTCTCAGGTAGACAAATCCCATTCTTAGGGTTTTAAAAAAGGTTTCTCTTTTCCTTTTGTACCCAGGCAGACAATGGGTTGCCTTAATTCATTGTTCTAAAAGGCCTTGAAGAAGTATTGTGATTGTGGATTTTAACATATTTTGTTCTCCATAAACGTTAGAAATGTAAGGCTGGATTTCCGTAAGACCTGAAAAGGGGTCTCATTAGGGGCAAAACATTATATTTAAAAGGATATTTAATTTCACCATTGGTTCACTTAATACAAATGAGGACAAAGATTATATTTCATTTAAAATAATATTTAATTTGATTGATAATCGAACAGATGTTTACAATATATTACTTATATCGACATTGATTATATCATTCTTAAATCTACGTTTGGTACAATACTTAAATCTATGAATTATATGTAACTTAATCTACTCGCTGGCCAGCTTACTCACACAACATCATCAACGCTATCATCCTCTCGGTGCACATAGCTCGCAGGGCGGCCTCGTCCTCTCTCTTTTCTCAGCTGCTATCACACACACGTCCAAACCAACTCTGCCTCGCCAGCCGCTGCCGCCTTGCCGCCTGCTGCCGCCTTTACCAATACCAACACACACCAACGAGCGGCGGCCGCCGCCGCATCTATCTCTCTCTGTCCCACTCCTTCTCCCCGATCCTTCTATTTAGATAGCTTAGAATTGCCCGGCGCCTGGCTGTCTGCTAGCTGCATCAGCAGTCTATCCAGTCTATTACTCATTCAAACAAACTTAGTCTTATTGTTATATTTATACTAAATATATTTGTTAACCCTTACATCCTTCCCGGTTTTCTAAAAGATGTCTATGCCTCTTGGGCATAGACATCCTTTTACAGTTCGCCCGGTAGGATGACTCATGCGTCATATAAACTAATAATTCACTTATTTTTACACTTCACATATCTACACTTCACACTCACGGATCAGTGTTCGGTTCCCCTTAAGACGCTACTGGTTCCGGCTCACCTAACCCCTCCTCAGTCTCATTGTTGTCAATATCGTGAGTTCTGCGCCGCCACCAATAATACGCAATGCCGAATATCACCACTAGGGTTGGTACACCCGCGCCGGCTGCTGTCGCTATGTACCGATGGTGCCTTCGTTGTTGTATACGGGTCAATTCTTCGTGGAGTAATGTCAGGGGTACTTCCATCGAACGTCGCCCTAGGCCCTCCCGAACCTCCTCCAGGCTTCGTATTCCTTGGCTGAGATCCGCTACTGAGCCCTGTGGTGAATGTGCGACTGTAGAGTCTGCTTCACGCGGGAAATATGGCGGGGCCAGTGTGGTCCGGTGTAGAGTTAGTGTATTCCCTCGAGTCATCAGAACATGATGGGTGGTTCGCAGTTCGCACTCGTCGGGAAGCTCGAGGTAGCCACTCGTCGCCGGGTTGACATCTCGTTGAACTGTTCGTCCCTTCCCGACGTAACCGTGCCTGGTTTGGTTTGGCTTGCTTTAGTACCAGTGGGGCCTTGGAGGCTCCCACTGGTCATGGATCTGCCCCAGCAGGACGTCCCACTGACATAAGGTTTGTACGTCAGTAGTTCGTCTAAAGTAGATGGCACTCAAAACGGCTGGGCTGCTGCCAGCGTTGTAAAGGGTACCGGAGCTGAACAGACTAATGGATCAGTTCCCTTGCAGTTGTTCACGTAGTCGTCTTGGTTCAAGTAGAACGGCAATTCACTGGCGATCAAACGTAGTAACGAACCACTCCTGCTTCCAGCCGCACTCGATTCCCGTAAATTTTCCCGCATATCTTCGGTTTGTTGGACCACCCCGAAGAACCTGTTCTTCTGCGATCAACGTACAAGTTGATCACTTGTACCTGCGGCACTTGTGCCTTCGGCATGGATATTCCTTGATGAACATACAATTGTTGTTTTGAAAAGTTCCTGCCGTCGTTGGCCTGATCTGGACTTGGTGAGTTGAATTTCTCCTATTTTGAAAAGTCATCGCCCACTCGTCCCCCCAATTTTTCTTCATTATCGGAAAGCTCATTAACTTTTTCTTTGTTATTGAAACTTCACTGATATGGGAGCCAAAGCTTCAACCAAAAAGCATTCAAGTAAAGTTCTTGGACATGAACTGCAAAAGCTGAATGGCATTATCGGTTCGTTCATTCCCCGTTGTTCACTTGGTAGGACCGGATATTTGACCATTCCGCTTTGACACCCAAACCGGACCAGGAGATGTTCCTTATCTGGATAATTTTCGTGGTTTTCAAACTTTTTATTCCCCAAAGTTCACCGCCGCTCCTGGGAAGGACAAACTGCTGATCAGTGCCCCGGATGGCTGGTGACACCGCGCGTTTTCTTGGATCGCCAAGCTAACCGGTCCCGGGTTGGGACATAGTTCACACTTGAACCCAGGCAGAAGTTTGAACCTGCAGTGAGCCGTGCCACTGCACTCCAGCTTGGGCGACAGCGAAAGCTTCAAAAAAAAAAAAAAAAAAACCACTTTCTCTGTGAAGCTTCTTTGTTCTGTTCCTTCTTCTGCCAGCTCTTTGGTCTCTTTTGAAGTTCTGGTGGCCCCCTTGTTCAATTAATTATTTTGATAAAGTTTCAGCTGAGATATTGATTCTCTTGTCTAGAACTTCCTTTAAACATAATTTTCTACTTGTTTACCCTTGCCTACCCTTCCTTCTCTTGTTGACCCTCTTCATTTCTTCTAGCTTCACTTGCCTATTTCTGTGTTCAGCTCCTCTTTGTTCCCTTTTCTTCCACTTTTCTCCAATTTTCTGTCTCTTCTGCCTGATTGTTCCTTTTAAAGGTCCGAGGACTCCTGGCTCCATGAATCTTCTGATTCTGTGAGAGTATCAGCTCTGTTGGTTCTTTTTTGGTTTCAACATAGACTTCTTCTGTGGACTAGCTCTTCCACACACACGTTCTTTCATTTATTTCTGATCTCAAACATTTCTTTTGATCTTTGTGCTGAGTTTTTGGCCTGGATCATGGGGTTTCTCCTCAGAAGCATGTGTTCTTCCTTCACAGCTGTGCTCAGCCCCATCCAGCTTCTGCAGGCCTGGACACGTCTCTCCGCATTGTCCACCACCATTCTTAGCTGGGATTACAGGTGTGAACTTCTGTATTTTTGTTTGTTGAGACAGGGCTCTTCGGTGATAGACATTCTCAAACGACATGATTCTTTGCCTGGGGGGCTGAGCACTGCACCTATTTACCGTTTCGTTCATCCCCGTCCCACGACCGGCGTGTTACTGTCCATTTTAAGTTCTCCCTCTGCCCCACTCGTTCACCTGTGTTTGAATTCCTACAGTCCATGGTCTTCTTCTTGGCCCCGGGTGCTGGTGCCACCCCTCGTCCCCAGTTGGCCGTGCAGTCCTCCGTACCAGGACTTCTGTCCAGGGTGCTACATGGGGCCCACCACAGTTCAGTCCAGGACCACCGCTGCCAAGTACCTGTTTCCACCATTTCCTGGAGAAATAGCACTGTTCTTACCTTCTTCCACTGGGCCATCTGGTATGTTGCATACCTAGGTCACTAACTTTCAGGCTATGCTTTGGAGGAATTTCATTCACCCCATGGATGACCTTGAGAATTTGCTTTTTGTAAGTTAGGTATTCTTTTTCTAGTTTGCAGTTTGCAGTAACCTCTTGTATGAAAGGCCTCTGAGCTCAATGTCCTTTACTTCACTCGCTTTTAAATCCTTTAGTTTACTACAATCTTCTCCTCATTCTATGAACTTGGTATTTGTGCTGTTTCTCTCCTTTGATTACTGTTTACTTTATGAACTTCTAATTCTGTGTATTCTCATTCGTTTCAGATTCAAATTCTTCTGTATCAGCTTTACAGCTCTTGTAACAGCAAAGATACTCTTTCTCAAAGTGACTGTGGATCTGTTCACAAAGAACATTAGATATCTGTGAACGCAACGGTGATTCCAAAATACCTAGTAGATTTTGAACGCTTCAATGCTGTGGGAATGTCCCCCAACTGCTGATTCGTTTCTCAGATTGCCTCTGTATATTCCTATAACTATAACTGCTTCCAAATTTTACAGTTTCCTTTCTGTTTCTTAATATGTTTCTCAGCTTCCACATTCTCCCATCAGAGAACTGAGATTCTTCTCAAAGCAGAGAATCCTTTAAGCATCTGAACTTACCTTCTACTTGCAGTTCTTTGGTTAGTGCAAACTTATTCTGTGATCCCAGGTTGCCCTTCTTTTGGTTTGTGTAACTCTTCTGAAATCAATTGCTGCTTCTGCATGTTTGTTTCTTCTTCTCTTTGGTTTCTTCAACGCTTCTGTTAATATCTGTTTAACAGTTTCATCCCCTTTCGTCCATAATTCCCTCAACAACATCAGTCATTTTACATATTCAGTTATTTACAAAGATATTTCTTCTGTTACATGAACTTGTTTATACCATTACTATGCTTCTACTAATATTTACATTTCTACTTCACTTCCAATATAATATTGGCAATCATTTGCTTCTCCTCTTGCTGTGCAGAGTGTCAAAACTCATTGTCCATTTAAACAGTTTGATGAAAATGTCAAAATTTCTCTCTGTTTCTCTTTTGATATCATTGATGCTTCTCTTCCATTCCTTGTTTATTCTGTGTCTATTTCTTCAATTTCTGTTTTGTTTGCAATTAATTTTGCTATGAATTCAGTTTGGTGCTTTCTCTTGTCCCATTTTAAAAAAACTCCAATATAGATACGAAGATTCTCCCTTGTTGCTTGTCTATAAATGCTTCTTTTAAATGTTGAATGCTTCCCTTTTCTGCTTGTCATTTGCTTTTAAAGATATTAAACTAGCAGACCTGGATAAATTTTCAAACTTTTAGCTTTTCATAATTTGACTTTCTACAGTAAACGGCTGCCCCAGATATCATCAACCCGGAGCTTGTGCCGGGCCCCCCCCAGCAAAGGCGGCACATTTCCTGCGTCTGCCGCCTGGCGGGCTGGTTTTTGCTCCTCTGCACCACGGTGTGCGGGTCCCGGCTCTGCGCAGCAGATCTCAAGTTGCAGAAACTCGCCCAACCAAATCCTCATCTTGCATTAGACAGATGTGCTGGTTCTTGGACATGAGCCTGAATCCGCCCAGCCTACTTGCTCCACTGCGATGTTCGCAGGCCAAAAGGTGCCTGGTGGCCCCCTTGTTCCCACCCCGGGCTTTGCGTTTTGGCGCATGTCTCCCTAACCGGGGCCCAAAACTCCTCACCTGACCGTGGGGCCTACGGCCCGACGTTGCACCCTGAACTACGCCCCATTTGCTTCTGTTCTGCTGGCGGCACAACACCGCCTGCCTGCCGACCGGAAGCTGGTGCCGACCCCGCATTTTCTACGTTCAAGGGAGCTTCACGTGGCGCCCTGCTGCCGGCCCCCGCCTACTGGCGGGGGCACCGCGTGGGCTCGCCGTGCCCACCCTCCTGTCCAGGCTGCAGGTGAACACGGCGTTGGGCACATTGCTGACCCCTCTACAGGCGCTCTCTCGACACCGCGCAGGCTGGCGCCGGGACATTCCTTTCACCCACAGGTGCCCACTACAACATTCTCTGGTGGGCTCATTTGTTGTTGAATGTGTGTGTCTTTCCCCCCGCGCGCGCGCGCGCACTGCTGTGTGTGCCCTTCCACTGACTCCTGTGATTGTATCAGCTCCGTGTGAAATTTATTTTATGTTTTGATGTTGCTTCTGCCTTTGGTCTATTGATCAAAGTCCCCCCCCCCCCCCCCCCCCCATTGGATTCTGTTCACTCAATTATTTCTTCTTTATTTCTGTGTCTATCATTTGGTAGATTGCCTCAGCTGCATTCTTTATTGCATTACCAGCCTGTTCAGTGTTGGCCTTCTTTGGTAGGCCTCTGAATTCTGCCTCAGCTTCTTTGTATTGATTTCAGCCCATTGTTGGTTTCAGTGTTGTTTCTTCCCCATTTGGCCTCCATTTCTGGTTGCATATATTTTACGGTGGATTGCTAGATCCCTTCCGCCCCACTGGCAGGCCCCACTCCTCTGTCTCTTATTGATTTCACCCCAGTCTAGCGCTGGGCATCCCTCTGAGGGCTGTATCCCAATTTTGTTTGTCATTTCTTCTGTGTCTGTTTAGGTTCCATTCTGCCTCAGCTCTTCAGGACATCAGCACAAAGGCAGTGTTCTCCAGCTTGTATTGGTCTGTGTCTCTTCAGGCTTTGTAGATGAATTTTTGGAGACAACTTCTTGATTTGCTGCTTGCCCACCCTTCTTGGTTGCTTTCTAGCACGTTGTTTGTTTGTCCAATTACCTTCTTCCCTGTGCATTCATGAGGCCTTCCTCTACCCGAGAAATGGCAATCTGCTTTGAATTGCATTCCACTGCTTTGAACCTTTTGATTGGTATCACTCCCATTCTTTTTGTAGAGTCTCTTTCTTTTTGCAATGGATATTACATTCTCAGGCCTATGTTGGAAATTTCTTCATACTGTGAGGCATTATACTCTGTGAAGACACCAAGTGTGCGTTCTCACCTACTAACAGTTTAAACTCTACGTTTAACCCTTTTACAGCTGACTGTTTCCAGATACTGAAAGCAATGAACATCTGTATACCTGGAAACACAAAGAATGTTCACTAAGTAGTTACTATTCTCTTCTGCTCTGAAAAAATGATATTTCCAAAATTCTGCAGTGACTTGAAACGTCTAGTGACTTTTACAAATTCTTCGGAGTGCTCAGATAGCTTTACTTCCATTAGTTTCAACATACTATTACTATCATTACAACATAGCTCATTCACCTGTGACCTTTCTGTCAGTTTCTTTATGTCTCCATTGTTTCATTCAACTAGTTTCTAACATTCTCCCAACCTTCTCCCACTAGTTGTTCAGATATTTTCTACGGTTCCACCACGAATGATAACCACCACTATGTTGGCGATGTTAGTTAGGCTTGGCATTCAACTCTCCTCATTTCTACAGTTCAATCTTCCAACAACCAACAAAGAAATCCTTCTTCGTATAAATACCTCAAAGAGTTTTTCAAAATATCCAAGCCTTTGTAAGTAATAGACATCAAAGCATTAAAGTTTGCCTCAAAGAACACAAAATGGGCTCAAAGATATCCAAATTTATAAATGGATCAAAGAATGCATCAAATCTTTCAGACACATGAAACCATTTATAAAGTGTCATTAAAATATCTAAAGAATTTACATGAAATATCGAAAATTTTCAGAGTATCAAAGGCAAACTCAATTGCTCTACCAAGCGGCTCAATTTTATTCATTAAAAATTTTCACAAATATTCATCTGCTCAAAGGCCTGAAACAACAAATTTCAAGGACGTGAAATTTTCAAACGTGCTCAGAATGAACCAGTTTGCCATGGTGTTTGTGTTCCATTGTTCTTTCTGAGGCTTTGAATTCTCAGCTAACTTTGTTCTTTCTTGCCTTTGAACTAAACAGATTTTGTAATGGTTTGAGGAACATTTCCGCCCTGGTTCAACTCTTTGCCTATGAAGGTTTTTGATCAGTTTCCTTTGCCCTATGTTTATGAACTTCTTCTGCCTTTTCTGCATTCAGTTCTTGGAAGCATTTGTTCTGCTACTATTGAGGATGTTTCATTTCATGTGTTCTGTTAGGTAAGGATCCTATTTCTTTATTGTGTGTCTGTGTCTTAGTTTGATGGTATGATTGGTGTTGAGCATATTCTTCCCTTTCTCTTCGTTTCTCTGTGTCTGTTTATTTTCTTCCAATGTCTCTCCCTTTATTTGTATTCACTCTTGCTTCCCTTTTCTCTTTTCTGCTTCTGCTCTGTTTGCATTAATATCCCTTCTCTCTTGCCTATCCCCTTTATGCAAACTGTCATCTCTCTTGTTATTTGCCGCTTCTACTTTTAACAATCCCCTTCTGCTTTTCTTCTCTCACCAACAGTTTCACCACGTTTCTTTAATTTACCCTGACTTGCCTCCGTTCTGTATGTGTTCTTCCTTTGGTGATTAACATTCCTTTGACTTTGTTTTTTTTTTTTTTTTTTTTTTTTTTTTGGGGGGGGGGGGGGGGGGGGGGGGGGGGGGGGGGGGGGGGGGGGGGGGGGGGGGGGGGGGGGGGGGGGGGGGGGGGGACCCACTGTGTCCCTTGTGTACCTTCCCCTTCCCTTTTTTTATTGCCGGGGGGGGGGGGGGGGTGTGTGTGTGTGTGTGTGTGTGTGTGTGTGTGTGTGTGTGTGTGTGTGTGTGTGTGTGTGTGTGTGTGTGTGTGTGTGTGTGTGTGTGTGTGTGTGTGTGTGTGTGTGTGTGTGTATATTATTTCCATGTGTCTCTTCTTTTTTTTTTTTGGGGGGGGGGGGGGGGGGGGGGGGGGGGGGGGGGGGGGGGGGGGGGGGGGGGGGGGGGGGGGGGGGGGGGGGGGGGGGGGGGGGGGGGGGGGGGGGGGGGGGGGGGGGGGGGGGGGGGGGGGGGGGGGGGGGGGGGGGGGGGGGGGGGGGGGGGGGGGGGGGGGGGGGGGGGGGG
>JALMQS010000829.1:0-221518 GCA_024734495.1 Forficula auricularia | reverse complement strand
AAAAGAGTTGGCGAAAGCGCTTGTTCGACTTTTATCCAATTTGACAGCGAAGGGGTGCTGCGCGTTCGAAAACCGCGTGTTTCTCGTAAAGAGGGCATTAGGGGGGATAATTGATTTCAGCTCGACTGAACAGACACCGTGATAGTATCTGTAGTACAGAGAAAGGGCAGAAACGGTTCTTCGGTGAGCCAGGGAGTCGAGTGAGTTGGTTAGAGCCGAGGTCTCTATTAGTTTAATTGCTCGCTTCTGAATTGCATCCAGTGTAGCAAGAGAATGCTTGGAGGCACTCCCTCCACAGATGAGAGCCATATTCAAGAAAGGGTAGCGAATTTGAGCCTTATACAGTATAAGAAGTTGACGGAGTATAACAGCGTCTAGACCTAAATAGGAGACCAAGCTTGCGCGCTGCAGCTTTAGCAGTGGTTGAGATATGGTCATTCCATGAAAGGTCAGACCCTAGAGTTACGCCTAGCATTGAAATTTTATCCCTGAATTCTAGTGAGTTTGAGTCGAATGATATGTTTGGGAGGTTTCTGTTGACGCGCCTAGAAATAAGGCAACACTGAGTTTTCACTGCATTGAAGTTAACTAAGTTTTGGGATCCCCAGTTTTAAGTTTGCATAAGTCTAAATTAATTGAGGAGGCAATGTCTGCACGCTTTTTATGCGATGCAGGGGCGTTATGTGGTGCTGTCATCTGCGTAACAATGTACCGGATTGGAGGGCAAGTTTAGAAGGTCGTTGATATGCGACATTGCAAAGCTTAAGCAAAAAAGCTGGTTTTTAATTCATTCAAATATCATAAAAGAACATATATATATATAGATGTAGGTATATTAAAATTGACAAGAGATAATAAAATCTGAGAATATAATTTATTAACTGGGAAATTTGCCAATATAATTTAATCGAAAATTGGATTGGAGAATTCTTTATCAGGGAACAAGAGAGAGAGAGTTTCTATCGACAGCGTATATTTCAAAAAGAGAAAATGGATATAAATAATAGAGAGTAGAGACAACAAAAAAAACCAATATGGACTTAATATTGAACAATTTTATTGGAATTAATTTTTGTTTAATTTATAGCTACAGAGAGAGCATACATTGGGTATGGTCAATTATTGTAATCGTGCATAGAAAAAGTGGAGTTTTTAATTGGTTTTTTCGAAATATCTCAAAAACGGCTGAAATTATTTTGATTAAAAAATTGGACGAAATCATAGCATTTCGGTTCTACAAAAAAGCCCTAATAAGTGAACATCGAAAAAATTATATTTTTTCAGATATTAATTATTTTATTTTGTCAAAATGTCTGTTAGTGTGTTACCAAATTTTTGTGGATGACCACAAAGAGAAACAAAGAGGTTGTCCTCTGCTTGAGCAAATAAACATATACACACTATATATCAAGAGATGATATATCTGTATATATATTATTTATTTGTTTGAGACTAAGTTAGAAGACTTGGTCTTATCATTGCCTTTCTTCACTATAAATGTTTTTCATGGAATATCTCATATCCAATATTTCCATGAAAAACATTTATAATTGAAGAAAGACTGATGATGAAGACCAAGTCTTCGAAATTATAGTCTCAAACAAATAAATAATATATATACAGATATATCATCTTGATATATATGTGTATATGTTTATTTGCATCAAGCAGAGGACAACACTTAAAATGGTAACAACCCATTTTCGCACATTGTTGAACAAAGAATCGAATTTAGAAGTATGTTTTTTTTATGCATAGTAGAGTTAAAAAATCTTAAATCTGAACTTTTTCAAAATTTATTAATTTAATAACTTAAAAATAGGAAAGAGATTAACCAGTCAAGTCAAATATAGAATAGATTTCGTAAAAATTAGTTTATTTTTCATATTTAAAGAGAAGCTGGCTTAAGCCGGGATTATCTAAAGTCATTCGTGGTATGTGAGCTTTGAGGCCCAGTTCTGAATATAGTCAGGGGAATGAGATTAGCCAGGGTCCAAACACCCTCATATAACAAAATAGAACATTATGATTGGCGATGGACCTTAGAAGGGATAGAAAACGGACAATCATATGAAACGTCGTCTCCACCCACCACGGAGACACTATTGAAAATGCATAAAAGGGCAAACACGAAGAAATATTTCTCTCTATTATTTTATCCAGCTCTTACCTTACATCTCTCTATTATACCTCTACCTATATCACTCTATTATTTTATCCAGCTCTTACCTTACATCTCTCTATTATACCTCTACCTATATCATTCTATTACTTTATCCTGCTCTTTTACGCTACACCTCTCTTACATTATACTCTTCCTATTATACACTCCCTCTATTACTCGATCTCACGAGTATATTTCTTCGTCCTGGAGCCGTTTTCACGGGCATCTACATTCATACACTTGCTAGCCCCTCCATTGGCACTGATATCATTAGCACGATAGCTAATTGAACAATACGGGCAAGAATATCTGTCCGGCTCTCGTGAAGACACCACGGAAGCTTATCAAAAAGGCGAGACTCCAGGCCCGTTACACACTCTTCGACGTGGCAGTCTACGGAACCTGAGCGAGAGGGGGCCACGGCACAGTTAGTGCTGTTCGAATTACTTTGAACCGATCAGCACACCTCGAGAGCAAACGTAATTAATCACAATTTCTTTGAACGATCTCCGTTCACCCTTTAAAGCCATCAAATCATTTAATTCTTTCTGACTGTTAAATTCACCAAGGACCTCAATAAATCATATATTATACATTGAATTCTTGATTATCTTTCACTGTTAAGAAAATTTCCCCATTCTCCTTTGCAGCTAGAATTCATTTAAGTATTTTTATTTTATTTTTGCCTATTTAGAATTATTTTTTTTTATTTTTTTTGTAAATTCATTGCATCAGATTAACTTCAGTAACGTAAAATTTGAACATAAGAGTAAATTCAGTAGTTTATCAAACTAGTACAACGAGATACACTGAGTTACACCACCACCACCACGTCTATAAAGGTTAGTATTCTCACACTCAGGAATATTCCCCTTAAAAGTACCCCAACAGAACTAATTTCCCTACCCCTCCAACCATATACCCTCCCTAACCCCATTGCAACCTCTTTGTTTCTCTTTGTGAATCAACAACTCTGTTACTCTCGGCAAAACAAAAACTTTTCAATTTTGTGGATGAGCTAGCTCAAAAATTATTGTAAATATATCAAAACGAAATTTCACATATAATTTTTGTGCATTGAGATTAAGAACTGATTAGATTTTGGCTGAAATCGGACCCAAAATTAAGGGGGGGGGGGGGTAAAAAGTTAAAATTATAAAATTTTAAAACCAACAAAAATAATTTTTAGAAAAAAAAACCGACTTCAAAATAATTAAATGGAAACATATACATTTTATGAATTGCACTCGACGGATCTTACTTAGTACGTTTGGCGGATAATGAAGACAACATCGCGTAAGCTCGCTTGTATAGTTTGTTTGGCACCGACTTCAAAAAGTCATTTCATGTAACAATTTCATCGTTTGTAACTAAATAAGATAATTATTTTATACCATTTAGTGCATTTTATTTGAATTTTGAGTTCTTATTATTTTATTTGTTGCATTTAATTTTTTTGAAGTCGGTTTTTTTTTAAAATTATTTTTATTTTTCTCTTTTTAGTGATGTTATTAATAGTGACTTAATATAATACCTTGTATGCATCTCGTAAGAGAAAGTTTCGGGAGAAGGAATCAGAAATTGAAAAAAAAATTCAATTCATAAATAGAGAAATTATCTCGAAATGTTAGCGGGTTTTAAATGAACGTTTTAAGATTGTTTTTTTTTATAAAAAAGTTTATTTATTATAATTTCGATTATTTCCACATAAGAATTGGAGATTTCCGTTATTTTGTCATTGATCATATTATCAGAACTTGAGCAAATTAATATGGTACCACCCCTAAGGTACCTCTTTTCCAATAAAAAAAGAATCATCGAAATCGGTCCATAAACAAAGAAGTTATACGTGAACATACATAACAAAAAATGTCCAATACCAATGAAAATAAACTGTAACGGATCGTTGCTAAACTTTATCCAAATTCATTTGAAATATTAATATGTTATTGAGTAAAGTACTTTAAAATATAATTTTACTAAAAACTTTATTTAACCTTTTTTGTGGTCCCCAAGGTACTTAATTAGGATATTAAATTTGATCAAAATTGGTTAAGTCATTTTCAAGATATTTAGAAAAAACTAAAAAAGTACTGAAATAAAGTACTAATGTTTGTCGACCGATATGTACCAAAAACTAATCAGCGCTTCATTTTGTTAAACTAATGGTAGATTTTCAATTTCATTTCAATCAGCGCAAAGGTGTGGAAAAAATCGTGGACGAAAAAAACGATAACACACACACACACATCCATCCATCCATCCATCCATCCCCACGCACTTCCAAAAAAATGGCACTTTTTGGCCTCTCGACGAGATTCCAGGTAATTTTTGGCAAAACCGTCACGTGCTAAAATTCAATCTCATTGAATACTTCAATTTGTGACCTTAATTGAGTCTATGGGTTCCGTAGTCTTTACCTGAGGACCCTTTAAAGTCGCGCTTGCCGCGAGAGCGATTCCAATACTTTCTCCCATGCTTCGCATTGGATAAAGTAAAAAAACGGGACCAATCGGGTACGAGACTGAACTCAATGCAAAAAAATCATCCAAATCGGTCCACATGGTAAAGAGAAATAAATGAATAAACACAAAACAACAGACATTCCGTTGAATTGATAACCTCCACCTTTTTTTCAAAGTCGATTAAAAACAAAAGAGAATTGAAATTCAGTGTTAAATGAACCTAATAAAAAAAGAGAGTTATTATTTTTATCGGGGGCTTAAATTGGACTGGGGGGAGGGGCAAACATATCAATACAAGTGGGCAGGTGTATGGTAAAGTCATGTGGATGGCTTCATCGGTTTATTTTAATACTTTCTGATTATAATTTAATTTTAGATAGGTACTTTTCCAAAACATCATTTGCGTGGATTGATAGACACCTAAACGTCCCAACTGGGGATTTATTGAATAAGAAAGCATTAAAAAACATCTTGTCTAGATTCGTTTCTAGGCTTAATCAATTCCATATACTAATACTGGTAGTAGGTATATAACAAGTGATTGATAAGCCCACGTGACAACAAAGCCCTTTTATTTTGCATTTCCTGAACTATTCCCCTTCCTTGGTTCTTCCACCTTGCCATAAAGAGAGATAGATCTAAGCAGTTGAATGGATATATTCCTTGTGATTTATCACCTGAGCTTTCAAGCAACCTATTCAAGCCATTATGGTTTAAATGGCTAAAAGAAATACCACTCTCTAGATCTAGATCTAGAATAGTAAAAATAAATTGACACCTACTAATGTTCTTATCAATTATTTATTTATTTTATTATTTATCTAAAATATAATTTTCAAATTTACGAGTCTGTCAGTGTAATGAAAAAATTTCAGAAATTAATTAATGTTTAATATTTGAAGTAAAACTTCTTTAGCCACTTAGTTGTTTTAATTATTTTGTTACACTAGAGGGAAAATGAGTCAATGGAGAAGAAATATTTTTTTTTTAATTTTAAAACCCACTAATAGTTACATTACAAATACAATTTTTTTCATCCTCTAGAAACCCGACGATTCGTAGGATCGTTCTTCAGGGTATAAAAGAATCAACGAAATAACCTAGTTTATATAAATATTATTTTTAACCGACTTTGAAAAAGAGAGGAGGTTATCAATTCAATGGAATGTCTGTTTTTTTTTTGTTTTTTGTGTTGAACATTTATTTCTCTTTGACCGATTTCGATGATATTTTTTTCATTGGGTTCAGTCTAGTTCCCGATTGGTCCCGTTTAAATTTCATTTGTATTGAGCCTTTATTGTTATGTATGTTCACGCATGACTACTTTGTTTATGGACCGATTTCAGTGATTATTCTTTTATTGGAAAGGGTACCTTAGGGTGGTACCATATTAATTTGGTTGTTCATTTAAAACCCGCTAACGTTTCGAGATAATTTCTCTATTTATGAATTGAATTTTATTATCAATTTCTGATTCCTTCGCCCGAACTCTTTCTCTTACGAGATTCATGCAAGGTATTATATTAAGTCACTATTATTAACATCACTGAAAAGAGAAAAATAAAAATATTTTTTCGGAACAAAAAAACGGATTCAAAAAAAATAAATACAATCAAATAAAATAATAATCACTAAAAGGTATAAAATAATTATTTTATTTAGTTACAACTAAACGATAAAATTGTTACATGAAATCACTTTTTGAAGTCGGTGCCAAACAAACTATATAAGTGAGCTTACGCGATGTTGTCTTCATTACCCGCTAAACAAAAAATTTAAAAAAGGAAACAACAATTATATGGAACAAAAATAATAAATATACTGAATATAGGGAAAAGAATAAAACCAAAAATGACATGATATATATATATATATATATATATATATATATATACTAAGGTGGGTCAAAAAAATCCATTATTTTTTTTTTACAAGTGCCACGGAAAAATGGGTTGCTAGACACCTTAAAAAAATTCTTTATAAATATGAGCTCTTAATTTTAATAGGAAGATCCTCCGCATCGCAGTTTCTTATTTTTTTCTCAGTCCAGTAGAAAGAAAATCATACCTCATCATTAATTGATTGTACAGAAAAATGTTTTTGAAGAATTTCGTAGGAAATTTAATGCTCTACAAAAAAGGTATCTTATATTTTTTCCGTAAACCTCACCATTTGAAAGATATTGAAGATTTAAGTTTGTTTATTTTAAGACAAATTTCATTTTTGCTTATGAATTTTATAACTCGACAATAAATGGCTATTATAAAATTCGCAATACAAATTTTTATAGGGAATTAATTGGTCTATAAAAAAGATGTCTTATGTTTTGGCGATTAAATTAAGCGTTCAAAAGATATTCATCATCAAACTTTCATGTGTAAAGATTTTAAGAGTTTTTGATTAGATATTCGAAAAATTTCAATTTAATTTATGAATTTCATACAAATTTCATTTTTTGTCATTAATATAAGTATTATTTGAGTTTTATTTTCAAAATTTTTGAAAATTTTTTTCAATTATTCTAAACATTTTATTTTTAATCATTAGAAATCACGATCATGTTGTTTTTTTTTCGATAACGTCTTCAAAACGTCTTTAAGCATTTTTTAAGCATTTTCCCACCATTTTTCATTTTTTTTTTTTTTTTGTTGATAAAAATTAAAATTCGTGTAAATGTTCTCAAAACTTATAAATTAAATTGAAATTTTTCGAATATCTAATCAAAAACTCTTAAAATCTTTACACATGAAAGTTTGATGATGAATATCTTTTGAACGCTTAATTTAATCGCCAAAACATAAGACACCTTTTTTATAGAGCAGTTAATTCCCTATAAAAATTTGTATTGCGAATTTTATAATAGCCATTTATTGTCGAGTTATAAAATTCATAAACAAAAATGAAATTTGTCTTAAAATAAACAAACTTAAATCTTCAATATCTTTCAAATGGTGAGGTTTACGGAAAAAATATAAGATACCTTTTTTGTAGAGCATTAAATTTCCTAGGAAATTCATTAAGAACATTTTTCTGTACAATCAATTAATGATGAGGTATGATTTTTTTTTCTATTGGACTGAGAAAAAAATAAGAAACTGCGATGCGGAGGATCTTCCTATTAAAATTAAGAGCTCATATTTATAAAGAATTTTTTTAAGGTGTCTAGCAACCCATTTTTCCGTGGCACTTGTAAAAAAAATAATGGATTTTTTTGACCTATCCTAATATATACAAACTATACCTATAAGCGAGCGTAGCCACAAAACGTACTAAGTAAGATCCGTCGAGTGCCATTCATAAAATGTATACGTTTGGAACCGACTTCAAAATAAGATTTCATGTATCAATTTCGTCGTTTAGTTGTAACTTAATAGATAATTATTTTATACCTTTTAGTGCATTTTATTTTATTTTTGAGTTATTATTTTATTTCGAGCATTTCAGTTTGTTGAAGTCGGTTTTTTTTCCTAAAATTTATTTTTATATCTATTTGCTATTTCTTAATTTTTTCCAAATAATATAAAATGGATTCAATTTTATGTCATTGAGTGTAGGTATATTTTTCCTCTTGTTTTTGTTGTCTAAGTGTTGTCTAATAGCGTCTCTTCTGCTATCTATCGTAAATTATTAGCATTGGTGATACTGGTGTTGGTGTCAAAAGGGTGTAAGGTCGTTTATCTAGCCGAGAGGCGATTCTAAGCCGACATTTTCAACTTTGGAGCAAGTTAGTTAGTTGCTCGTCCCTCTCGCTCTTGATTTTCGCCTTTATATTCCATCCGTCCCAACTACAAACACATGCTAATGCTATCTAACCCACCCGAGATATAATCGTCGTCGGCAGAACAACTTGCAAATTGGACCTTAGTGTTGCCCTCTAAGGAGACAAGAGGGAAACAATTCGTTTCAACGTTTATATATATATAAATATAGATATCAAATCGTGACTTGCTATAACACTGTTCGACTAAAATTAAACTAAAATTTTTCCTCGTAAACCTAACAATGGATTGGTCCAGTCAGTGGCGGATTAAGACAATATAAGGCCCTAGGGGCAAAAAAAAATTAGGCCCCGAATAACATATTAATATTTGAAATCACAATATTTTGTTGTCGTAATAAAAAAACAGTTTCCTCTTTGATTTTCAATTACAGACATTTTGACAACACAATTATTATCTCGAAAAATATAATTTTTTCGATGTCCACTCATAAGGACTTTTTTGTAGACTAAAAGGCCATAGTTTTGCTCAATTTTTTTAATCAAATTAGTTTCAGCCGTTTTTGAGATATTTCGAAAAAAAGACTTATTTAACCGACTTCAAAAAAGAGGAGGTTATCAATTCGAATGAATGTTTTTTTTGTGTATCTATATATTCGCCAATTGTGAACCGATTTTGATTATTTTTTTTTGCATTGGGGTCAATCTAATTTACGATTGGTAAAAATATTAATTTCATTGGAATTGGACCTTTTTTTTGTTATGTTTGTTCAAGGCATAACTTCTTTGTTTATGAACCGATTTTAATGATTCTTTCTGTGTTTGGATCAGTATAGCTCCAAGATAGTTAAGATACCTATTTATTTATTTATTTTATGTCCTATATGTTCAAAGAGAACTTTTTGCCACGTGGACCGATTTCGATGATTCTTTTTTTATTGGAAAGGAGATACCTTAGGGGTGTGGTCCCTTATTAATTTGGTCAAGTTCTGATGATATAATCAATGACGATATAACGTAAATTTCCAATTCTTATTAGCAAATAATCGAATTATAATAAATAAAATATTTTATAAAAAAAAATCTTAAAACATTCATTTAAAACCCGCAAACGTTTGGAGAGAATTTCTATATTTATGAATTGAATTTTATTATCATTTTCTGATTCATTCGCCCGACGCTTTCTCTTAAGAGATGCATGCAAGGTATTATATTAAGTCACTATTAATAACATCACTAAAAAAAACGACTTCAAAAAAATTAAATGCAACAAATAAAATAATAAGAGCTCAAAAATCAAATAAAATGCACTAAAAGGTATAAGATAATTATCTTATTTAGTTACAACTAAACGACGAAATTTTTACATGAAATTTCTTTTTGAAGTCGGTGCCAAACAAACTATATAAGCGAGCTTTACCGCCAAACGTACTAAGTAAGATCCGTCTAGTTCGATTCATAAAATATCGTAATGTAGATAATTATTTTATACCTTTTAATGCATTTTATTTTATTTTTGAGTTCTTATTATTTCATTTGTTGAATTTAATTTTTTTGAAGTCTGTTTTATTTTATTTTTTTATAAAAATTATTTTTTTCATGCACGATTACAATACTTGACCATACCCTGAATAGTAAAGTAAAAATTGATACAACTTTTCCCCTAATTTTAAAAATTAAAGAAATTCGGAGTAAATAGGATCAGATCTTTCTTACTGATAAATTTAATTATAATAAGATATTAAACAAAAATAATTTTTAAGAAAAAAATAAAAACCGACTTCAAAAAATTAAATGCAACAAATAAAATACACTAAAAGGTATAAAATAATTATTATCTTATTTAGTTACAACTAAACGACGAAATATTAACATGAAATTACTTTTTGAAGTCGGTGCCAAACTAACTATACCTATAAGCGAGCGTACCCTCCAAACGTACTAAGTAAGATCCGTCGAGTGCGATTCATAAAAGGTATATATTTGGCACCAACTTCAAAAAGTAATTTCATGTTAATATTTCGTCGTTTAGTTGTAACTAAATAAGATAATAATTATTTTATGCCTTTTAGTGTATTTTATTTGTTGCATTTAATTTTTTGAAGTCGGTTTTTATTTTTTTCTTAAAAATTATTTTTATTTTTCTCTTTTTAGTGATGTTATTTATTAATAGTGATCATATCATCAGAACTTGACCAAATTAATATGACACCATCCCTAAGACACCCCTTTCGGATAAAAAAAGAACCATCGAAATCGGTTCATAAACAAAGAGGTTAGGTCTAAACAAACCTAATAAAAAAGGTCTAATACCAATGAAAAAAATATGAAAAAAAAATGGGACCAATCGGAAGCTAGACTGGACCCAATGCAAAAAAAATTTTCAAAATCGGTTGAGAATTGGGGTATGATATAGGCACAAAAAAAAAAAAAAAAAATTCAGTCGAATAGAGAACCTCCTCCTTTTTTGAAGTCGGTTAAAAATCAAAAATTAACACTATTCAATTTTTTTAATTTTTTTTTTTTTCTTGGCTTTTCGGCCTTTCTAGCCATAAGCCATTTACGATACTAATTATTTTATTTAAATTTGTCTCTACCTCGGGGGTCAGATTTTAGCCGGATGCCTCGAGTCGGATTCGAACTCGGGTCCTCTTGGTTAGCTGGCTGACATGCTACCGCCTAGCCTACCCGACCCCCCAATTTTTTTAATTAATTTTAAAATATAAAAACCTATTAGTGGGTTTGAAAATAACTAAATTAAAATGTATGCCTTTATCATGCGAACGGCTGAAAATCTCAATAAAATTTCAAATTTGAAGGTTTGGTGGTTGGGTTTTTTTTATGAGAAAAAGAAATTTAAGCTGAAACCATCTATATCTAGATATTTTTAATGCAAAAAACTTATTAGTTTTTGACAGCTAGTTCTGCAGACGCTTTCAAGTGCTGTGAGAATCCACTCCAAAGATAGCTGTCGAAACTCATTAAAAATATGCAATCGAGGATGATTTCAGCCTAAAGACAATAAAATAATTTAAAAAATAATAATTTCTGTATTTTTAAAAAGGGAATTTCTGAAATTAGTAGAGCCAAAAATGCAATAAAAATTTTGTGTAGATTTTGGCCAGAATAAAAATAGGATTTTATTATTAATATTATTTTTTTTATTTATTTATTTTTTAACAGAGGAAAAAGTGAAAACGTTTTTAAGAACTAGGTACGGTCACCTCACTCAAAATATGAAGAGATAGTGGAGGGGCTGCTGTAGCTACCGCAGGCACCAAGGATTAGAACTGTCTTACTAATAAATTTAAACATTTTATATTTAATTAAAACTTAAAGTGTAAATTTAATTTTTTAATAATTTTTAAAATATAATTATTTGTAAAATAAGCTGACGTATTCTGATGTGGCCATCCACTTGACTTTACCATACAACCTGGCCCCCACTTATATTTAATATTTAATAAAATTATTTATAACAATGTAGGAGAGGGGGTCAGTTTTTGCATTTTTAGACTCCTGGGGGCCGACTGATTATGTATACAAAATTTGGTTGAGTTTGGTACAAGGGCCTAGATTTTCATTTTTTGACCCCCCCCCCCCCCCGCAACCCCCAATTTTGGGAGGTTAGTTTTTGCATTTTTAGACTTCTGGGGGTCCCACTGATTATATATACAAAATTTGGTTGAGTTTGCTCAAATGGCCTAGATTTTTAATTTTTAACCCCCCTTAATTTTGGCTCGATATACACCAAAATATAATCAGCTCTTAATCTCAATGCACCAAAACTACGTGCGAAATTTGGTTTTGATATTCCCACTAGTTTTTGAGCTAGCTCGTCCACAAAATTTGGTAACGCACAGACTAACTAACAGACATTTTGTCAAAACAATTATTATCTGTAAAAATATAATTTTTTCGATGTTCACTTATTAGAGCTTTTTTGTAGAGCGAAAATGCCATGGTTTCGCTCAATTTTTTTAATCAAAATATTTTAAGCCGTTTCTGAGATATTTCGAAAAAAATAAGTGAAAAAACCACTTTTTTCATGCACGATTACAATACTTGATCATACTCTGTATGGTAAAGTAAAAAAAAACAACTTATCATTGGGTTTTAAAATAAATAGATTTATTGATTTAATCAATTGAAATTTATACCTTTATCATGACAACGGCTGAAAATCTCAATAAAATTGCATATCTGAAGCTTTAATGGTTGATTTTTTTAAGAAATTTCAGCTGAATCTATCTAGATTGGATATTTTTAATGAGAAAAACATATCAGAATGCATGACTTTTGGACACCTAGTTCTGGAGGCGTTTTCAGTTTATTCAAGTTTTGGCAAAAATCTTATAATAAATCATTTCTTTAAGGATTTTGAACATTGCAGTCAACGTCCAATTATCTAACCAGTTCACTCAATTTAATTTGGAAAGTTTTAATAGAAAAACAAAAAAAAAAAGAAACAAAAACGTTTTAACAAGAAAAAACCTAAACTAAATAAGCCTCGAGTTTTTGATTCAGGTTGGTTTGGCGTGTCTCAGGAGAAAATTAAGTTTGATTAATCTATTTAAAAATAAAATAAAATACACACAATGGAAACCAAGAAAAATAACTATAGAGGCTTAAGGAGGGGGTGGGTTTGCCAAATAAGGATGATGAGAAAGTTTAATTAAAATATTCAATTTGTCTTTCTGTCCTTGGAGAATTTCACAAAGGAAAAGATAATTGGTAAAGATCATTTTTAAGTAGATATTATTAAAAATAAAAAAATTAAATTATATGAAAAGATCTTGGAGATGCAAAAATGGATGATGAATAATGAGAGTTACCCGAGTAGTGATCCGCGATTGGAAGTAGGTGTACATCTCTTTAGAAGTATTTTGGAAGTACAGTGGTACCTCGAGATACGAGTGCCCTAACATACGAGCGACATTTGAGATACGAGCAACGGCCACCTCAGCTTTTCCTTCAGTTTGAGTTTGCTTATTGATTGTACTTATCTATCTACTACTATAAAGCGCTTAAAGAAGACGCCGCGGAATGATCTCTCTGATTGGCCAAAGAGATCCAATGAAGTCATTTATTGGCCATAGTTTGGCATTAAATAAATACTGGAGAATTAAAAAACAATTTAAAAACTAAAATTTTCAAACATAAATACTAGGAAAGTCTCCATTTTTAAAAGGAGAGATATTAGTAAATGCTAATAAAGGGGGATTTTTTCGTACTAGCTTTGGCGGTTAATGATGTCCTTGTTTTCTAACAGATGGCATTTCGGTATTTTTCCACCAAACTCATCCAAATATTTTTTTAGTTTTATAGTGTTGGTAATCACCTTTCAAAAGGCATATAACATGTCAACATTCGGTTCATTTGTGTATGAGATATTGGCTTGTAAACATGGCGGATTTTGTGGTGCCACATGACTTGAACGACCGGCAAATGGAGAAGCGAAAAATGATGGCTGAAATGTTGCTGGTTCGTCAAGAAAGGAAGTCGATTCTGTATCGTATCGTCACGGGAGATGAAAAGTGGATCTATTTCGACAATCTCAAGCGCAAAAAAGTCATGGCTTTCACCTGGAGAAGCGGCACCATCGACCCCACGGAAGAATCGGTTCGGAAAGAAAACAATGCTGTGCATCTGGTGGGACCAAAAAGGTTTGCTGTATTATGAGCTGCTAAAACCGGACGAAACTGTTGATGCGGGCCGCTACAGACAACAATTGATCAATGTGAATCATGCATTGATCGAAAAACGGCCGCAATGGGCTCGAAGACATGAACGTGTCATTTTGCTCCACGACAACGCTTCGTCGCACACCGCCAAATCGACGAAAGAAACTATCAAAGCGCTCGAATGGGAGGGCCTACCCCACCCGCCCTACTCTCCAGACCTCGCTCCATCGGATTACCACCTCTTTAGGTCAATGGCACACGGATTGGCTGACCAGCACTTCGAATATTACGAAGAAGTGGCAAAATGGTTAAATCTTGCCTCGCCTCGAAAGGGGAGAAATTATACTGGGAGGGGATATACAATTTGCCGGATCGTTGGTCAAAATGTGTAGAATCCGATGGTGCATACTTTGAATAAATCACTTTTGCAAGTGCTGAAAAAATTTGTGTTTTCCTCATGCCGAAAAAAGGACATTATTAACCGCCACACCTAGTAAATGATTATAAATTATTTTATTAATTATTATTTACTATTATATTCCAGGATTAGAAAAACATTATGGCCTGTTCTCTATCTTGACAATACTAGTGGCTTATCAGTGCAGGGGGATTTATAAATTATTTTATTAGGAGGGGCGGGGGGTGAGCATAAATTATTTTATTACGAGGGGGGGTTATAAATTGTTTTGTTATATCAGTAGTGTACCGGGGGGGATAGGCATAGCCACCTGGCCAGCAAGATGTCCGCCGAAGGCGGGTTTCGCAGTAGGTGAATTTATAAAGAGCTTCGAGATACTCTTCTACTTTTTAATGAAAAATAAAGGCCTTTTTCTCTAGCTTATCTTGTCTTAGCTAAAGTTGAGTTAGCTTATATTAATTTATCGCTGATTGAATTTAATAGAAACTTGATGATGATGCCATCTTGTTGATATTGTGTTCTTTAAGTCGGTTCAGTATTGACATCCAGCAGAGAAAGAAAGGGCGAGTTATTTTTTCAATTCTATTTCATCAATCTGTGCACGTAGATCGCGTTTTCCTGCAAAACAACCCCTAAGGTGAATTCTCAAGGGGAAAGAAGGGGCGCAAAGACAACAGCACTAACAACAACACCCAAGAACACACACGGAGGGAAAAAACTGCATAGTTCTAACAATTCTTTTCAATTCTAGCCAAAAGGCACGAATTCCAATATTGCATTTATATAAAAAAATAAATAAATAATTTAAAATACGCGTGAGATTCTCATGCGGTAGAAGTGAAACCTCTTAGTTCCATAACTTTTAAGGAGTTAGGTGAAACATTTTAATATAATAATAAAACTTGAGCAAGATGCGAGGTAGGTTTCACAAAAAAGAAATAAAACAAAATTGAGTTTTGAATTCGATATATTTCGGGGGTGAGCCCATCATCAGGAGTCAAAGTAAACTGATTATACAATGGAAAAATAATTTTACATTTATATAGAGCAGACAGGTCGTTCATTCAAAATACGTTACTCTGACCATGTAAGAGCTCTTAATCGTCTCAATAGATCTGATAACATTAATTTAGATTCGACCCCAGCCTTCGCAATTCATTTACATGAATTCAATCATTCCACCGCTAATAATAACCCTATACCCATTCATTTCGAAATAGAAGGCCTTAAATTGGATCTCTTAGAATCCACGGAAATTAAAATAGCCCTATCAAATAATTCAAATATTTTAAATAACCAATTAGAAGTGAATAAAAATACAATTATTGATTATATATTATAATAAATTAACTAAACATTCCTTCTATTGTTCGCACATTGAATATATAATATTAAGGTAATTGTACCCTCTCAGGCACTTTTCCAGTTGTACCCTGTCACGTACTTTCCCATTCTTTGATATAATAGTAGGTAGAGGTTCCCTTCAGCTGGTTCAAAACTCAATTTTTTCATTTGTCGAAAATATTAATTCTTAGGACAAATTCTCCTCTTACCCCTACTTTCCCCTCACCACATACATTTTAAAAAATATTAAAAAATTGTTATTTGTAAAATTATTTTTCCATTGTATAATCAGTTTACTTTGACTCCTGATGATGGGCTCACCTCCGAAATATATCGAATTCAAAACTCAATTTTGTTTTATTTCTTTTTTGTGAAACCTACCTCCCATCTTGCTCAAGTTTTATTACCTCTTAGCTCCTTTGTTTCATTCAAAAAATCTCTCTTAAGGTAGTTGTTTCGCGACAATAGTAGCAAAAAGTTAATGCTAGAGTATATAGATCAGACAATAAGGTTTTCATAATTCATAAGCCCAAAACTCTTTGCTGTTTATGTACCACTACTAGCCAATCCAGTGCTCGTTTGACAAATCTGGCAACATTGTCTGAGCTTGTATATATTTTACCATAGAAATGTCAGATAAAGTACATTATAAAGGAAAATTTATAAAACAAAAAGTTCTTAGCATGTTCTTAGATTGAAAGCTGTTGTGCCAAAGGCTGAAGCGAAGTCAAAAAAAGTACTAAAGTTAACCCACTTTTTCGTTAAATAAATGCGTTGTTGCCAGCTTGTTTTTAGTGTAAATTTTTCAGTAAATCTTCATTATTATCTCAGAAACTGTGTTGTAACTATGAATTAAAATTTTCTTAAATAAGCTGACGTGTTCTGATGTGGCCATCCACTTGACTTTACCATACAACCTGGACCCTCACTTATATTTAATATTTAATAAAATTATTTATAACCATGTAAGGGAAGGGGGTTAGTTTTTGCATTTTTAGACTCCTGTGGGAGCCTAGATTTTCATTTTTTGACCATACACCCCTCCCCTCCCCCCATTTTTGGTGGTTAGTTTTTGCATTTTTAGACTTCTGGGGTCCGCTGATATGTATACAAAATTTGGTTGTGTTTGCTCAAATGGCCTAGATTTTTAATTTTTAACCCCCACCTCCCCCTCCAATTTTGTGTTGATATACACCAAAATCTAATCAGTTCTTAATCTCAATGGACCAAAACTACGAGTGAAATTTGGTTTCGATAGTCACACTAGTTTTTGAGATAGCTCGTCCAAAAAAATTTGGTAACGCACAGACTAACGGACATTTTGACAAAACAATTATTATCTCGAAAAATATAATTTTTTCGATATTCACTTATTAGAGTTTTTTTGTAGAGCGAAATGCCATGGTTTCGCCCAATTTTTTTAATCAAAATAGTTTCAGCCGTTTTTGAGATATTTCGAAAAAAAGAAAGAAAAAACACTTTTTTCATTCACGATTACAATACTTGACCATACCCTGTATGGTAAAGTAAAAATGTATTATTAGTTGAATAAAAGATTTCACTGTCGATGGTAACAGAATTGTTTTTATTTTAGGTTAAAAATAAAATAAAATGAGAGAGTCTTCTGTTTTTAAATAAAATAATTTTTAATTATTTCTAGAGACTATAGTTTCAAAGGAATTGCCTTCATCATCAGTCTATCACAAATATTTCAAATTAGTTACAAATTAAGATTTATACATAGAAAATTTTGAAAAATATATAATGTCTTTTTTTTCATGTTTCCTCTTGGGAGATTAGAATATAACTCCTGATGAAGGCAATGCCTTCGAAACTATAGTCTCTAGAAATAATTAAAAATTATTTTATTTAAAGAACAGAAGACTCTCTCATTTTATTTTATTTTTAACCTAAAATAAAAATGTATTAGTTTTTGTTTAATGTTGGTTTAGTTATACCAAAAAGCCATGATTTAGCTCAATTTTTTTTTGTTTTATTAAAATAATTCCAGCTGTTTTTGAAAAATTTTATAAGAGAAAATACTATAATTACTTTTGCCTTTTTTCAAAATAAAATTCAAAATGAAAGCTTCCCCCGCTAGATAACGATTAAAAAAAATGTTACAAGAAGAAATACTACAATTGGTCTCAATTAGAATCCAAAGTTTACGAATTTTTCCATATATTTATCCTTCATGATAGAAAAAATGGACGAAAAGAAATACCTGGACTAGTGTGTTTTAAAATAATTTTTTTTTATAAATTTTATTAAACCAATTATTTTACATTAATTAATGTATACCTTGTATTTTAGCTTCGATTCCGGAGATTGCTTCTCCACCATCGAGTGTCCTTATTCATCTTTAGTCCTTGTTTTTAATAAGAGGAAAAATCTAATTAGATAAAAAAACCTCTTTTCCGATAATTATTTCAATTCCATTATTCCCCAATCAAGTCGATTGGATCTCTCCCTCAAGTTCAATTCTCTCTTTAAAATAATTTATATTTCTGGATTTTAATAAATTTAATTTCTCATGAACTATTAGTGGGTTTTAAAATAATAATTTAAATATCCTAATTTTAACTATTGTGGTGTTTTAAAATTGAAAAAAATCTCGTCGGCGTCATCGCGCAAGCCGATTATAATAATATAATATTATTTTCAATCTAAAATTACGCGATTAATGTAATACATCTATATTGACGATTAACCACTTAAGAGTGAAAGTCTGGGGAAATTTTTGCAACAATCGTTGAGGATTTTTAAGTTTTCTAGAGAAAACTTCTGAAAAAGAAGAAATAACAACAGAAACGTTGGATAAATAACACTGGTCGACAAAAATTTATCCCCTTAAACCTAACAATGGATTCCAGTAGAGTTTTATACGCTGATTATCATGTAATTTATAGATTTTTTACAACAGGTCTAAGTTTTGAGATATTATCGGTCCAAACGACGAAAAAGACCATATTTTGACCTATTTTCGAATCCTATTAAATATTAAACAGCAATATTCGAAATCAAAACATTTTGTTGAGGTATAATAGAAAAGAGCTTCCTCTTTGATTTTCAAATTACCACTTGTTTTTAGCACAATTAGAACTCGAGTTATAGCTAAAAAACTAATACCATATTATGTTTCTATCTATCTTTATTATCCTCTATAATCACATAGTTTTAGTTTTTTAGTTATAGCTCGAGTTCTACAAACAAGTAGTAATTTGAAAATCAAAGAGGAAGCTGTTTTCTATTACGACAAAAAATATTTTGATTTCAAATATTGCTGTTTAATATTTAACGGGACTCGAAAATAAGGTCAAAATGGCCTTTTCGTCATTTCCAAAACAAGAGCTAATCGATAATTTTTATGGTGATTTTTAAATTCAGCAGGTGGAAATAAATATTATAAGAATCAGCTATTTTTGAGCCCGAAACATTTCCATTGTTAGGTTATGTAATTATTGTTTTATCATTAAAAATTTAATTTATGGATCATAAGGGGTGATTTCCGTTGTTTTAACAAGAGGATAAAGTTTCTAGAATTATGAGAGGAGAAAGTTGTAAGCTGAAACTTGACAAGAGAGGTTAGTTAGTTGGTTGGATCAGAGTGACCACACACACACTCTGTAAGGTTGTTTGCTGGCAACTCATTAAACTACCCGAATGATTGACGTTCAACTTAAATGGATTCTCAGATCAGCAAATACTTATTTGCCATCCTCGGAGGGGAGAAACCACCTGGATGGAACATTTCAAACTAACAAGAATATTTATATTCCAAAGATATTCAAATAAAAAAAAAACTTCGGGGGGGGGGGGGGGGGTAAAGTTTTATAGATCGAGGGAATAGTCCGGAAAAAGTAACGTAAAGTTTTCTTTAACATGTTTCCTGATTCCAACTTTCCCATTAATATAATGGTAGGTATATATCACAAGTAGATCGATTAGATTTTTGGTGAAAATGATATTTATGATCTTGTTCTATGCAGGTTATTAACCGACTACAAAAAAGGAGGTGGTTATCAATTCGACTGAATTTTTTTTATCTATGTTATTCGATTTCTTCGCCATTTGTGGACCGATTTCGATTATTTTTTTTGCATTGGGTTCAGTCTAGTTCCCGATTGGTCCAGTTATTTTTTTCATTGCGATTGGACGTTTTTTGTTATGTATGTAAGTATGTATGTAAGTCATAACTTCTTTGTTATATAAAACAATTATAAAACAATTTTTGCTCGTTTAATAAGAGTAGATAGATATGAAAAGATCTTGGAGATACAAAAATGGATAATGAATGATTAGAGTTAAGCTACACCTATTATCAAATTGATAACCAATATACATCAAAATGAACAGGTGTGGGCACTATACGACTTTCATATTAGGTTCTCCCTTATTTGAAATCAGTACCTGGAATACCGAGCGATACTAGGTAATTTTTTGATTCAGTTAAAACCAATATATGAATACGAGCTTTTCGTGCGTGCATTCGGCACGCCCTCGAAACTAGGCCCTCCGGGCTGGTGCCCTGGCGGGCCGCGTCTCGGTCCAAAAATTGTATTCCTCTTAAAAAACCACACTCCAAATGTATATCCTTAAACTACCGAAAATACATCGTCTCTTAAGAGTTTCGCCTCTTTAATTTTTGAGTGGCGGGGGAGGGGGAGGAATAATTATGAATATATTTTAAATTTAAATTTAAATTTCATTTTTCCTTTTCAAAACAAAAATAATGAAATGATTTATGAACTGCAAAAAATTCGCAGGCTGAATCATGGAAATTATTCAAATTTACGCGGTTCAATTAATTTAATTAATTACAAAAAATATATTTAATGTTTCTTAATTTAAAATGAATTGGAGTCTTTCATTTCAAAATTCGAGTGCAAATTAAAATTATATTTCAAATTTGCCTGGTTAATGAAAAATCTCAAGTTAATTTCAAGATGAGTCTTATTATTGAATATGTTCATGAGTGGCCTGCCAACACTGTGTACTAATTTTATGTCATTATTATTCAGAATTCTCAAGATTTTCGCAGATAAATCATGAATATATGGGATGGAGCCTTTAATAATTTTATCTTCTTTTTTTTTTTAATCACTTCCGTTACTAATTTATTTTTTCTATATTTAGTTAGAACTTTATTGAAAAATTGTTTCGAATATCCATTGCTTTCACATTTCTTTTGTAAATCAATCAATCTTATGTCTCTGTAGCTCTCATCACATATTCTATCCAATCTACCTATTTCTCCATATATTAAACTAATCTTATGCTGAAGTGGCTGTATTGAAAAGAAAAAATGTAAATAAATGTTTCATTTCAATTTTTAGAACTACTGAGGATGGTCGACCAGTGGTGACCGAAACTGTATAGTTATCAATTAAATAATTCTAATAGTTATTAAAATTATTGTTTTATTATATTTGTGACAAAACCAACCCTTCAATTTAATGAAAAATTTAAATCAAGTCACTTAAGTTCTGGAAGAAAATTAAAGATTAATTTAAACTAATTTAATATTTAAATGAAAAAAAATACATAAATAAATAAAAGAAGGGTAAAAACAAAAAGGGAAAGCCGCGCCTTTCAGTTGTGCACAATATGGCTGTATCCACCCCCGCCCCTTCCCCGGGCATTTCATCCAGAGAGATCCACCCCCTGGAATATCTTTGCTGGCACAGCTCCAGGAGGAGGTTTCGATTTTTTATATTTATGTATTTTATTTTACGTTTTTTTTTCTACTTGGGCTTCAGTCAGGATTAGCATTGTTCATTATTCTCAAAAAAGATTCCACTTTCCGATAATCGGATATGATTATATGAATTTTAAATATTTTCCATTTTTCACAAATTAAAATGGATAGATAGATAGAGAGATCGTGAGAGGGAATAAAACGACATTGATTTTTCCTATACTCTAAATTCAAACGTAGGTATATTATTAAATAATGGAAATACACTTTAAAAAATAATTTAATTTCAACCGATTTTAGTGATGTTATTAATAGTGACTTAATATAATCACTTGCATGCAGCTCATAAGAGAAAGCGCCGGGCGGAAAGAAAGAAAATGATAATAAAATTCAATTCATAAATAGAGAAATTCTCTCGAAACGTTTGCGGGTTTTAAATGAACGTTTTAAGATTGTTTTTTTTTTTTATAAAAGATTTTATTTAATATAATTTCGATTAAGAATTCGAGATTTCCGTTATTTTGTCATTGATAATATCATCAGAACTTGAGCAAGTTAATATGCGAGCTACCCCTAAGATACCACCTTTCCAATAAAGAAAGAATCATCGAAATCGGTCCATAAACAAAGAAGTTATGCGTAAACATTCATAAAAAAAAAGGTCCAATACGAATGAAAAAAAAAACAGGACCAATCGGGAAATATACTGAACCCAGTGCAAAATAAGCTGACGTGTTCTGATGTGGCCATCCACTTGACTTTACCATACAACCTGGCCCCTCACTTATATTTAATATTTAATACAATTATTTATAATCATGTAGGGGGGGGGTTAGTTTTTGCATTTTTAGACTCCTGGGACCCACTGATTATGTATACAAAATTTGGTTGAGTTTGGTAAATAAACGATTTTCATTTTTTGACCCCCCCCCCCCCCATTTCGGGCAGTTAGTTTTTGCATTTTTAGACTTCTGGCGACCCACTGATTATGTATACAAAATTTGGTTGAGTTTGGTAAATGGCCAAGATTTTCATTTTTTGACCCCCCCCCCCTTCATTTTGGGCGGTTATATTTTGCATTTTTAGACTTCTGGGGGTCCACTGATTATGTATACAAAATTTGGTTGAGTTTGCTCATCTAATTTTTAACCCCCCTCGACGCCCCTTAATTTTGGGTCGATATGCACCAAAATCTAATCAGCTCTTAATCTCAATGGACCAAAACTACGTGTGAAATTTGGTTTCGATATTCTCACTAGTTTTTGAGCTAGCTCGTCCACAAATTTGGTAACGCACAGACTAACCAACAGACAGACTAACAGACATTTGGACAAAACAATTATTATCTCGAAAAATATAATTTTTTCGATGTTCACTTATTAGAACTTTTTTGTAGACCGAAATGCGATGGTTTCGCTCAATTTTTTTAATTGAAATAGTTTCAGCCGTTTTTTAGATATTTTGAACAAAAGAAGGAAAAAAACACTTTTTTCATGCACGATTACAATACTTGACCATAACCTGTATGGTAAAGTAAAAATTATCGAAATCTAAATGTTCAAACACAAAAAAAAGAGAGACATACCGTTGAATTGATAACCTCTTCCTTTTTTTCAAAGTCGGTTAAAAATAATGTAATTTCAACTGAAATTTAATCAGCTCTTAATTTTAATAATATTAAATATTTAAGAAGAAAATTCTCTTCGGAGAGAGATGGGCTGGTAGAAATTTTAATTGAGAAGTGATGGGAAGGCAGCCCAAGGATAGTGAAAAAATGTCTGTTTGTGTGAGTGTTATTAAGGCCGCTGCACACGAGGCTTGTTTTAATAATTTTTTGTTTGATTGCTGTTAGCAGATGGCTTCCCAGGACCAAGCCGGAAAATAGAACATGTCCTACTTTTTAACCGACTTTAAAAAAGGAGGAGGTTCTCTATTCGATTGAATTTTTTTTTTTTTTTTTTTTTTTTTTTTTTGTGTTTATGTTACCTCATATCTCCGCCAATTCTCAACCGATTTTGAAAAATTTTTTTTGCATTGGGTCCAGTCTAGCTTCCGATTGGTCCCATTTTTTTTTTCGTTTTTTTTTCATAGGTATTAGACCTTTTTTATTAGGTTTGTTTAGACCTAACCTCTTTGTTTATGAACCGATTTCGATGGTTCTTTTTTTATCCGATAGGGGGTGTCTTAGGGATGGTGTCATATTAATTTGATCAAGTTCTGATGATATGATCACTATTAATAACATCACTAAAAAAGAGAAAAATAAAATAATTTTTAAGAAAAAATAAAAACCGACTTCAAAAAATTAAATGCAACAAATAAAATACACTAAAAGGTATAAAATAATTATTATCTTATTTAGTTACAACTAAACGACGAAATATTAACACGAAATTACTTTTTGAAGTCGGTGCCAAACATATACCTTTTATGAATCGCACTCGACGGATCTTACTTAGTACGTTTGGAGGGTATGCTCGCTTATAGGTATAGTTTGTTTGGCACCGACTTCAAAAAGTAATTTCATGTTAATATTTCGTCGTTTAGTTGTAACTAAATAAGATAATAATTATTTTATACCTTTTAGTGTATTTTATTTGTTGCATTTAATTTTTTGAAGTCGGTTTTTATTTTTTCTTAAAAATTATTTTTAAATCAATCAAGCAAGCTAGCCAGAAAGACAGCCAGCAGTGACGTCATTTCGATCCGATAGGACTCCAAATTGCAAACAGAGAGCTCCCATCCCAAAAACAGACAGAGTAAAAATAAAATTTAGGGAAAGCGGTGTTGGTTTATAGTGAAACATTGTTAAAATTAAATTAGGTTGGAGTTGGTGGTGTTTCACAAGGAGAAAAAACCATTCACCTTCATCGACCCTCCTTTACATTTCATTCCAAAAAGTAGGAAATTGGATTTATTGGAGTCAGCTGAAATTAAAAAGGCCATACACCTTAATCAAAACATCTTGAACAATCAAACAGACATCAAAACTTCACCAATAATTGACATCTTAATCAATGATATTTAATTTGAATTGGAGTGCGATGAGAGTGTATGGTGGGTTTATTTTTAATTTTTATTTATTTTTTAAATAGAAAATGAGAGATGAAATTTTCGCTATGCACCCTCATTGCATTCCATAGTTTATTGCTCTCCTTTATAACACATACATAATTTTCGGCAACTTCCAAGTATAAATATCTTTTCTTTATTCCAGCCCTTTGTCCCCCTACATTTGTTCTTTCGGCTCTAAAGCCATCCCATCCTTCTGATAATTCTTTCATATTTACACTAAGTCATAAATAACTGTCCATCATATTAAAATTAAAATTAATTCTGTTCATTATTTCATGTTATCTTTAGTCAATGTTCTCCTGACGATGAGTTAAGAGCTCGAAATATATAGAGTAAACTAAAAAAATCTTTGTATTTTAATTTTTCTCCTTGTGAAACACCACCAACTCCAACCTAATTTAACAGAGTAAAAAGCCTCGTGTGCAGCGGGCTTTAGTCAATTTTGTTTCGCTCTAGCTTAAAAATCAATGAACGTATCAAAATAAATAAATTTTATAATTTTTCTCATTAATATATCAAAGAATAATTGATAAATCAATGAGAATTGTTTTTGACCGCGCGCGCTTATTTGAAAAAGATCTTTATCCTATTGGAGTCTGCGGAGTCTTAAGTCTGGACCAAGAGAGAAAAAGATGTGATCCACTTAGCTATAATCCAAAGTCATTTCGCGTATAGCCCGCTAGACATTCGGATGGATCACCAAGTGAATTTGAAATCTCAGATGTTATACAGGGTGGCGCAGATGGATCGGGTGGTTTTAAAATACTTGTCAAACTGTCAATTTTAAAGGTATTGGATTGAAATAAAGTGCAAAACGTGTAGTTACAATGGAAGTTTATTAACAAAAAATTAGTAAAGTTAGTTTTTAAAAATTATATCCATCAAATGCCCTCCTTCTCGAGCGACGCATTCTTGGAGTCGGTCCTTAACGTTCCGCATTGCCCGCTCAAGCACATCACCAGGAATTAATGTGATTTCGTTGTGAATTGCTGCCTTCAACTCCTGAATGGTTCGGGGTTTGTTCATGTACACCCTTGCTTTTAAATAGCCCCATAAGAAGAAGTCACATATCGTGAGGTCCGGAGATCTCCATTACGGGAAATCAAACGGCCAGGGAACAGAGCGCGTACAGCTTGCATTGATATCCTATCGGTATGTGCAGTTGTTTTAAAAACTAACTTTACTAATTTTTTGTTAATAAACTTCCATTGTAACTACACGTTTTGCACTTTATTTCAATCCAATACCTTTAAAATTGACAGTTTGACAAGTATTTTAAAACCACCCGATCCATCTGCGCCACCCTGTATATTGAATCTCCCAGTCCAGAGCGCTTGATCTATTAGCATGTATATTTAATTTATTTATGGTTTATAAAATTTAGACAGGGCCAATGATAAAACAGTTATCTATTCGGACTCCAAAAGCTGCCTCATAGCTATTAAAAACTCCACAAATAAAAATCTACTTATCAAAAAAATACAAGAAACACTGCTTGAGCTATCGAAAAATAAACATACAATAATGTTGGTATGGATCCCAAGTCACCAAGGCATCATGGGAAACGAACAAGCAGATAGAGAGGCGAAGGAGGCAGTAAAAAAGGAAAAACCGGACGGAACGAAAAACACAACACCAGAAGATATAAAAAAAGTAGTCCGATGTAAAATAAAAGAAAAGTGGGAAAAAGATTGGAAGGAGAACAACACCTCCAAATTAAAAACAGTAAGGCAATCCACGTACCAAGCATCACCGAGTGACCATTTCGATCGTAAAACTCAAGTAATCATCGATAGGCTCAGGATAGGCCATACTAAACTAACCCACGGACACTTAATGAACAAAGAAGATAAACCAATATGCGAAAATGTAAAGTACAATTAAGAGTGCAACATATTTTAATTGAGTGTATGTCCCTAAATAAAGAACGAATAAAAACCGCCCTCCCTAATGATATAAAAGAATGTTTAGACACTAAGGCTGGTGTGGAAAGAACAATAGAGTTTCTCAAAGAAACAGTGTTATATAATTGTATATAAGTAATAACAAAAAAATGTAAAATTATAATATTATAAATAATGTACACAAAGTGGTCGTTGATGGCCTTGGTAGCTAAAAAACGACCTAAAATAAAATAAATAAAAAAAAAAAAAAAAAAATTTATTTGTTTGGATAAAAATTATAACATATACTAGTATAAAAGTTTTATATTACACAAAATATATTTTAATATTTAAATATAATAAATAGAATAAACAGAATTATCATTAGATGCGGCAAAAAAAAATTGAATTGCTAACTATACTAGCTATGTGGGTATTTTTTGGTGTTTTTTCTTTTTTTAGCTTTTCTTTTTTTTATTAAAATTAGCTGAGATACTAGATTGAGAATAACAAATCAAACTATTGCGAGCTATCGAGAAATGTAAAAACATGGTGAAAACTTGAACAAGCGGAAAACGTATCTATCTTCATAATGGATCTTTAACACCTAGTGTTTAAAAGTAAAATGTTAACGTTACTGTTAAAACTTGGTTTAGAGAATAGCATTTTTTAACGCTAGTGTTATTACTTTACTTTTTAGATGTTAAATTTTAACGGCTGTTTTTAGAGAATAGACCTGGTACAGGGGAGGGGTGAAACGCGATTGGAATTAGGTGTACACCGTCTTTGGAATTATTTGGAATTCATTAGATAATCTATTGTCATCTATTGTCTTCAACTTGGAAATGAAAGTGGAAGTGGAACTAGGTGTACAAGATTTTAGGTCGCGGTTCACCCCTCGTTGGTAGGTATACTTGTATAGTATATGACGATAAATTCTTATATGTTCAATTCAAACAATATTAATTCATGTATTTCGGTTATTTTATTTTCATGTTTTACATTTATAATAAAAATATCTTCAAGTATGAATAAAATTTCCTTATTTGAGCTGCGTTCATGAATACTACTTTTATGAATCATAAAACAAGAGTGAGTATAAGGAAGGCTTTCCATTTAATTCCTCTCATTATTGTACTTATATATACATAAGTATATAGGGAATAATTCTGAAATCGCATTCAATCTAATTTCGCTTTTCATATTCAAGTTTATAAACATATGTATATAACATTTAATTAGTAAATTTACTTTAACATAAAATATGAAGCGACAAGTTATTTAAAAAATGTTTTCTTTTTATTAATTAAATTTCAGAGTTTCAATTTTTAGATCATCTTTATTTTCGTTTCACACTTTCCATTTCAAATGATAATATTATCTAAAGTTAAATTTAAAATTTATTTATACATTAGGAACTTGAAATTTAGTATGAAGGTTGCTTTTAAAAATACATAGATGCTCGCTAAGAAATATGTTTACTTTATCATGGTCAAATATTGTAATCGTGCATGAAAAAAGTGGTTTTTTGCTTCTTTTTTACTTTATTTCAAAATATCTTAAAAACTATTAAAAATTAAAATATTTTCAAACTAAAATAAGCTGACGTGTTCTGATGTGGCCATCCACTCGACTTTACCATACAACCTGGCCCTTCACTTATATTTAATGTTTAATAAAATTATTTATAATCATATAGGGGGAGGGGGGGGGTTATTTTTTGATGGGCCCACTGATTATGTATACAAGATTTGGTTGAGTTTGGTAAATGGTCAAGATTTTCACTTTTTGACCCTACCCCCCCCCACCCCCATTTTGGGCGGTAAGTTTTTGCATTTTTACTGATTATGTATACAAAATTTGGTTGAGTTTGCTCAAATGGCCTAGATTTTTAATTTTTAACCCCCCCCCCTTCCACCCTCCTTAATTTTGGGTTGATATGCACCAAAATCTAATCAGCTCTTAATCTCAATGCACTAAAACTACATGTGAAATTTAGTTTAGATATTCTCACTAGTTTTTGTAGACCAAAATGCCATGGTTTCGCTCAATTTTTAAGAGCCGTTTTTGAGAGATTTCGAAAAAAAGAAGCAAAAAACCCACTTTTATCATGCACGATTACAATACTTGACCATACCTTGTATGGTAAAGTAAAAACATGAAAAATTAAATATACTATAAAATGAACCTATAATAACGAAAATATTTTTTTCCTGGCGCCAAAATTAGGGGGGGGGTCAAAAAATAAAAATCTAAGCCATTTGAGCAAACTCAACCAAATTTTGTATGCATAATCAGTGGGCCCTCAGAACACTAAAAATGTAAAACAAACTCCTAAAATGGGAGGGGGTTAAAAAATGAAAATCTAGGCCCTTGGACCAAACTGAAACAAATTTTGTACACATCAGTGGGCTACCAGAAGACTGAAAATGCAAAAACTATTCGCCCAAAATGGGGGGGGGGGAGGCAAAAAATGAAAATCTAGGCCCTTGGACCAAACTGAAACAAATTTTGTACACATCAGTGGGCTACCAGAAGACTGAAAATGCAAAAACTATTCGCCCAAAATGGGGGAGGCAAAAAATGAAAATCTAGGCCCTTCTATCAAACTCAACCGGAAGTGTATGGTAAAGCCAAGTGGATGGCCACATCAATACGTGTCAATTTATTTTTTAATTTTAAAAGGGTAAAACAAAAATTAAAGTTTTAGTTTAAGATATCACGATTTCTCCGGTGCTACTTGGGTCCAGAAAATTGAAATTTTGTAGGGGGTTTACTTTTAGTCTTTTAAACCAAACTCAACCAAATATTATAATATATACCTACATAATCAGTGCCCCCCCCCCAACTATATAAGTGCAAAAACTAACCTCCATAAATGATTATAAATTATTTAATTAAATATTAAATATAAGAGAGGGCCCCCCCCCCCCAGGGTGTATAGTAAAGTCATGTGGATGGCCATATCAGTTTATTTTTAACCGACTTCAAAAAAGAAGGAGGTTCTCAATTCGACTGAATTTTTATTTTTGTGGTCTATGTTACTTGATATCTTCCCCAATTGTGAACCGATTTTGATGATTTTTTCGCATTGGGTTCAGTATAGTTTCCGATTGGTAAAAATATAAATTTCATTAGTATTGGACCTTTTTTGTTATGTTTGTTCAGGAATAACTTCTTTGTTTGTGAACCGATTTTAATCATTCTTTCTGTGTTTGGATCAGTATAGCTCCAAGATAGTTAAGATACCTATATATTTATTTATATTGAAAGTAATGGAAGGCAGCCCAGAGGCAGTGAGGAAAGAAAAAATTAACACATATTGTAATTTATTGGAATCCTTCCTCCCTTCCTTTCAAACCGACGTTTAGGAGGATTTTTCCCTCCTTCTACAGGGTTTCAAAGGGTCAATGAATGAAACAAATTGACCCTTTGAAACCCTGAAGAAGGAGGGAAAAATCCTCCGAAACGTTGGTTTGAAAGGAAAGGAGGAAGGATTCCAATAAATTACACCTTATTTTATATGTGTTAATTTTTCTTTCCTCACTACCTCTGGGCTGCCTTCCATTACTTTCAATTAAAATTTCTACCAGTCCGTCTCTCTCCAGAGAAAATTTCGTTGCAAAAAAATATTTATTTATTTTAATTTTGTTCAGCGAGAATTTTTTGCCACCTGAACAGATTTCGATGATTCTTTTTTTGTTGTAAAGGGGGTGGGTACCTTAGGGGTGGTCCTATATTAATTTGGTCAAGTTCTGATGATATGATCAATGACGAAATAACGCAAATCTCCAATTCCTATGAACAAATAATCGAAATTATATTAAATAAAATCTTTTATAAAAAAAAAAATCTTAAAACATCATTAACATGAAAATACTTTTTAAAGTCGGTGCTAAACAAACTATATAAGCCAGCTTACCCACCAAACGTACTAAGTAAGATCCGTCAAGTGCGATTCATAAAATGTATATGTTTGGCACCGACTTCAAAAAGTGATTTCATGTTAATATTTCGTCGTTTAGTTGTAACTAAATTGGATAATTATTTTATACCTTTTAGTGTATTTTATTTGATTTTTAAGTTCTTATTATTTTATTTGTTGCATTTAATTTTTTTGAAGTCGGTTTTATTTTTTATTTTTTATAAAAACTATTTTTTATTTTCTCTTTTTAGTGATGTTATTAATAGTGACTTAATATAATACCTAGCATGCATCTCGTAAGAAAAAGCGTCGGGCGAATGAATCAGAAAATGATAATAAAATTAAATTCATAAATATAGAAATTCTCTCGAAATGTTTGCGGGTTTTAAATGAATGTTTTAAGATTTTATTTATTATAATTTCGATTATTTGGTCATAGGAATTGGAGATCTACGTTATTTCGTCATTGATCATATCCTCAGAACTTGACCAAATTGAATCAATAAAATAAACAACTACTAGCTGTAAGGCCCGCTTTCGGCGGCCCTCTTGCTGGCCAGACGGCTACGCCCCCTGAAGACGGTTTTTTTTATAAAAATTATTATTATTAAAAAATGTTCCACTTTTGCAAACTTCTCAGCTAGTAACATATATTAGACAATATTAAGAATGAATGGAGGTGTGTCTCTCCTGGCTGTGCCCATCTCCATTAGATTCACCCTAGGGTGACATATAAGTACAAGAGAAGAACCCAGGTCCCTTATGCATGCATAATGCGAGTCTATCGAACATATCATAGGCAAGTAAGTTCCTCCTCTCTGGAATACTCGTATCCATCCATTTGTTGAGAGGGCTGGGGCTGAGTGTTTTCCAGGCTATGTCCAGAGAGAGAGAGACGTGGCTTCCATAGCGAATTTTATTCAAGTGATCTGATATTTTTTTCACGAGGTACAAAATTAATGGCCATAGAGAATGGAATTCATCACATGGATAGAGAGAGAGGGGCCAAGATGAATGTGATAATTAGAACAAGTGGGAAGATTTATAGTTGTAATCTTGAAAGGTTGTTTCTCAATTTGAACTGGATCAAAAAGAAATCCAATTGGTGTTGTCTTTAATCAGTGGACGGGAAAAAAAGAGAGAGAGTGAAATGAAAAAAAAAGAGAGAGGGGGAGAATTATAGAGGAAATCGGATTATAGAGAATGTTTTTCAGATTAGATATTTTAGTGAGAAATATAGCTGTTTTTAATTGAATTAAAAAAGGAAAATGATAAATATTATAGAGATCAAGTTGCTCATAGAAATAGATTTAATTTTTAACCGACTTCAAAAAAGGAGGAGGTTCTCAATTCGACTGAATTTTTTTTTTTTTTGTGCCTATGTTACCTCATATCTCCGCTTGTTTAGTAAACTTTTATTACACTAAATAAAATTAAATTTCATACTTAATAAATATTTATTAATGCGAACAATGTGCTTGCATCTCCTTGGAAAGTTTGAGTAAGTCAGGTTTGTATGTGTTGTTTTTAATTTTAGGCATGATTCCAAGTTCTCATCAATAAGACGACTTCTCAGTTTACTCTTGATAATGTTCATGCTTGAAAAAGATTGTTCGAATATATATGTAGAACTGAAAAGGGAAAGAACAGCAAACGCGAGCTTTTTAACCGACTTCAAAAAAGGAGGAGGTTCTCTATTCGATTGATTTTTTTTTTTTTTAACCGACTTCAAAAAAGGAGGAGGTTCTCTATTCGATTGAATTTTTTTTTTTTTTTTTTTTTGTGCCTATGTTACCTCATATCTCCGCCAATTGTCAACCGATTTTGAAAAATTTTTTTTGCATTGGGTCCAGTCTAGCTTCCGATTGGTCCCATTTTTTTTTCGTTTTTTTTCATAGGTATTAGACCTTTTTTATTAGGTTTGTTTAGACCTAACCTCTTTGTTTATGAACCGATTTCGATGGTTCTTTTTTTATCCGAAAGGGGGTGTCTTAGGGATGGTGTCATATTAATTTGGTCAAGTTCTGATGATATGATCACTATTAATAACATCACTAAAAAGAGAAAAATAAAAATAATTTTTAAGAAAAAGATAAAAACCGACTTCAAAAAATTAAATGCAACAAATAAAATACACTAAAAGGTATAAAATAATTATTATCTTATTTAGTTACAACTAAAAGACGAAATATTAACATGAAATTACTTTTGAAGTTGGTGCCAAACATATACCTTTTATGAATTGCACTTGACGGATCTTACTTAGTACGTTTGGCGGGTACGCTCGCTTATAGGTATACTTTGTTTGGTACCGACTTCAAAAAGTAATTTCATGTTAATATTTCGTCGTTTAGTTGTAACTAAATAAGTTAATAATTATTTTATACCTTTTAGTGTATTTTATTTGTTGCATTTAATTTTTTGAAGTCGGTTTTTATTTTTTTCTTAAAAATTATTTTACGTTACCATACAGGTTTTTTTTTGCTTCTTTTTTTTTGAAATATCTCAAAAACGGCTGAAACTATTTTGATTAAAAAAATTGAGCGAAACCATGGCATTTCGGACTACAAAAAAGCCTTATTAAGTGAACAACGAAAAAAATTATATTTTTCGAGATATTAATTATTTTGACAAAATGTCTGTGCGTTACCAAATTTTTGTGGACGAACTAGCTCAAAAACTAGTGTGAATATGAAAACCAAATTTCACATGTAGTTTTGCAGCATTGAGATTAAGGGCAGATTAGATTTTGATTCAAATCGAACAAAAAATTAAGGCGGGGGGGGGGTAGTAAAAATTAAACTTATAAGATTTTCAAACTAAAAAAACAAGAATAATAAAATATCCTAAAAGAGAGTTATTATTCTCTTCGGGGACCGAAATTGGGGGGTTCAAAAAAATAAAACTATCAATATAAGTTGATCAATCAATATAAGACCCTTTAATGAAATTTCGCATATGCAATATACTCTATATATAACTTTTTATGAAAATGACTCACTATGAAATTGATAGTGACCAATAAAAGGGTGGGGGGGATTAAAAATATTTTCAAACAAAAATAGAAGAAAGCTGATTTTTTTATTAAAATAGCCTGATAATTAAAATGAAATATTATTAATTGATAATGGACCCAAAATTAAGAGGGGGAAGAGGGTTCTTTCGTAAATAATTATAAATTATTTTAATTCAATATTAAATATAAGAGAGGACACAGGTAAAGTCACGTGGGCCACATCAGTTTATTTAGAAAATTCACAAGGGGTGATTAGATTTTGAACTTTCTAGCCTTATAGAACTCCTGGAGCATATTACCACCAGAGTACTGTGGGGTTACCTTTGAACCTTGTGCGGTTCTTCGTGACCACCGCACGCTCTCGAGCTCTGCCTAGGGATAGCAATCCCGCGGGATCCCGCACCAGCTTGCGGATCCGCAAAGTCGTGAACTCGTCGACGAATGGCCCAAAATCCAGTCAAATCAAAGAATTAATTGACAGCTTGCAGCCCTTTAAATTGGGCGTCCAAATTTTGTAGAAAAGAGTCACAATTGATGCTATTTGTTTTTTTCCCCAAAAAGAGGAGTGACTTAATTATTTAAAGTTTATAATTATATTCAAATTTCATGTTAAATACTACATATAAGAGCCTAGATTAATTTGTAACAACGCTCAGAGAATGCTGCCGGCAGGGAGCGCTGATGCCGTCGGCATATTTGCTGTATATTTGCGGCAAATTTGAAATATAATTGTAATTGTAATTTGAAATGAAAGACTCCAATTGATTTTAAATTAAGAAACATTAAATATATTGATAATTATTCCTCCCCCCCCCTCACCACTCAAAAATTAAATATTCAATTCTCTTTTCTTTGCGCACAGAAAAATAAATTAATCATATCTTATTTGATTTATATTTTATATATTATTTGTTTATTTTTTAATAATTTGCCACTTTTTTATAATTTTTTAAAAATCTATATTTTGTTATTCTTATTTTTGGATTTTTACAAAATTGAACGCATGCCCGAGTTTATCATGGCAATACTGGAGGGAGCAGCCTGTCATACAAACAACACCTGATCTCTTTTAAATATTTGGAGCCTTATATGGTATCCATTATGGAATTTAAAAAAACTGATATAATATAATTCTCCTCCTCACACGATCCCACTTATTTAAATAAAACTATTTCCACACAAAAAATATCACAATGCTGTAGATTATAGAAGAAAAAAAATACTTCCAGATTCATTTCTGTAGCTGTATCAGGACGAAAATGAGGCGAAACTTTTAAGAGACTATGTATTTTTGGGAGTTTACAGGTATACATTTGGAGTGTGGTGTTTTAAGAGGAATACAATTTTTGGACAGAGACGCTGCCCGCCAGGGCACTCAGCCTGGAGGGCCGAGCTTCGAGTGCGTGCCTTCGGCACGCACTCAAAGCTCGTTATTTGATACTTATAGTAAATATGGAGATTTAAAAGACTGTTTAGTTATCCAAATCCTACTTATATACAAATTAATGTGATAATTATTGTGATTTACTTTAGTAACTATTAAAATTTATTATAATTATCTCTTTTAGACAAGTTATAGACTAGATAGATAATATTAGATGTATAAAAAAATAAATAAGATAATTCGCCCAAAGTTACTTGCATTTAAAAAGCTAATATTACCATATACACATTATGTGCTGGGGTGTGCAATTGACTAATAAAAAGCAAAACTCAAAAATAATTTTGTTAACTAGATTATTTCCAATTGCTGATTTTTTTTTTGTACTTTTTATATATACTTGGTTTGATTATTGGCAAAATAAACGTTTTATTTATTGAATTTCCAGGGATCCAGTGGGATTACCTTCAATCCCGCAATAATCCCGCGGGATTGCAATCCCTAGTTCTGCCGAGCCTTGGATAGATCTACGAATAACAACTGAACGGATAGTCCCTAACCATAATTAATATTAAGCGTTATTTCGATTTATTTTTGTTATTCATCAGATAATATGTAGATTTGTATTTTATGCTTAATGTAGACAGACATAAGGGACCAATAAACGGGTGGCATTTACCAAATATTATTGAAAAAAATATCATATTTGGAATAATTTTTTTGAGATTTTAATCGATTTATTTAGTAAAAATCATAATATTCAATCGAACAGGTGTATTTTGAATTACCATTTAATAAATTATTTTTTTATTAATTCACCGAAACTGCAATCATCGTACTGAGATTGAATAATTTTTAAGAAAAAAATAAAAACCGACTTCAAAAAATTAAATGCAACAAATAAAATACACTAAAAGGTAAAAAATAATTATTAACTTATTTAGTTACAACTAAACTACAAAATATTAACATGAAATTACTTTTTGAAGTCGGTGTCAAACATATACCTTTTATGAATCGCACTCGACGGATCTTACTTAGTACGTTTGGTGGGTACGCTCGCTTATAGGTATAGTTTGTTTGGCACCGATTACAAAAAGTAATTTCATGTTAATATTTTGTAGTTTAGTTGTAACTAAATAAGATAATAATTATTTTATACCTTTAAGTGTATTTTATTTGTTGTATTTAATTTTTGAAGTCGGTTTTATTTTTTTCTTAAAAATTATTTTTATTTTTCTCTTTTTAGTGATGTTATTAATAGTGATCATATCATCAGAACTTGACCAAATTAATATGACACCATCCCTAAGACACCCCCTTTCGGATAAAAAAAGAACCATCGAAATCGGTTCATAAACAAAGAAGTTAGGCCCAAACAAACCTAACAAAAAAGGTCTAATACCTATGGAAAAAAAATGGGACCAATCGGAAGGTAGACTGAACCCAATGCAAAAAAAATTTCAAAATCGGTTCACAATTGGCGGAGATATGAGGTAAAATAGGCACAAAAAAAAAAAAAATCAGTCGAATAGAGAACCTCCTCCTTTTTTTGAAGTCGGTTAAAAAGTAACACTTTTTTCAGTGTAATCTCCATATTTTTTTAATTTTTAACATTTTCTAATAAAATCGCAAGAGATTGTTATCTATTATATTCGAGATGGAATTGATTTTTTTAATTATATGTCAGAAGGGTTGTTTTTACCCGAGGGGTGAACCGCGACCTAAAATCGTGTACACCTACTTCCACTTCCACTTTCATTTCCAAGTAGAAGACAATATTTAACAATAGATTATCTAATGAATTCCAAAGTAATTCCAAATAATTCCAAAGACGGTGTACACCTAATTCCAATCGCGGTTCACCCCTCGTTTTTATCTAATCTGGAATCGAACCCGGGCGAGTGCCAATAATAGCAATCCTGGTCAATTGGCTGCCCTGTAAAGTGAGCCTCTTCCACTCTGACATTATGTACATGAGTTAAATATTTCACTCAGTTTTAAATTTTTATTTGTAAAATTTCGCAGACAAGTGATTCTAAATTTAAACACATAAGAAATTGGAGGTTCTTAATTAATTGTAAAATGCAAATAATTTGTAATAAACTATTAGTGAGTTTTAAAATAAATAATTTGATTATTTAATTAATTAAAATTGAAAAAAAAACAAAGAGGTTTGTATATTTTTATGCCTATATCATCACAATGTCTTAAAATTCCAATAAAATCATTCAAAAAATGATATTTTCTGCATCTTTGAGCCAGAAGTTCTGAAGCAAGAGAGCTCAAAATGTGAGTATCGAAATCCAGACACTCTCAAAGACATATTACCGGAAATATAATAAAAAATACTATATATATTTGTCTAGATTAATTTGTAACAACGCTTAGAGAAATTTCTCTAAAAAAATTACCCTCTTGCCTAGAATCGAACCGACGAACTCTTGAACTAAGGGCATGAGCTCTAGCCATTAGACTAATGTAACATTAATATTTATACCTTGATTTCTGTTACTAAAACTATATATTTTTTATTTAGACTTTGTGTCGAGATAATATTGTATTCATTTGAACTCGAATGAAAATGAAAAATCACCAATAGATTTTAAATTAAGAAACATTAAATATATATTAATTAACGAGGCAAATTTGAAATATTATTGTCAGTTCGGATTTTAAACTGATGGCTCCAATCGATTTTCATTAACAAGGCAAATTTGAAATATAATTCTAATTTGGACTCGAATTTTGAAATGAAAGACTCCAATTCATTTTAAATTAAGAAACATTAAATATATTGATAATTGCCACCCCCCCCAGGCCACTCAAAAATTAAAGAGGCGAAACTTTTAAGACACGATGTATTATCGGTAGTTTACGGGTATACATTTGGAGTGTGGTTTTTTAAGAGGAATAAGATTTTTGTACCGAGACGCTGCCCGCCAGGGTACCAGCCTGGAGGGCCGAGCTTCGAGGGCGTGCCTAAGGCACGCACGAAAAGCTCGTATATATATACATTTTCTCCACGTTTCAGACATTTTTAAACGCAATGAGCTTAGTATGGGGTGAATTGAAGAGTACCGAAAATTTTTAGAATTTATTTAATTAATTATAGACATTTAACGTATCTCGTAGTTAAGATACGAAATCCTTAAGCTTCGTTTCGGGGCAGAATCCTATCTCGCTCTCTTTTAGATGGAAAATTTTCAGATGAAATACAAGGAGAGGGAAATCTATTGGCTCAATTTATTGCACCGTTCATCTGTGAATAATTAATAAAAAGCCATTAGGGCCCGGGTCTCGTTATAATGAGAATTTATATTTCAACTAATAGCCTTGGAGAAAGCCCATTCTTCTTTGAAGCAAATACCCAAAGCTTATTGGAAAATTTACCTGGACTATTCAGATAATACACTTTGATAATAATAATAATCATAATAATTTATGTACACACAGGTATAAATTACCATTTGAATTTAATCTTTATTTAGTCATGCGTCACGCGATACCTACGATATATATATTTACAAAGAAATTATGAAATAAATTCTTGATTGTGTATTGTATAATATAATTAGAGTTCTTTATTAAAAAAAAACGTTTATTAAATATCTAAACGTTTCTATATCAATTAAAATTTTTAAAATCCATATTTGCTTATCTTTTAATATTAAAAATGAATTCTTGTATATGTCGTAGAGTTATGATTAAATAAAGATAAGAGTAAATAAATATTATATTTAATATTGATTTACTATGAGTTAAGGATTCTAGGTCACTTATTTCAGATTAAATTATTTTAATGAGAAACCTAGAATCCTTAACTCATAGTAAATCAATATTAAATATAATATTTATTTACTCTTATCTTTATTAAAGATGTTTCACCTTGCACCAACACCACAATCTCTACTAATTATGATTAAATTGGTTATTTGATCAAGACTCTCGCTGGATGACTAAATGTGTCTCGACTTTTACATAACCCTGAAACAATCTAGTGATTTGATCAAATCTCTAAGCTGTTTAGCAAGATAATAAAATAAGTTCGATAAATAAGTATTATTTTTTTACTTTACCATACAAGGTATGGTCAAGTATTGTAATCGTGCATAAAAAAAGTGTTTGTTTTTTTTGCTTCTTTTTTGCGAAATATCTCAAAAACGGCTGAAACTATTTTGATTAAAAAATTGAACGAAACCATGGCATTTCGCTCTACAAAAAAGCCCTAATAAGTGAACATCGAAAAAATTATATTTTTCGAGATAATAATTGTTTTGTCAAAATGTCTGTCTGTTAGTTAGTCTGTGCATTACCAAATTTTTGTGGACGAGCTAGCTCAAAAACTAATGTGAATACCGAAACCAAATTTCACAGGTAGTTTTGGTCCATTGAGATTAATATCTGATTACATTTTGGTGCATATCGACCCAAAATTAAGGGGGTGGAGGGAGGGTGGGTTAAAAATTAAAAATCTAGGCCATTTGAGCAAACTCAACCAAATTTTGTATACATAATCAGTGGGACGCCAGAAGTCTAAAAATGCAAAAACTAACCGCCCAAAATGGAGGGGGTGTATGGTAAAAAATTGAAAATCTAGACCCTTGTACCAAACTCAACCAAATTTTGTATACATAATTAGTGGGCCCCCAGGAGTCTAAAAATGCAAAAACTAACCCCCTCCCCTACATGATTATAAATAATTTTATTAAATATTAAATATAAGTGAGGGGCCAGGTTGTATGGTAAAGTCAAGTGGATGGCCACATCAGAACACGTCAGCTTATTTCAAATGAAACAGTCAAATGCAATGAAATCGGTTTATTTGTCATAATATAATTGGCTAAGCCGAAGATCAGAATCCCTCTTGTCAAAAAACAACATGGCCGCCTTAGTCATTCGGTTAGGTTCTTGATTTTGGTTCAATTAGATAAAAAAAATGCGTTCCCGAACAAACCTTATGACAAATAAACGATTTCATTGGCTTTGACTGTTTTATTTGACAAAAATATCTATTTATCAAACTTATTTTATCGTCTTAATAAACAATTTAGAGATTTGATCAAATCACTAGATTGTTTAAGGGATATGTAAAAATCGAGACACATTTAGTCATCCAGTGAGTCTTGATCAAACCACTAATGATTTGATCAAATAACTAATTTGATTATAACTCTGCGACATGTACTATATATATAGAATCGGTTTCTCGAAAACAGCTCTCAGGGCCGTGTGGTAGTTTTTCTCAGTATGGTGCAAGGGCGGATCCAGGAATTTTTTATAGGGGGGGGGGGGAGAATGTATATAAGGTGCCCGATGTATATAAGATCTACTTTTCCAAGAGGGGGGTGGGGGTCAGAGACGCCCCCCCCCCCCCCCCCACCACGCACACACATAGAACTTTATTTTAAATTAAAATAAAATAAAAAAATAAAAAATTGTTATAAATTCCCCCCCCCCCCCCCCACTGGATCCGCCCTTGGTATGGTGCAAGTCTTCGAAATGCCGCCCTTTAAATGTTTTTTCTTTAAAATAACCTAGGGTTGTGATAATAAAAAAAAAATGCTCAAAATGTAAAAATACTATTTTTATTTTGAAAATATAAACAACTTTCTTTAAAATATAAAACAAATTATAACAACGATAAACTATAACAATCTACTATAATTATAACCCTTCTAAATTTAACTTTAGCAAATTGGCTAATTAGGATGTGTAGTATATATAAGTGGCAGCTAATTTAGATTCAATAGAAATTAAAGACAGATTTTTTAGTTTTGTTTAGTTTAATGAACTTCTTAAGTAGTTTTTTATTAATTTTAATTTGTAAAAAAAAACTTCCCCACTAGCTACAGAGACAGGGAATTTTAATAACATGCTTCGAGTTACAACATAGTATTCGGATACAAAGTAATTAAGTTATTTTTGCACAAATAATTTAAAACATCCAAGAGTTTCTTAGAATATGGTAGGATTCGGGATACATTCTTCTTGAAGATCATTTGAACATATATTTTATTTATTTTTGACCGAAAGTATTGACTCGACACTGGTACAATAATTTTGTGACATTTTGTCATCTATATCCTTGAGTTTTAAAATGTCTTATAAAAAGTGAAAATTTTGGCTATGGGTTTCCAGAAGCGTGTATCGTTTATTCAGAGAATTAAGGGTAATGTCCAGAATATAAGTGAAAAAGTTTATTTTAAATTTAATCTCCTCTGTTAAGGGTTCAACGACAGTTTGTTCATGGTTAAATTAACGCTTTTTCCTTCTTGCTCTAACTCCAGTTTCTCAAGGAATTCCTGTTAGCCCAAGAGCCCACGACGGCCAGACCTTCGTTATTTTATAAAAGCTGAAAGTTTTTCTGTGCATGTCCCCTATACAGGTAAGAACGACCAGCGACTATAGAGTTTGGGTTGTGGTTACTTTGGCAGGTAACAGGTAATAAAGGTGTATAAAATAGTACTTTAAATTCGTTAAAGTATAAAGCTCAATTTTTTTATATTTTCTTCGGGATAACTTTAGAAATCTCGTCATCCATTGCCGGACACTTATGACAGTTGCTACCCCCTGCCAGACACCCCTAAACTTTAAAAAATTATAATTATACTTTCGTTATAATATAAAAGATAAATTTTATATATGTTACTTGGCAACCTATAAAAAAATGTTACCTCAATAGGCGGACAGTTTTAATGGTTTTTACATAGATTTTTGACATTTCGGTTATTATTGATAACCATTGGTGAAGACAAGAAGGAATCCTCTTAAAATCAAAAATAACCATCGATTCTTATCTAATACTAGAGGAATAACCTTATTGCATTCCATTTTTGTTGTTTTGACTATTAATGGCAACCTCTACTGAAAACGTGGAAGAATCGACTTAAAATCAAAAAGAAAGTTTAGGGGTGTCTGGCAGGGGTAGCAACTGTCATAAGTGTCCGGCAATGGATGACGAGATTTCTAAAGTTATCCCGAAAGAAAATATAAAAAAATTGAGCTTTATACTTTAACGAATTTAAAGTACTATTTTATACACCTTTATTACCTGTTACCTGCCAAAGTAACCACAACCCAAACTTTATAGTCGCAGGTCGTTCTTACCTGTATAGGGGACATGCACAGAAAAACTTTCAGCTTTTATAAAATAACGAAGGTCTGGCCGTCGTGGGCTCTTGATCTATGTAGGAAAGATTTTTAATTATTTCAATTGTATTTTGATTTCGCTGCTTATGCCGCTCCCTTACTGTGCCGCCTGATGCGGCCGCCTCTGCATCATAGCACGGCACGGCCCTGACAGCTCTAACGATTTCGATGAAAATCACGCAGTGATTTGATCAAATAACTAATTTAATCATAACACTGCGACATATATATAATAATATGTATATGTATAATAGGTTTCTTGAAAACTGCTCTAACGATTTCGATGAAAATCACGCACTATGTGAGTCTTTTTGGGGGTGGAGATATCGATCTGTCAGAGTCTCATCTTAAAGTAACATTAATTTAATAGGTTTTTTCTTAATTAAAGTCATTATTCACAGGTGTTCCAATATAAATTTATATACTTAAACGATTTTTATTAAACAAACGTTATTAACCATGTTCTCAACGACGATAAATCAATCGAATCAGGTCTTAATTTTGGTAATTAATTTTTTAATGTTAAGTTTGGGTTCTTATAAGGTTTCTTTTCTCTTTTGTATAGACACAGACAATGGGCTGGGTCGTGTCATTTTTAATCAGCTTATCATTTCGACAAATATTTTGTTTTCTCCCTAAACGTTTGAATTATTATTAATTCTTGAGTGTCTTATTAAAATAAAATAAATACAATTCTCTAAAAAAAACAATCGAAAAATGGTTAATAAAAATTCAAAACAACGTTTCGCAGAGAAATTCTACCTTTTACAATTTGAAAAATGGTTGATTTACGAAAGATTAATGAATTTTTGGAATATTATTTTCATTCTTTTAAAAATAAGCGACGTTTCGGAGGATTCTGTCTCTGTCTACATGATTTTGAAGGGTGTTTAAAAAGCTTGTTGCTTTCCTGGGATAAGAATTTCCCATTGACATCAATTAATTATAATATCTGTTGATGGGGACCATATCTTTGTTTTTATCTTTTGCAGATTTCAACCTAATTTCTAAAGCTTTAAAGCCCAAAATACAGGGTGGGCCATATACATTTGAAAAACGAATCGATTTTTTCTTTGCATTAGGCATTTATTTTGGTCCAAGGAAATACATGTCAGCTACTTTTCGAATATGATTTGGTTAAGGTGATCACCTTTTGCTCTGACGACATAATGGGCTCGCACTTTTTTTTTACAATTATTTCGAATAATTTTCCAATAAGTTGCTATTTTTAACAGACTTCGAAAAAAGGAGGAGGTTATCAATTCGACTGAATTTTTTATGTCTATGTTACCTGATTTCTTCGCAAATTATGAACTGATTTAGATGATTTTTTTGCATTGGGTTCAGTCTAGTACCCGATTGGTATGTATGTTCAGGCATAACTTCTTTGTTTATGTACCGATTTTAATGATTCTTGTTTTTATTGGAAGGGTGGAACCTTAGGGATGGTACCATATTAATTTGGTCAAGTTCTGATGATATAATCAATGACGAAATAATGTAAATCTCCAAATCTTATGACCAAATAATCGAAATTATACTAAATAAAATCTTTTATAAAAAAAAAACATTCATTTAAAACCCGCAAACGTTTCGAGAGAATTTCTATATTTATGAATTGAATTTTATTATCATTTTCTGATTCATTCTCCCGACGCTTTCTCTTACGAGATGAATGCAAGGTATTATATTAAGTCACTATTAATAACATCACTAAAAAGAGAAAAATAAAAATAATTTTATAAAAAAAAAACCCGATTTCTAAAAAATTAAATGCAACAAATAAAATAATAATAACTAAAAAATCAAAAAAATAAACTAAAAGGTATAAAATAATTGTCTTATTTAGTTACAACTAAACGACGAAATATTAACATGAAATCACTTTTTGAAGTCGGTGCCAAACATATACTTACATTTCATGAATCGCACCAGACGGATCTTACTTAGTACGTTTGGCGGGTACGCTCGCTTATATACATAGTTTGTTTGGAACCGACTTCAAAAGTGATTTCATGTTAATATTTCGTCGTTTAGTTGTAACTAAATAAGATAATAATTATTTTATACCTTTTAGTGTATTTTTTTGATTTTTTAGTTATTATTATTTTATTTGTTGCATTTAATTTTATATTTTTATTTCAGAAACAAATGGGTCACATGTAGATGGCCCACCCTGTATAATCAGTGTTCTTTGATTGTCGCCATTAACAAGTAGGTAATTTTATAAAAGACGAGATGTATAATGAATGTTTAAAGACGCTTACTATTAATTTATACACTATACAATTAAAAAGAAACGTCATGTGTGGAATCACTTGGGTAAATAAGGTCTATGTAATCATTTCGTAATTGGAATAACAAACATTGTTTAATAAGATAACTCAACAGATTTTATTCAATTAAACCTAATTTCTTTAACACTTATTTCTTGAACGTTTCCACTTTTGAATTAAAGACTAAAACAGAACTTCATCATCTTCGACATTTTACAAATTTGATCTGTATTTTGGGCAGCGCATGTGGAACGTATGGACGAAAGCCGCCGAAAATCGTCACGAGAAACCGTCCTGACGGCAAGAGAAACAGAGGAAGACCGAAGAAACGATGGGCACAAAGTTGAAGGACGGAACTCTTCCTTGGGAGAAAACAGGCTACCTAGCCTAAAAAGAAGATGAAGAAGAAGAAGAAGAAGATCTGTATTTTGATTTTATAATCGCCAATGTCAAGAATGTCGTTTCACGTCAAGCACTGCTTTAGAGCATCAAAAATGAATAAATAGATAAATAAGTTAATTGATCATGATCGGAACGAGGGTCCCAATCGTACTTCTCCGTGTGTCGATAATAAACACAACGTTTTCGAGCCCCGTCCCATCTCAATTGGCCCACCAATATTTTTTCTTTTTAAATAAAATTATGCTAATTCACGGTAAATTTAATTTAAATATTTATTTTTATTATCATTTGGAACAGCATTTTAAACAATTTAAAACATTTTATTGTAACATTTAACTTAAAATTATTTTTTAATTGTTAAAAACAAGGAAAACATACAAAATAAACCTTTACCACTGTGTGACGTCGCCTTTATTTTTAATTACGGCTTGAATTCTTTTGGGCAACGTACTTATTAAGTTTTGACACTCATCTTGAGTGAAAGTATCCCAAATATCTTGAAGTTTGTGTTTTAATTCGACTACGTTTCTAGCTGGTTGTATTCGTAATAGCTTTTTCATTGTGTGCCAAAGAGTTCCTATTGGTGACAAGTCGGGACTGTTTGCCACCCACTCCACAAATGGAACATTATGATCAGAAATCCATTTTAAAGATTTTCTTGATGTATGGCAGGCCGCCCCGTCTTGTTGGAACACAAAATTATTATTATTCTGCAATGCATCTGCCATTGTTGGAAGTAACGATTTTTTTAAAATCTCTAAATATTTATTGGTGTTTACAATTCCATCAATGAAGTGAAGTTTTCCAACACCTCTAGCAGACATTGAACCCCATACCATAACTGAAGCAGGAAATTTTACTTGCTTTTTTAAACAATCTGAATTGAAAGCTTCATTTTTCTGACTAATAACTCTGATTCGATTGTCCCCAACACAAACTTCAAAACAAGACTCATCACTCCAATGGACACTATTCCATTCATCACTCGTCCAATTAATGTGACTTTTAGCCCATTTAAGCCGGTTTTTCTTTTGTTTTAATGTCAAGAGTGGCTTTTCTTTCGCCTAAAAAAATTAGTAAAATTACAAAAAAAAAATTTGTAATAAGTTGCAATAAAATTACCTTGTAAGTTTTAAAACCTAACTTAAGGGCTTTTCTATGGCACGTGGATCTTGAAACACTTCGCACCACAGCATCGCTCCAAAAAACAGATAATTCACCATAGTTCGAACGCCTGTTTTTTCTAATAATCTTCTTCAATGCCCGTCCATCAGTATCTGAAATTTTGGATTTCGACGCATACCGAGGTTTTGAAGCTATTGTACCCGTTGTTTTATAAACTCGAATAATATTTCTGACAATAAACTTTGATAAATTAACTAGATCGCCAATTTCCGCGTTTGATTTTCCCTTTTTAAATAAATTGATAATAATTGTCTCACACTGTGAGACATGGACCATGACCCTATCTGATCAGAAAAATCTAATGTCCTTCGAAAACAAGATCTTGAAGAGAATAAGTGGAATGATTAGGGATAGTGTTACCGGCGAATGGAGGTTTAGAAGTGCAAGGGAAGTGAGAGAATTAACAGGGCAGCCTTACATCACGAGCTGTATAAGATCACGAAGGCTAGCTTGGGTGGGACATGTGGTGCGTGCTGATGAAGATCGAGCTATCAGCAGGATCTACGAAGCAAAACCGATAGGAAGAAGACCACCAGGTAGACCACGGCAAAGATGGATGGACAATATAACCAGAGATCTTGAAGAGTTGGGTGCTCAAGGAAATTGGAACTCTATAGCAAGGGATAGGACAAAATGGCGAGGCATTATAGAGGAGGCTAAAACATTGGAAATGTTGTTCGGCCACAGGAAGTAAAGAAGTAAGTAAGTAAGTAAGTGATAATAATTGAGCGAATTTTTTCATCAACAACCTTTCCACGAGTCATTTTTACTAATAATAAACAAAACAAAATTTCTTTTGTTGGAAAAAAGGCAAAGCCTACTTGATTATTTCTCATATTCAAAGATTCTTAAAAAAAAAAAAAAATCGTGAAAAGCAAATAACTATATTTTATATAAAAATATTGTTTTACCAATTAAAAAAATAATTTTAATTTAAATGTTACAATAAAATGTTTTAAATTGTTTAAAATAATGTTGTTCCAAATGATAATAAAAATAAATATTTAAATTAAATTTACCGTGAATTAGCATAATTTTATTTAAAAAGAAAAAATATTGGTGGGCCAATTGAGATGGGACGGGGCTCGTAGTTTCTTGTTACTTAACAGATATAAACTCAGATTAATTCAATTAAAGAAAGAGCTTACTTATAATTTTTCCCTCTTATTTTTATAATTTCCCAATTCAATAAATTAACTTTAAAGCATCCAATTCGAATTCATTAAATGGATCCAGCTTCATTTTTTTTTATCTTGACTTTAATTAGGATGTATTTCTATTTAGAGTAGAGGAGATAGCATGTTAAGTGATGCCCTTAATTGTTAATTGTTTCAATAAAATGTTTAGAAAACAAGCAAAGATTTAACGAGATAGGGTTATTATTATATAAGTTATCAAAATTTATAATATGAAAATTATATATATAAGTATATCTATCTATACTTAATAATAAATAATCAGCTTAAGACGACGACGTGATCGCCGTCATTGGCGTTAAATAAATAAGGGCTCGCTCTCGTTTATCCCTATGACCTCCAGAGAATGGAACTCGCTTCCAGCTACCCTATTCCACGCGACTTATAACCTTCAGCTGTTTAAGAACCGCATCCACAGATACCTTCGACCCCTACCGAGCCCATAAAATCACCTCTTCTTCTTCTTTTCTCGATGAAGGGGCCAACCCAGGCCTTTTTTGGTGTAACTACTTCTTAAAAAAAATTTTAATATAAAATTTTCATACAAAAATACTAGAGGGGGAATGGGGGTGATTATAAAGAGATGTAAATAGTTGTATATACTCGCATGTTATCAAAGATATTTTGTTATACCAGTGGCGTACCGTGGAAGAGGGGTCACTGAAATCCATGGGAAATACCGTTAGACCGTTTTCAAAATAAAAAAAAATACAAATATATATACACTTTTTGCTCGTTTAATAAGAGTAGATTTATTTAATAACGAGCTGCTCCAGTCGTGCCTTCGGCACGCCCTCTACAGCTCGGCCCTCCGGACAGGTGGCCCTGGAGGGCGGCGTCTCGGCATGTGATTATTAGGTATCCAAAATTCATTTAAAAAAAAGCTCCATTCCCAAAAAAGTATGTTTTTTCAATTATTTTTTAGATATTTGCAAATAAATAACTCTCAGTTTTCTAAAGAATAAATGTACAAAAAAGCTAAAAATTTCTATATTTTGACCCCCCCCCCCCTTTCGCCCCCATACAGTCAATTTTGATAGTTGATTTTTACAGGAATAGTTTCTTAAAGTAATAAAGAATAACTCTACAAAATTTGATCAAGATAGGAGAGAGTTTTAATTTTTGCCCCCACTCACATTTTGTATAGTTCGGAGTCGAATTTCAAAAAATCCTGAAATTACTTTTTAGATATTTGTATTTAGAATTTTATTAAGTAAAAATCAAGTAGATATCTTATCGTTCTTAATTGAAAATGCATAATTAGTGTAAACACATTGCAAAGATATTTTGCCCTTTTTGACCCCTTTAGGGGTCGAATTTCAAAAAATCCTGAAATTAGTTTTTAGATATTTTAATTTAGTATTTTTATAAGTAAAAACCAAGTAGATATTTTATTGTCCTTAAGAGATATCGCATAATCAGTGAAAACACACTTTGCCCCCTTTGACCCCCTTAGGGGTCGAATTTCGAAAAATTCTTTCTTAGTGAGCCCCTATGTCATAGATGTAATATCCTCTCCAAATTCCATGTTTCTATGTCCAGTGGTTCTGGCTGTTTTGATGATGAGTGAGTGTATCGGGCAAAGAATTTTATATATATAAATATTATTTATATAGATAGATTAAATATTTGTGTAATTGATGTAATTGATTTAATATTTTTTTTTATTGATGTCGTATAAAAAAATAGTTCTTATGAAAGTTGTTCAGTTTGTTTTGTAGATTTAGGAAATGTACAGAAAAATATAGGTTTCCATTTAAAAAACAGAACTTCACGTTAAAATAACCTTGAAAGTTTGTTCTAGGTATCTAGGTCGACAAACAATAGTGTAGTTTAGTTCCCCCCACCCCTCTGATATAAATAAACTTTTATTTGAAACTTTTTTGAGTTATAAGACTGTCTCAAGATAAAAAACTCACCCGGTATATATATTTTTTATATAGATTAGTTTTTGCCTTTAAATATTACAAAATAATTAAACAAATGAATATTTTTAATTTAATTGATAATTAAATGATTCGCTTGTTTTTTATTTATTTATTATTTTTTATATATATCGAAAGAAAAAATAATAACAAAAGGCGAAATTCTCCATTTTGAATGACCTAATTCCCTTGTGACTCGGATTCCAATTCACCTATATTAATGATTTTGTTATAAAAAAAATAAAAAATTTGTATCTTTAATAAGAACAATTTATTAATATTATATTCTATATTATCTTACAGATAATACCTATAGATTTTTTTTTTAAATAAAATAAAATAAAAAAATATTTTGCAAAGAGTAATGAATTATATATGTGTTTTTAAATCAATTTTGACAGGAAATTACAAATTGTATTATTACGTCATATAATTGGAATTTTAAAGAGTATAAAAAAAATTCAAAATAGCCAATGTTGCGATATTAATTTTTTTGATATCATTTTAATATGAAATGAAAATTTTCAAAATTCACATCTTAATGTGAAAATTTAAACCTTTATTTATTATTTATTTATATATTTTATTAATAATTATAAAAATTACTCTTATATAGGGTTTTCATAAAAAAAAAATAAATAAGAGATCTATTTATTTTTATGAAAAATATAGTTATAAATATGTTATTAAATTAACAATTTTAAAATTTAAATAAATGATGTATTCAACAATCATTTATTGTTAAATAATTATTGGCCCAATTATTAAAAATTAAATTAAACATACTTAAAAAAAAATTTAATTTTCGATGATGAAAAGAAGCCATTGTGCCCTTAAAATTTATGGATTAAGTATATTAAATTAATGTTTTTTTTTTTTAATTCATTTTTATAAGTTAAATATTTTTAATTAAAAAATATATATTTTTGACTTATTGTATTTAATTATTGACTAATAAATCAATAAATGAATATTTTTATTTTTTTATTTAATTAATTTTAAATATTAAAATGATTATTTAGGTCTAGCTATTTATTTAAAAACCATAATTTTAATTTATTTTAGAAGTTAGTAAATAAAATATTAAATTAATCATTACCTGTGATTAAAAGTAAAAGTTTTCGAGGTTAGTGATTGTTAGAAATTTCAACAATGCTCAATTAATAACAAATTTGTTTGTTATTTTTAAAAAACTAATTAAACTACTAAATGATTGTTAAAAATATAAATAAATAAAATCTAACCCTAATTGTGTACTCACTTGCTTAAGGGATGTGATATAATTTGGAGAGATTGGTGGTTTAGGCGAAAAGTTCAGTGAAAAAATCCCGAACAATCACTTAATAAATAATATTTGAAAGTTAAATACACCAAATACATTTAAAATTAACACAGAAATTAAATTTTAAAAGACAATATTATGTTTTCATAATCTCTCTTGACAACTTGACAAGTAGGGCTGTTGGCAACTGATAGCCGGTGAAGTGGGGGGGAAAGAGATAGTTTAATAAAAGTAGAGACATCTCGCGGACGAAAGTGGAACTCAAAGCTTTGGCGTGTATTTAAAACAGCGCTCTCGAAACTTATATGTGCGTGAGCCACACTTTCGTAGATAAAATCATCCTGTGAGCCAAGGGCGGTTCCAGGGGGGCGGAGGGGGCGACCGCCCCCCCATACAGGCTCGTGCCTGGCGGGAGTGCAACACGTGCGTCGCACGCAGAGGCCAAAAAACGGCGGCCAAATCGACAGGGAATGTATAACAATTTTTTTTTATTTTTTTTTATTTTAATGAACTTAAAATATGAGATATGAAATTTGTAAAAAAATAAAAAAAAAAACATTTTTTTTTTAAATTTTCAAATTGAAAATAAAGTTCTATGTTGTGTGTGGGGGCGTCTCTGCCCCCCCCCCCCCCCCGCGCTTGGACAATTCGATCGCGACACACTTTTGAGATAAAAAGTAGATCTTTTATATACATCGGGCACCTTATATACATTCTCTCCCCGCCCCCCCCCCCATAAAAAATTCCTGGATCCGCCCTTGCTGTGAGCAGTGGCGTATCCAGAAAATTTTCATGGGGGGAGGTCAATCAGAAAGCAAAATATTTAGTGGGAATTTTTTACTTTATTTTTTTATTAAAACGAAAATAGTCCAGTAAAATTGTGTTTTTACCCGGAAAGTTTTGGGGTAAGTACAGCGCCGTAACTAGGCAGGTGCAACAGGTGCACCAGCACAGGGCCCAGAGATCTAGGGGGCACTAAAACGAAATTGTTAATTGAATTTTCTTTACAAATTTGTTTTACAAAAATTTTATTCGAGGTTTTAAAACGCAAATTAAAATTTGAAGCATCGATATTAGTAGACGATTTAAAAACTGCAACACCACTTGAAATTTTACAAAGTCTGCATGACTTTGGATTAATTGAATGTTATGCAAACAGTAATATTGCTATATGATTATTCCTCACACTCCCAGTATCAATTGCTTCGTGTAGAGAAGTTTTTGCAAGTTAAAATTAATTAAAAACTATTTAAGGTCTACTATTGGACAATAAGATAGATTATCCAATTTTGCCATAATATCTATAGAGTATAACATCGCAAAGGATATTAATTATTGAAAAATTTTTGTTTTGCCGAGAATAGCAGAGTATAAAATATATATATATAGGGTGAGTTTTTTATCTTGAGAGAGTCTTATAACTCAAAAACAGTGCATTATATGAAAAAAAGTTTAAAATAAAAGTTTATTTATATCAAGGGCGAAACTAAACTATGCTATTGTTTGTTGAACTAGAACAAGCTTTCAAGGGTATTTCGAGGTCAAGTTATGTTTTTTAAATAGAAACCTATATATTTATCTAAATATTTTTAATCTACTACAAAAACTGAACAACTTTCATAGGAACTATTTTTCTATACGACATCAAATAAAAATTATATATCTGTATATACCGGGTGAGTTTTTTTATCTTGAGACACTCTTATCTGAAAACAAGTTTCAAATAAAAGTTTATTTACATTAAGGGGGAAACTAAACTATGCTTTTGTTTGTTGACCTAGAACAAGCTTTCAAGGGTATTTCAAGGTCAACTTCTGTTTTTTAAATGGAAACCTATATATTTCTTTACGGATCCTTAATCTTCAAAAAAAAAACTGAACGACTTTCAAAAGAACTATTTTTTAATTTGACATCAAATAAACACATGATTAAATCAATTAGATCTCCAAAAATTCTAATAGTTATTTTTAACAATTATTCAACTTAATTATCAAAAAATAATGAACAAATATTTAATTATTAAATAAATAATTTAATAATAATTAATATTTTAATAATTTTTTGACATTGGTCTGTGATATTCCAGAGTGTATTGCAAGTCTTTTGGATGAATTCCAGTTCCAATTTTGTTATTTTGGCATTTTATAGTTTCTTCGTAGCCTTTACACTTTCTTTTTTTACTTTACCATACAGAGTCTTGGTCAAGTATTGTAATCGTACATGAAAAAAGTGGTTTTTTTCACTTCTTTTTTCGAAATATCTAAAAACGGTTGAAACTATTTCGATTAAAAAAATTGAGCGAAACCATGGCATTTCACTCTACAAAAAAGCTCTAATAAGTGAACATCTAAAAGAATTATATTTTTCGAGATAATAATTGTTTTGTCAAAATGTCGTTAGTCTGTCCGTTGTCTAGTTGGGTGTCTGTTAGTCTGTGCGTTACCAAATTTTTGTGGACGAGCTAGCTCAAAAACTATGTGAATATCGAAACCAAATTTCACACGTAGTTTTGGTCCATTGAGATTAAGAGCTGATTAGATTTTTGGTGCATATTGACCCAAAATTAAGAGGGGTCGAGGGGGGTTAAAAATTAAAACTCTAGGTCGTTTGAGCAAACTCAAACAAATTTTGTATACATAATCAGTGGACCACCAGAAGTCTAAAAATGCAAAAACTAACTGCCCAAAATGGGGGGGGGGGGTCAAAAAATGAAAATCTTTGCCATTTACCAAACTCAACCAAATTTTGTATACATAATCAGTGGGTCCACCAGGAGTCTAAAATGCAAAAACTAACTTTCCAAAATGGGGGGTGGGGGGGTTAAAAAATGAAAATCTTGGCCATTTACCAAACTCAAACAAATTTTGTATACATAATCAGTGGACACCAGAAGTCTAAAAATGTAAGAACTAACCCCACCACAGGTCTCCGCCCCCCCTACATGATTATAAATAATTTTTAGGGTCCAGGTTGTTTGGTAAAGTCAAGTGGATGGCCACATCAGAACACGTCAGCTTATTTTTTTAATCCCAAGTGTTACGTTTGTTTTGGCCTGCGTGTAGTTATCTTCTTTGTTTGAATTTTGGACTGCCTCATCAATATCCACTCAATTCACTTATCAGTCCGTCTTTAAAAACAACTTCAATCTTATCTTTAGAAATACTTTTGGAAAAGGGTACTAGGTTCATAATGGAATGCAGCCTCTCAAGGAGAACAATAAATAGTCCTGTTAGTAGGAGTGGGGGAACGGGGAAAGAGAGAGTCAATTTTGCATTTTTCCTGGTTCATTTGGCCATCTGCAGACACGACATGCTAAAATGTAAGTAGCTCGCTCTCTAATTACACTTCTTGACAAAAATTAAACAAAAATTTGTATCCTTAACAATGGATTCTAGTAGTTTTATACGCTGATAAACAATGAAATTTTCGTTTAAATAAAACTAAGTGATATTTATGTATTCAGATGTGCTGATAACTAATATCGCATCAGTTTTTCTCAATCACCTAAATTTTTTGCGGTACACCCACATTTTATAGTTGTGTGTGGTTTCGGAGTCTACCTTGCGACGCTAATAGACTTTTTTGTTTCCAATTTCGAAGAAGTCTATCCAGGTCTCATTCGAATTCCTATAAGTCATATAACTGTTACTGATGAAATAGCGACTTTTATATTAATAATTTCTATTATATATGTGTAGATACACGAACCATATTCTAATATGTCTACAATACTGGTGCATGCTGCTACACAACTTTGACTCATATCAACTTTACATTTCTCATTTGTTTAATAGCTTCATGTGGTTTAACTAACTGCTATTAAAAATCTAATGTTAAATAACTATATTAATATAGCTGCTAAATAAATAAAGGCAATGATGGCAATCGAAAGCTAGCTATATGACTATAGGCAAGTGGTCGGCAAAGTGCGGCTCCAGAGCCGCATGTGGCTCTTTGGCTCCCCAAGTGCGGCTCTGGCAAAAATATCCACGGAAGGTGCAATAATATTTTCGTTAAAAAAAAAAACTGGGTAAGAAAAAAATTACATCTTATTTTGATAAATTAATAAAAACCAATTTTTTAAGAAAAAATAAAAACCGGCTTCAAAAAATTAAATGCAACTAATATAAAAAATGCACTAAAAGGTATAAAATAATTATTCATCTTATTTAGTTACAACTAAACGACGAAAATATTAACATGAAATTACTTTTTGAAGTCGGTACCAAACAGAAGAAGCTATATGCCTATAAGCGAGCGTACCCGCCAAACGTACTTTGGCGAGATCCTAAGTCGAGTGCGATTCATAAAGGAGTATATGTTTGGCGCCGACTTCAAAAATATAATTTCATGTTAATATTTCGTCGTTTAGTTGTAACTAAATAAGATAATAATTATTTTATACCTTTAGTGTATTTTATTTGTTGCATTTAATTTTTGAAGTCGGTTTTTATTTTTTTCTTAAAAATTATTTTTATTTTCTCTTTTTAGTGATGTTATTAATAGTGATCATATCATCAGAACTTGACCAAATTAATATGACACCATCCCTAAGACTTCCCCCTTTCGGATAAAAAAGAACCCATCGAAATCGGTTCATAAACAAAGAGGTTAGGTCTAAACAAGCCTAATAAAAAAGGTCTAATACCTATAGAAAAAAATGCGAAAAAAAAATGGGACCAATCCGGAAAGCTAGGCTGGACCCAAACTGCAAAAAAAATTTCAAATTCGGTTGAAATTGGCGGAGATATGAGGTAACATAGGCACAAAAAAAAAAAAAAAAAATCCAATCCGAATAGAGAACCTCCTCTTTTTGAAGTCGAGTTAAAAAGCTCGCGTTCGCTGTTCTTTCCCTTTTCAGTTCTACATATATATGCGAACAATCTTTTCAAGCATGAACATTATCAAGTAGAAGCTGAGAAGTCGTCTTATTGATGAGAACTTGGAATCATGCCTAAAATTAAAAACAACACATACAAACCTGACTTACTCAAACTTTCCAGGAAGATGCAAGCACATTGTTCGCATTAATAAATATTTATTAAGTATGAAATTTAATTTTTATTTAGTGTAATAAAAGTTTACTAAACAAGCAGATTTGAAGACTCCCAATTTTTTTAAATTGTTTGATGTTCAAATTTGGCTCTTTGGCCTAACAAGTTCGCCGACCACTGGCATAGAAAGTTAGGGCCTGATGAAAATTTTGTTAAAGCTTTGGATCAACACGGTGAGGGTTTTGGAGCACTTGAGAAAACATATCCTAGATTTGAGGGCAAATTTTCAAAAAGTATTTGATGGGCTGCAAATCGTGCGAGAGAAATGCGCATATCTTTCAGACAAAGAACGACTTGTTGAAGCGTTAGGTACAAGGTGACCTTCCTAAAATTCACTTTTTTTTACATTTGCATTACTTTCCCCCTTAGCAGGCTTAGTGAAATTCGGCGAGAAATTTCTAGGATTGTTCTGTCATGGAAAAACGATATGCAGAATAAAAAAATAAAAACCGACTTCAAAAAATTAAGTGCAACAAATATAAAAATACACTAAAAGGTATAAAATAATTATTATCTTATTTAGTTACAACTAAACGACGAAATATCAACACGAAATCACTTTTTAAAGTCGGTGCCAAACAAACTATACCTATAAGCGAGCGTACCCGCCAAACGTACTAAGTAAGATCCGTCGAGTGCGATTCATAAAAGGTATATGTTTGGCACCAACTTCAAAAGTAATTTCGTGTTAATATTTCGTGTTTAGCTGTAACTAAATAAGATAATAATTATTTTCTACCTTTTAGCTGTATGTATTATATTTGTTGCACTTAATTTTTTGAAGTCGGTTTTTATTTTTCTTAAAAATTTTTATTTTTCTCTTTTTGGTGATGTTATTAATAGTGATTATATCATCAGAACTTGACCAAATTAATATGACACCATCCCTAAGACACCCCCTTTCGGATAAAAAAAAACCATCGAAATCGGTTCATAAACAAAGAGGTTAGGTCTGCAAACCTAAACGAGCCTGGCAAAAAAGGTCTAATACCTATGAAAAAAAATCGAAAAAAAATAGGACCAATCGGAAGCTAGGCTGGACCAATGCAAAAAAAATTTTCAAAATCAAGGTTGACAATTGGCGGAGATATGAGCCAATTGCTATAGGCACCAAAAAAAAAAAAAAAAAAAAAAAAAAAAAAAAAATTCAATCGGATAGAGAACCTCCTCCTTTTTTGAAGTCGGTTAAAAATCGGTACAGAACATGCTAGCAGACTATTATTGGAACCTCAAGGGAGAGATTTTTCTGCTGGCAATTACAAAACGCAGAGTTCAAGAAAGAAATTTTGAAAATGCTAGTAAAAATGTGTTTTTCCACCTTTTTGAATTAAATGTTTTCATTGAACAGTCAAAATCGGCCCTAAACATATTTTTTAATTTTTTTTATATTTCATAATTATTCACTTAAATATTTAAATCCTATTTATGCTTGCAAACAAACAAAAATAATTTAAAATTTCGAAGTATTAATACCTGATATAGCTCGGGAAATTGTATATTAATCAGCGTATAAAACTCGACTGGAATCCATTGTTACATTTTTTTTTAATGATATTGATGTGAGGAAGGAAATACACCAGAAGGTGGATCCCCTAAAGGCCTGTATGGGCTGGCCCCTCCATCGTGAAAAGAACAGAGTAGAAGGAAAAGAAGCCGGAATCACGAGCCAATCTCAGAAACTTAGATACAATTCAATATCCAATTTACTAAGGTTTTAGGGGCTTCGAGCAGTGGTAAATTCTCCGCACGATAAATTCGGTTAAATTTATCTCCCACTTATATATGTTATCTGTTTTTATTCATAGTATACTTACTCATATATGTTTATTAATAAAGACAATGTACGTGGATAAATTTTTCTTCAGTAGTGTTATTTATCTGTCAAAGGATAACTTGACTATTACTACTACCATTTCAATTTCATAATTAACTTCATAAAATTATTGATAAATTTCTTTTGAGTTTTGAATAATGTGATAAGGAGCGCTGTTACGGTTACGGCAGTTACCTGAGGTTTGAAAGAACGTTTGGGTTGCTTTCAAGGGTGCTTTCGAGGTCAGACCAAGCCAAATAGCGGCGTTCTATTGTTACTGGACATTGGGTTTTTCGCATATTAAAAATTAAAAAAATAAGCTGACGTGTTCTGATGTGGCCATCCACTTGACTTTACCATACAACCTGGCCCCTCACTTATATTAATGTTAATAAAATTATTTATAATCATGTAGGGGGGGGGGTTAGTTTTTGCATTTTTAGACTCCTGGGACCCACTGATTATGTATACAAAATTTGGTTGAGTTTGGTAAATGGCCAAGATTTTATTTTTTGACCCTCCGCCATTTCGGGCGGTTAGTTTTTGCATTTTTAGACTTCTGGGGACCCACTGATTATGTATACAAAATTTGGTTTAGTTTGGTAAATGGCCAAGATTTTCATTTTTGACCCTCCTCCCCATTTCGGGCGGTTAGTTTTGCATTTTTTAGACTTCTGGGGCCCACTGATTATGTATACAAATTTGGTTGAGTTTGGTAAATGGCAAAGATTTTCATTTTGACTATCCACCCCTCCATTTTAGGCGGTTAGATTTTGCACTTTTAGATTTCTGAGGGTCACTGATTATGTATACAAAATTTGGTTGAGTTTGTTCAAATGACCTAGATTTCTAATTTTAACCCCCCTCCCCCCTTAATTTTGTGGTCGATATGCACCAAAATCTAATCAGCTCTTAATCTCAATGGACCAAAACTACGTGTGAAATTTGGTTTCGATATTCACACTAGTTTTTGGATAGCTCGTCCACAAATATTTGGTAACGGACAACTGACAGACTAACTAGCAGACATTTTGACAAAACAATTATTATCTCGAAAAATATAATTTTTTCAGATGTTCACTTGTATGAGCTTTTTTGTAGAGCAAAATGCCATGGTTTCGCTCAATTTTTTTAATCGAAATAGTTTCAGCCGTTTTTGAGATATTTGAAAAAAAGAAGGAAAAAAAACCAGCTTTTCTCATGCACGATTACAATACTTGACCATACCCTGTATGGTAAGTAAAAAATGAAATTCTAATTGAAGCTTGAGTCATATTGCAGGGTTATTTGAGATATATTATTTTGAAATTCTGAAATTTGATGCCTCTTTTTTTTTTTTTTGACGACTAAAATCTTTTTCAATTTCAGCTCATACTCTTGTTAGATCATCTATTATATTTATGACATTTGTATGTTTTTCAAACATTAGGGTGACTGAATTTCGTTATCGGACTGAATAGTTTTCATCAAAACTAAAATCAATTTCTTATTTAGTTCTTGGCCAAAGTGTTCTGTTTACGTAAGGGTACAAAAGCAGTTGAGAGATTATATTAGGTTGATGCATAATTATGGAACGTTTGTATTGGCGCGTTTTTCTTTAGCCAAAAATGGCGTTTTGTTTATTTTTTTATAAAAACAATCTTCTCTATTTATAGTTAATAAAAATGCGTGTCGAAAACCATATTCATATTCGTCATATTATGCTCTACCACTACGAGAAAGGATGGAAGGCAGCACAGTCATTTCGCGATCTCAACGAACTTTTGGCGAAGGAACAATTACTGATAGTGCAGTGCAGAGTGGTTTGCCATTTCAGATCGGTGACACTAGTTTGGAGGATAAAGAAGGAAGGGGTCGGCCATCGGATTTGATGATCAGGCACTTCTGACAGCCGTGGAAGAGGATGGCAGCCTTACAACACGACTGCTGGCTGCAGACTTCAATGTCGACCAATCAACGATCGTTCGACGCCTCAAAAAGCTTGGCAAGGTATGGAAATTGGCTGGATGGCTCCCCCACGAACTCTCCGACAACAAGGCTGATCACTTTCCAATTTTTACCGATTTGCTCCAACGAAACCAACAAACCCCATTTTTGAAGAATCTTGTAACTGGGGATGAATCTTGGCCTTTCTCTTCAAAAACATCAAACGAAAAAGTTGCGTATCGCCAGTGTTTCGCCCAAAGGAATTCTGCACTATCGATATTTCCTTCGCCAAAAAGTTCGAGATCCGAAATGACTGTGACCTTCCATCTCGTAGTGGTAGAGCATAATATGACGAATATGAATATGGTTTTCGACAAACAATTTTATTAACTATAAATAGAGAAGGTTGTTTTTATAAAAAAATAAACAAAACGCCATTTTTGCCTAAAGAAAAACATTCATTCACTGTGAAACTACACACCCTTTACTTTATTAATTAACAATAGCGTAGTTTGATTTCCCGCTTGATATAAATAAACTTTTATTTGAAATTTTTTTCATTTAATGCCCTGTTTTTGAGTTATAAGACTGTCTCAAGATAAAAAAATACAGACAGTCGTGGGTCTGTCGGTAGAAGCTTTGCCTCTTTGTCGTTGATATGCATTGTCCATAAATTTATTGCAAATAATAAATTTATAAATAAATTATAAAAAAATTTTCAGAATATGTATTGAAAAATATGTAAGCAATTGAGATCTATTGTGTTTGTATCATAGAAACTATAGGTTTGTGATAACTGAAATAAGACACGTAAATTTGTGATTAAATAATTTCTGAATATCTTGAAAAAACTGCATCAATTTAGGTTCCATATTTAGTTGTAGATGTTTTAATTTTATCCATAAATGTGGCCTAACTAAGCGGGTTCTAACCGGCTTATAAATTGCTGTAGCTCTTACAGGTGGCAATTGTCGCAAATCTCCTATCAAAATAATATCTACGTTTCCGAAATCTGCAGAGTGGTTTCCAGTAATTTGTTTTAATCGCAAATCAATTTCACATAAAAGTTCCGCACTAATCATACTTATTTCATCAATGGTGATTACTTTGACATATCTAAAAAGTCGATCTGTATAAATGCAATGTTTCGGACGATAAAGGCAACAAGTTCGAAATAGATATTCTAAGGGCCGGTTGTATATTGCAAAGTAAATGCTTTGTACCACTAACAAACGGTAGAGCCACTGGGAAGGCCAATCAGATGACAAGCACTTGTAAGTGTAAGTAACTGAAAGTGCCTGTCATCTGATTGGCCATCCCAGTGGCTCCACTTACCATCTACCGTTTGTTAGTGGTAAAAGCATTTACTTTGCGACATACAATCGGCCTAAGAGCTGTGTGAACGGTTGTGCCATCAATAGCTACTGCAGCATTACCTCTGGCCTCACCCTTCACCGCCCTCTCTCACTTCCCCTACCAGCAGCCCAGAATCGTAGCGGAATTGGAATCTTACGGGGTCGCTTTTTTCCATTTAGACCCTGCCCAGCGCGCTTAAAGAAGCAAAGCTTCAAAAAAACTCACCCGGTATATGTATGTGGTCGTGAATAAATTATTTAACTGTACATTTTGATTTATAAAGTGTTCAATTTGAGGCAAAACCTGTAACACATGCACTTGAAACTTGATAAATAATGGAGAGACATTCTTCTATGTTTCAGATCACCCAATGTTTTTTCAACGAGCAAACAGAGATAAAGATAGGGACAGATATGAAGATTGGGAATTGAATAGGGTGTTCAAATTTCTCCTGTGGGGAGTGAAAAAAAATGACGGATTCGATACGCAGAGAGAAATTGTGAATTCGATGCTCCCTGTCGATAAATACACATTAATGCAGAGATTTCTCTCGCATAAAGAAAAGCTTTCTATTAAGACCCGTTTGAATTGTCTTCCAATTTTCCTGGACGAGAGGACAATATATTTCAACTTTGTTCAATCGACAAATCATTGGCTAGCTGTCAAACATATTCTCGTTACAATACTGACATACTGTCCAAATATAGAAATAATCGATTTTAGATGCTTAACGATCTATTCTTGCAACAAGGAGGATTTAAGAAACCTTCTGAAAAAATCCACCCAGTTGAAATCTCTACGAGTGACATGTTACGACGACAAGTGTTCAATCAACCAACTGTTATTCAAGAGAATTTTGACCAGCATGATCCGGATATTCAAATTGCACTACGAAAAATCGATTATATCAATGGATATTTTTTAAATGCATCACGTTGTACCAAACTTTTTAGTTTACTTCCTATTTTGAAAAGTTTCGGCATGATTGACGCCCTAGGTCCAATTTTATCTTCTTATCTTCCTAATGACAATAATCTCGATAGATTCATAAACATAACCGAATTTTTTGACCGAAATACAAACATACAAACTATCGAATTATTTGTTAAATATTGTCCAAATGCAAATCGGATATCTCTTAAGTTACCGGAAACAAATGTTATTGAAAATCTGGAGAAATTTCCATTACTTACAGATTTAACAATTCATACTGAACATTTTGATGAATTTATGAATTTAATAAAAATTATTGGTAGACAAATTAAAAAGTTGAGTGTTCAAAATGACGAACATAGATTTGACCGAAAAGTTTTGTGTGAACTATGCCAGAAATTAATATTTTTAGAAATTGATTTTAAAAAATTTAGAGTCTAATAGACTTTTTGAAACAATTATTTTACATGAATTAATTGTATACAATGTATTTGAGCTTCGACTTCGGAGATTACTTCTCCACCATCGAGTGTCCTTGATCATCTTTTTAGTCCTTGTTTTTAATAAGAGGAAAAAACTAATTAAATAAAAAAACCTCTTTTCCGATAATTATTCCAATTCCATTATTCTCTCTTCAATCCTTCAGTCTAATAGTCTTTTTTTATCAATTTTATTAAACCAATTATTTTACATGAATTTATGCATACATTGTTTTTGAGCTTCGACTCCAGAGATTACTTCTCCACCAGACTGTCCTTGATCATCTTTTTAGTCCTTGTTTTTAATAAGAGGAAAAAACTAATTAAATAAAATAACCTTTTTCCCGATAATTATTTCAATTCAATTTTATTCTCTCACAGTCTAATAGACTAATAATAATTTATTATTATTATTAAACCAATTATTTTACATGAATTAATTGTATACATTCTATTTGAGCTTCGACTTCGGAGATTACTTCTCCACCATCGACTGTCCTTGATCATCTTTTTAGTCCTTGTTTTAAATAAGAGGAAAAAACTAATTAAATAAAAAACCTTTTTCCCGATAATTATTTCAATTCCATTTTATTCTCTCACAGTCTAAAAGACTAATAATAATTTATTATTATTATTAAACCAATTATTTTACATGAATTTATGCATACATTGTTTTTGAGCTTCGACTCCAGAGATTACTTCTCCACCATCGACTGTCCTTGATCATCTTTTTAGTCCTTGTTTTTAATAAGAGGAAAAAACTAATTAAATAAAAAAACCTCTTTCCCGATAATTATTTCAATTCCATTTTATTCTCTCACAGTCTAATAGACTAATAATAATTTATTATTATTATTAAACCAATTATTTTACAGGAATTAATGTATAGATTGTATTTTAGCTTCGACTCCTGACAAAAATCAAATAAAATGCACTAAAAGGTATAAAATAATTATCTTAATTAGTTACAACTAAACGACGAAATATTAATATGAAATTACTTTTTGAAGTTGGTGCCAAACATATACCTTTTATGAATCGCATTCGACGGATCTTACTTAGTACGATTGGCGGGTACGCTCGATTATAGGTATAGTTTGTTTGGCACCGACTTCAAAAAGTAATTTCATGTTAATATTTCGTCGTATAGTTGTAACTAAATAAGATAATTATTTTAGTGTATTTTATTTTATTTTTAAGTTATTATTATTTTATTTGTTGCATTTAAGTTTTTTGAAGTCGGTTTTATTTATTTTTATAAAAATTATTTTTTTCAATACAAGTGTTTTTTTGTAAAGCCCAAGTAAACATAGAGCTTACATGGTAAGGTCAGGTGGGGTAACTGGGCCAGCTTCTTTTGTTTTCCCAAGGAAAGTACTCCATATTTTTCCTTCCTCACAATTTATAGATCTCGTGACTATATTAATTGAAAGATGAAATTTTCTTCAAATAATCATGATACTTTCAACTTTTGATTATTCAAAATTTTGGAATAATGTTAAGTTGAATGTAAAGTTTTGCAGTTGGCCCAGTTAAACGCGTTGTGGGGTAATTGGACCAGCCCAGCCTATTTGCTGTTTATTTAATTTTTAACATCTTTTGAGCAGTTGGACATGTTCCCCTATCCCTCAAGGCCCTGGCCGTAGGTAGAATTAGTCTCATTTGTATATGGATTAAAAATAATCAAAGATGTAAGCGATTCGGGGTAATTGGACCCTGACTAGGCTGGCCCAGTTGCACAAAGACCTCTATTTTTTTTTATTCTATTGAATTTTTTAAGGTAGATAAGTTTAAACGCCAAGTATAATTTTTAAAATCGATTTTTATTACAGAAAATACAAAAAAGTATCATAAATCAAACAACTAAACAAAATAATTTCATTTTACCCATTGAAATAAAAGTTAAATAAGTTCCTTATGCTCAAGAAAGCCTTAATTAAGTACTTACTCAAGTCTCAATATTTACAAGGAACTGGGTAAGGCAACTAGGTAAGAAGTAAGCACATAACTTGGTAAATAAGTAAATAAGTAATTAACTTAACTAAGTACTTAAGTATAAAATAAACTTAAAGAAATTTATCTAATTCAGGAACACTGGAAATTTCCCACCAATATGAAAAAGTGAATTGCGCTAAAAAAATGCGGTAAAATTAAAAAGCTCTGGGGTTACAGGACCCCTGGCCCAGTTGCCCCCGGCCCCAGTTACCCCACCTGACCTTAGTTCCTATTCTAACCAGAGCATGTGTCTGAATTGAAGAAAACGTGTTTTGCAGAAGGCGGAATCATGGTTTGCAAGTGTTTATAGAGACAAGAGGCAATCTGATTTGCTCCTCGCGCCGCAATAAATAAAGATCAGGTATTTCAATCTAAAAATACTGCTGAAATATTGCAAATGTTTTTCAAAAGCACAGATACATGTTTAGTTAATACATTTAAAATGATAATCTTTTTTCTCTCCATTCCTGCAACTTCGGCTTTTACAGAAATAATTTTTTCCGTCATGAATGTAAAATGCCGAGAAGAAAGAAATAAAGCATCTATGGTATTAATTTCATTAAAAATGAATTGTTAATTTATTTACTATGGATCTAAATTGTTCGGATTCCTATGATTATTTTAAAATTAATAGTACTTTGATGGTTAAACCAAAAAGTAATAATAAATAGGCATGGAAAATTAAATAATGAAATAAATAATATATAAAATGAACAAAAATGTGTACTAATTTTTTCCCTAAATTTCCCAAAAGTACTATATTTTTACAACTTAAAAAAAAATACTATTTTTTCTTCAAAAAAAAAAAGGTGGCAATTGGTCAAGCAACTTGAAAAAAAGTGAAATTTTTCTGACTCCAAAGGTTTCAAAAGCTACCTGAACCAAGTAGATTTAAAGTATTTCAAAAAAATCCTCTGACCTTCAACTTTTTTTATCTATAATATTTTTTTTCCTGAAGGAAGGAAGAATAATAATAAGATAACGATATAGCGTGTTAGCTCAGTATAAGGGATAGAGTTTAAATTCGGCTTCCCCTTTTTGACCTTCATTCCCGACGCGGTTAGAAATCTGCATAATTTGGCTTATTTGAATAACGATCCAATTTTTTGTGGGGCAATCTTTTTATAATTCCTTTTTTAATTAATTTTATAATAATTACTAAAGGTACTTAAAATGGATTCAAATTATTTTTGAATAAAAAAAAATAATTTAATAAAACTTATTTTCTTAATTTTAAAAATATAAATATGTATAATCTTTAAACTTTTTACAATTTTATTTACAATTTTAATAATCTAGTACCTGGAGCCACCGAGCGATGCACGGTATCCCCTGATCCCCCCCCCTCGCGAAACCACACACCTCGCCCCCACCACTGCACCCTCACTCCGCCCCACCCTACCCAAACCGCGCCTCCCAGACCTGGCTAGATCGCTTTCTCATCCTCAAAACTTCAAAATCGTTAGAGTCGTTTGAAAATAGAACCAAGATACAAATATATATATATATATATATATACAATTTTTGCTCGTTTAATAAGAGTATATATAGTATATATATATATATATATATATATATATATATATATATATATATATAGTAATATATATAGTAATATAATATATAATATATATATATATATATAATATATAATATAATATAATATAATATATATAATAATATAATAATATAATAATATAATAATATATAATAATATATAATATATAATATATATATATAATATAATATATAATATATAATATATAATATAATATATAATATATAATAATATAATATATATAGTAATATATATAGTATATATAGTAATATATATACTTTATATACAGTTCTGTGAAAGGGTGTAACAGTCATACAGACCAAACTACTAGACCTAAAAGGGCTGAAATTTTGATAATTCATTCCTATAATGTCCCGGATAACCACTAAGAAAGGATTCTTTGAAATTCGAACCCAAAAGGGGGGAAAGGGTCCTAAAATTTTGTTTTATATATTGTATATAGACAGTTCAGTGACAGGGTGATAGACACCCCATAGACCAAACCGTTGAGCATAAAGTGCTGAAATTTTATATAATGACCTGGATATCCGCTAAGAAGAGGTTTTTTGAAATTCGAACCCTAAAGGGTGAAATAGCACCAAAATGTGTTTTCGGAGTTTTTTTGGAATCTCTTAAACCAGAAAAGCTATCAATATGGTTTTAGCTTAAAAAGTTGAAGAATTAAAATACAAAATAAACTGCAACGGATCGTTGCTAAACTTTATCCAAATTCATTTGAAATATTAATATGTTTGTTCCTTTATTATTAATCAGATATCACTTGAAATTTGTAGTTCATATTGAAATTAATTCAAAAATAATTCTCATTTAAGAGTCGAGGAATAACCATTCTACATTGGATTTTTGACGTTTCGGTTTTTATTGGTAACCATTGCTGAAGGCATAGAGGAATCGACTTAAAATCAAAAATAGCCATCGATTCTCATCTAATACTTGAGGAATAACAATTCTACATTAGGTTTTTGACGTTTCGATTATTATTGGTAACCATTGCTAAAGACATGGAGGAAACGACTTAAAATCAAAAATAACGATCGATTCTTATCTAATACTAGAGGAATAACCTTATTGAATTCCATTTTTGATGTTTTGACTATTAATGGAAACCTCTACTGAAAATGTAGAAGAATCGACTTAAAATCAAAAAGACTAAATTCTTTTATGGCAAACAACTCAAGCTTGAGTTGTTTACGAAAAAAGAATTTAGTCTTTTTGATTTTAAGTCGATTCTTCTACATTTTCAGTAGAGGTTTCCATTAATAGTCAAAACATCAAAAATGGAATGCAATAAGGTTATTCCTCTAGTATTAGATAAGAATTGATCGTTATTTTTGATTTTAAGTCGATTCCTCCATGTCTTCAGCAATGGTTACCAATAATAATCGAAGGGTCAAAAATCTAATGTAGAATTGTTATTCCTCAAGTATTAGATGAGAATCAATCGCTATTTTTGATTTTAAGTCGATTCCTCCATGTCTTCAGCAATGGTTACCAATAAAAACCGAAACGTCAAAAATCCAATATAGAATGATTATTCCTCAAGTACTAGATGAGAATCAATCGCTATTTTTGGTTTAAAGTCGATTTCTCTATGTCTTCAGCAATGGTTACTAATAAAAACCGAAACGTCAAAAATCCAATATAGAATGATTATTCCTCAAGTACTAGATGAGAATCAATCGCTATTTTTGGTTTAAAGTCGATTTCTCTATGTCTTCAGCAATGGTTACTAATAAAAACCGAAACGTCAAAAATCCAATATAGAATGATTATTCCTCAAGTACTAGATGAGAATCAATCGCTATTTTTGGTTTAAAGTCGATTTCTCTATGTCTTCAGCAATGGTTACTAATAAAAACCGAAACGTCAAAAATCCAATATAGAATGATTATTCCTCAAGTACTAGATGAGAATCAATCTCTATTTTTGGTTTAAAGTCGATTTCTCTATGTCTTCAGCAATGGTTACTAATAAAAACCGAAACGTCAAAAATCCAATATAGAATGATTATTCCTCAAGTACTAGATGAGAATCAATCGCTATTTTTGGTTTAAAGTCGATTTCTCTATATCTTCAGCAATGGTTACTAATAAAAACCGAAACGTCAAAAATCCAATATAGAATGATTATTCCTCAAGAACTAGATGAGAATCAATCGCTATTTTTGGTTTAAAATCGATTTCTCTGTCTTCAGCAAAGGTAACGGATAAGAAAACAACGCAGTTGCTATGGTTACTCATAAAAATTCCTCCCAAATTTTTAGCATTTCACAGAGAGAAGCCTATCCATTCTTACTTAAGCAAGGCTAAATGAGCTATATTAAAACTTTCAAATGAATAAATTTTAAAGAATTTAAAAAATTAAAAAAGTACCATCTTACTCTAGAGTAAAGTACTTTAAAATATAATTTTACTAAAAACTTTATTTAACCTTTTTTGTGGTCCCCAAGGTATTTAATTAGGATATTAAATTTCATCAAAATTGGTTAAGTCATTTTCAAGATATTTAGAAAAAACTAAAAAAGTACCGAAATAAAGTACTAATGTTTGTGGGCCGATATGTACCAAAAACTAATCAGCGCTTCATTTTGTTAAACTAATGGTAGGTTTTCAATTTCATTTCAATCGGTGCAACGGTGTGGAAAAAATCGTGGGCCAAAAAAGCGATAACATACATACATACATCCATACATACATACATCCATACGCACGGACTAAATGAAAAAATCGCACTTTTTGGCCTCTCGACGAGACCCCATGTAATTTTTGGCAAAACCGTCACGTGCTAATATTCAACCTAATTGAATACTACAATTTGTGACTTTAATTGAGTCCATGGGTTCCGTAGTCTTTACCTGAGGACCCTTTGAAGCCACGCTTGCCCCGAGAGCGATTACAATACTTTACCCATGCTTTGCATTGGATAAAGTAAAAAAAATTCTGCTCTATTTGCCCCTGAAAGCAAATAAATTTTTGAAATATTTAAAGTGCTTTATCTCCAGGGTTTTTAAAGGTATATCATTCAATTTTGGTACTTTTAAGTCTATTTTTGAAATATCTCGGGATGGATTTTTTCATTTTTTCAAAATTTAACCTCTGAACTAAAAAAATGAGGGATTTTTTATTTTGGAATGGGTTAGGAGGGTTTTGTGTTGACAATTCGATCTGTCACGGTCTCATCTTCGGCTAAGTTGTTTTTTGTGGGTTTTTTGTTAATTGAAATAATTATTCACAGGTGGTTATTTGAATAAAAATGTATAATTACATTTTTATTCAATTTCTTTTTAATAATTAATTGGTTTTTTATTTTAAATTCCACTAATAGATCATTACAAATATTATTATCTATTAGAATTTGCCAACTTAATTAATTAAAGGTATTTTTCTATAAAATAATTTATTAGAATATAAATTTCATTCTCTTAAAATACCCGACAATTCCAAAAGAGCGTGCTTCCTTCTTCAGGATTTAAAAGGGTCAACTAAAGAACCTCGGTGTACATTAATTTTTTACTTTACCATACATGGTATGGTCAAGTATTGTAATTGTCCATGAAAAAAGTGGTTTGTTTGCTTCTTTTTCCCGAAATATCTCAAAAACGGCTGAAACTATTTCGATTAAAAAAATTGAGCAAAACCATGACATTTCGCTCTAACAAAAAAGCTCAAATAAGTGAACATCGAAAAAATACATTTTTTACTTATAATTATACGAGAGCTTTTTTCCGAAGTAAACTTGACATTTTAATGAGAATTTTGTTGCCTGGCAATTAAATGAAAAAACTACCTGTGTACCTTTTTCTGGTAGTTTTTTGAGTTAAATTGCCCAAAGGCAACAAAACTCGAATTATAAAATATCAAGTTTACTTCGACCCAAAAAAGCTTGAATGTAATTCGGTATTACAATTTAATGAATCAATACGTAAATCACAAAATTAACAAAATCAATTTTTCAATTTCTCCAGTCGAAGACTCTCCAAATCTCGACATTTTCATACAATGCAAGTTTGACATAAAATTGTTTACAATGTTGGTTGTCATGTCAGTGTTGCTAGACACCGATGATGCAGGCCTACTAGAATCTTAAAGCTAGGTTCAGTTTTGTCGCTGGAAAAGTTAGGGTAAACTTTTTTTCGCTGTCAGAATGACAAAAACACCGTTGCTTATGGGACTTTTAGTGTATGAATTAAATTGTCGAGATAATAATTGTTTTGTCAAAATGTCTGTTAGTTAGTTAGTCTGTGCGTTACCAAATTTTTGTGGACGAGCTAGCTCAAAAATATCGAAACCAAATTTCACACGTAGTTTTGGTCCATTGAGATTAAGAGCTTATTAGGATTTTGGTGCATATCCACCCAAAAAGGGGGGTGGATGGGGGGTTAAAAATTAAAAATCAAGGCCGTTTGAGCAAACTCAACCAAATTTTGTATACACAATCAGTGGGCCCTCAGAAATCTAAAAATGCAAAAACTAACCGTCCAAAATGAGGGGGAGGCGTAGGGTCAACCAAACTCAACCAAATTTTGTATACATAATCAGAGGGCCCTCAGAAGTCTAAAAATGGAAAACTAACATCCCAAAATGGGTGGGGGGGGGGGGTCAAAAATGAAAATCTAGATCTCTCTTGTACCAAACACAACCAAATTTTGTATACATAATCCGTGGGCCCACAGTAATCTAAAAATGCAAAAACTAACTCCCAAAATGGAGGCGGGGGGGGGGGGCTATAGGGTCAAAAAATGAAAATCTAGGCCCGTGTACCAAACTCAACCAAATTTTGTATACATAATCAGAGGGCCCTCAGAAGTCTAAAAATGGAAAACTAACATCCCAAAATGGGTGGGGGGGGGGGGTCAAAAATGAAAATCTAGATCTCTCTTGTACCAAACACAACCAAATTTTGTATACATAATCCGTGGGCCCACAGTAATCTAAAAATGCAAAAACTAACTCCCAAAATGGAGGCGGGGGGGGGCTATAGGGTCAAAAAATGAAAATCTAGGCCCGTGTACCAAACTCAACCAAATTTTGTATACATAATCAGAGGGCCCTCAGAAGTCTAAAAATGGAAAAACTAATATCCCAAAATGGGTGGGGGGGGGGGTCAAAAATGAAAATCTAGATCTCTCTTGTACCAAACTCAACCAAATTTTGTATACATAATCAGTGGGCCCATGGTAATCTAAAAATGCAAAAACTAATCCTCCCTACATGATTATAAATAATTTTATTAAATATTAAATATAAGTGAGGGGCCAGGTTGTATGGTAAAGTCAAGTGGATCGCCACATCAGAACATGTCAGCTTATTTTTCTAAAAAAATAATTACTGAATACTAATAATAAATCGAGGAAATAGATATTGCGTGCGGCGGTAGTAAGGAAGATAGATAGGAATAACCTCCTAGGCCCCCAGGGCGCAGGTTTGCGTGTTATTTCTTCTTTTGAGCTGACGGACATCGATCGAGCCCCGTTGAGGACACGCGGCCAAGTCTGCCGTGGCAGTTGAACCAAAGAGCCCTACCAAGCCAGAGAGACCTTCCATTGCCATTTCTATTTATTATTATTTATTATTATTATTATTAGTATTAATATTTTTTATTTTTTTTTAACCTAAATTGAAAATTTTAATAAGAAAAATTCAATCTATTTGATTAGAGAAGAAGATTGAATTTGATTGTCGTATTTTTATTATGTGACGTTTTGGATGAAAAACCGGCCAGAAAGCGATGGAACTCGGCTCTTTTGACAAGTAAGTGGCGGGAATATATGGTCATCAAACGGTGTGTGTGTGGGGGGGGGGGGGGGGGGGTGACGTTTATGGTCATTTCGAAATATTTCTATATAAATCAATTCAAAATCTATTGATTGACAGAATTATTTAAGATTATATTTAATAGATTAAAAATTCAGTTTATTGGACAAAGTTTTTTTATTGAAGTTCTTCTTCAATTTTTGTACAACGTTTCGTCTCTCTCGAGACTTTTTCAAGTACTCAATTGGCTAGAACAACATTGGTTGAAATAAAGATAAAAATAACTGAGACACAGTAGAATTTTTTTCTTTCTAGATTGATACCATAAAACAATATAAGTATAATAAATATAAGTTTATGGTATCAATCTAGAAGAAAAAATTCTACTATGTCTCAGTTATTTTTATCTTTATTTCAACCAATGTTGTTTCCAATTAGTACTTGAAAAAGTCTCGAGAGAGACGAAACGTTGTACAAAAATTGAAGAAGAACTTCAATAAAAAAACTTTGTCCAATAAACTGAATTTTTAATCTACTAATTATAATGGACATTAATCAACATAAATTATATTTAATTTTTTGTTTTAATTTTATTCCTCTTTTCTTCGGGGTAAGTAGTTTCTTCTTAGGAAAAAAAATCGAATATTTATTTAAATATTATATTATCTATTTTCAACTCTGATTATTTATCAAGATTAAAAATAGCCAGCTAAATCAATTTGATATATTTATAAATATAATTTATTTATTTTTATTTATTTTTTTCAATCTTAAAAGAGTATATCTGGGGTTGTATGGGAAATCCACCCCCGCAGCTTTTCGATTTTCACTTGGGTGATCGATTTGACATTAAATAAAAATAATTCAGCTAAATTTTTAGCTCTTTATCTCAAACGATTTTCGAGATTTTCAAAAAAACACATTTTTTTGATTTTATTTATTTTTTTTTCAATAGTAAAATTTCAAATGTTTTTTTTTCCTTCATTTTTTCGAGAAATATTTCAAAAATGGCTGAAACAATTTTGATTAAAAAAATTGAGCGAAACCATAGCATTTCGCTCTACAAAAAAGCTTTTATAAGTGAACATCGAAAATTTTTTATTTTTTGAGATAATAATTGTTTTGTCAAAATCTCTGTTAGTCTATGCGTTACCAAATTTTTGTGTACGACCTAGCTCAAAAACTAAGTGGGAATATCGAAACCAAATTTCACAGGTTGTTTTGGTCCATTGAGATTAAGAGCTGATTAGATTTTGGTGAATATAGGCCCAAAATTAAGGGGGATGGAGGGGGGATAAAAATTAAAAATCTAGGCCATTTGAGCAAACTAAACCAAATTTTGTATACATAATCAGTGTACCCCCAGGAGTGTAAAAATGCAAAAACCAAACCCATTTACATGATTATAAATATTTTAATTAAATATTAAATATAAGTGAGGGGTCAGGTTGTATGGTAAAGTCAAGTGGATGGCCACATCAGAACACGTCAGCTTATTTCCAATTCTTAGGAGTAAAAGGGATGAAAAAACAGTTTTATTATGAATCTCAGATGAAAAGCGAATTTTTAAGAACAGAAATAAAATATTAATCATTTTTTTACCGTGTTATTTAAAAGTATCCGCCACCAAACTTTGTTAATAATGTCTTCTATACTCCTTTACACTCAGAAATTTTTCATTTTTTTTTCAAGTGGTGGAACATTATATGAAAAAATATAAAAAAAAATTTTATTTTAAAACCACTCGTTTAAACTTGTTGTGGCTAAAATAGAAAAACCGGAAGTTGATGTTTACGTACGTAAGAATCCAAAAATCTTGTGATACTTCTTGTAGCCTCTAGATAGCTTAAGTTTAAAATTTCAAAGCGATTTTCTGAAGACGAGATATGATCGATTAAAATATTCATTTTACGAAACTCATAATTTACAACCCCTTCCTTTAATTCAATGGGATTAAAAATTTGACACAACTAATAACTTATGACACTTAATAACTACACTAATTTTTAAAAAAATCGTTAAAGCCGTTTTGGAGAAAATAAAAAAAAACGAAATAAAGGAAGGGGGTAAAAATTAGTAGTGACGCGATACTTCAAATAAATGAAATTGTGAAAGTTGTGTGGTGAACACACCAGTTGATTTATAATTAATTTACTATAATAAGCCAACCCGGGCTCATAGAAATTCTTTCCGGGCCCCGCACGTTTAATATCGTAGATCTTCTCGATTAGAAACCAATTCACGGGCGCCCCTTGCATCTATAGAGCGGCAACCAAGTCGACAGCTCTGTTTACTATTAACATAACATGACAAGAAGGCGAGTTTCTAACAAGCTGGGTTTTATGAATATTTATGATTTTCTATTAAAAATTAGGTACCTGAAAGCACCGAGCAATGCTCGGTAGCCCCTGACCCCCACACCCCCTCCCGAAACCATACACCTCGCCCCCGACATTGCACGCCCACTCCACCCCAACCGTCCCTCCCACCCCCGGACCCCCCACAAATACACCCCACCTCCTGCACCCCCACATCCATCCCCACCCCGACCCAGTTTTTGCATTTCTATCTTTCTAATGGTCCACATATTATGTGTATATTTGTTTACTCGTACACCAATTTGCCCACATTCGTTCATATTGATAAACATTATAAAAAATACATAAGAAAATAATAATAAAAAAAATAATCGTATAGGATCTGAAATAAAAACATAAAATTAAAAAAAAATGTGTGCGTCTCGGGACGTGCAACAGAAGTGATAACTTTCACCAACCAAGTATTTTTTAGGAAGACAATTGCAAGGATAATTGCCCGGAGAAAAGAGAATTGAATATTTAATTTTAATTAGAAGAGTGGGGGGGGGGGGCAAAGGAATAATTATTAATATATTTAATGTTTTTGGATTTAAAATTAATTGTTGTCTTTCTTTCAGCTTAATTCAATTATACATATTTCAAATTTGCCGCGCCGCAATATATCAAATAAATTATATTTATTAAATACATAGCTATATATAATATATTCAATTATTTCCACACTTATAATAAAGTCTAATTCAAAAATATTCATTTTAGTAAAAGTAAAAAGCAAGGATTTTTAAAATAGTTCATTGGTCCAATGCTAGAGTGTCGGCCTCGGGTGCAAGAGGTCCCAGGTTCTAATACGACTTCCGCCGAATCAATTTTTTTTATTGAGATTTTCATCTATCAATAATTACTTTAATTAAGAAAAATCAATTAAGATGAATTTTGATGAGGTCCAGACCTAGCCAGATCGTTTTTTCATCCTCAAAACTTGTTAATAGATTTTGTTTCATCAAAATCGGTAGGGCCGTTTTCAAAATAGAACCAAGATAAAAATATATATATATATATATATATATATATATATATATATATATATATATATATATATATATATATATAAATAAATAAATATACAATTTTTGCTCGTTTAATAAGAGTAGATAATAAAAATCATTTATTTATCCTTTAAATTTTAAAGAAGGGCTAGTTGTTAGAATAAAAACAAAGTACCTGGAGCCACCGAGCGATGCACGGTAACTAAATTAAAAAAAATACAAATATATATATTACACCCCCCCCCCCCCCGAAAACCACGCACCTCGCCCCCCCACCGCTACCCCCACTCCGCCCCACCCCCAGATTCTCCACAACTGCCCCCACCTCCTGCGCCTCCCACGTCCACCCCACCCCACACGCAGTTTTTGCATTTCTAGCTTTCTAGTGGTCCATATATTATGTATATAATATTTGTTTACTCGTAAACCAATTTGCCCACATTCGTTCTATATTGATAAACATTATAAAAAAATGAATAGGAAAAAAATAATAAAAAAAAATAATCGTATAGGATCTGAAATAAAAACATAAAATTAAATAAGATTTGATTCCAAGTTATATAAAAATAAGACACTTTAACCACTTTATTTGTAAACACACCTGTTAATTAAAAATCCTAACTTTTTTTATAAAATAATAAAATTTGTTATAACCTATTAGTGGGTTTTAAAATTAAAAAACCAATTAAAAATAAAAGATAATTGAAGAAAATGTAAACAAACTTTTTTTATTGAGATTTTCATCTATCAATAATTACTTTAATTAAGAAAAGATCAATTAAGATGAAATTTGTCGAGGTCCAGACCTAGCCAGATCATTTTCTCATCCTCAAAACTTGTTAATAAAGTTGGTTTCATTAAAATCGGTAGAGCCGTTTTCAAAATATAACTAAGATACAAATATATAAATATATATACAATTTTTGCTCGTTTAATAATAGTAGATTAAATAATTTAGTAAGTTATATATTCATTTATATATGCATAAACTAAATACTTTCGGTAACACTGGTTGACCAGAGATGTAAAGATACCTCATAAAAAGTATCTGAATACAACTTATAAGATACTTTTAGGTAAAGTATTTGAGATATCAGATACAAGATGATTTTGTAAATGGTATTTGAAATACTAGATACAAAATAGGTATTTTCTAAATACTTTTTTTAAATAAAATATTTTTTGAAAGAAAACATATTTTTATTAATCTTAACTTAAGGTTTATTTAGCTTAGCGACAACACATTAATTATGAACAGTGATCGCGTTAATGGCGTAAATGTGAGAAAATATTATATTTTTAAGGTTTTAATTGAGACTTAAGTAAAAGCAGTTCTTCAAACATTTTATTTTTCTTCGATGGGGTCTCATTATCATCCCCCAAAAGAGAAGAGTCGCTCCACAGGGGCGGAACTTGGCAAACAGGTGTTATATTTAAAAAAAAATTTTTATTGTAAGATAAACATTTAAACTCTGTAGGCTGAGGCTGGTCTTTATTATTTAGGTATTGAAGTGTTTCTAAGTCAGCGGTGCTGCCAGTAGACCCTGAGTTGTCGCTACTTAAAATTAGAGGAATCAGAGTCCTCTAAAAACATGGAATAAGATTCGTCAACGGCGGCAGGCAAAAGTAACTAGAACATACGACATCTTAGAGTCTTTTAATAGGTTGATAAACTAAAATTTTAACGGTGTCTTCAGTTTTGTTTTTATGATGGGATGCCGTAATGTAAAAAAATGCATAGGTAATTAGTAAAAGTATTTTAGCAAACTAAGTATTTATAAAATACTTAGATACCTACTAAGGTCTAGACGCTGTTATACTCCCAGTCAACTTCTTATACTGTATAAGGCTCAAATTCGTCCCTGTCTCGAATATGGTGGAGGGGTGCATCCAAGCATTCTCTTGCTACACTGGATGCAATTCAGAAGCGAGCAATTAAACTAATAGGAGACCCGGCTCTAACCAACTCACTCGACTCCCTGGCTCACCGAAGAACTGTTTCTGCCCTTTCCCTGTACTACAGATACTATCACGGTGTCTGTTCAGTCGAGCTGAAATCAATTATCCCCCTAATGCCCTCTTTACGAGAAACACGCGGTTTTTAACGCTCAGCACCCCTTCGCTGTCAAATTAGAGAAAAGTCGAACAAGCGCTTTCACCAACTCTTTTATCCCTATGACCTCTAGAGACTGGAACTCGCTCCCTGCCACCATCTTTCCCGCGACTTATAACCTTCAGCTATTTAAGACCCGTATCCACAGATACCTTCGACCCCCGCCCAGCCCATAAAATTCTTTCTTCTTCTTTTCACGATGGAGGGGCCAACCCAGGGCTTTAGGGGTTGCACCTTTTGGTGTAACTCCTTCTCTCATCATTATCATAAAAAAATACCAAAATAATGTATCTAAATACAAGATTCAAAATGAAAATTAAAAAACTATTTCAGATATAAGATGAAAATATGTATTTTGTATCTTGTATTTCAAATACTTGGATCTAAAATAAGTCATATCTCTGTGTTTGACTCTCACCAACTCCTCGAAGGAGTGTTTCCTTTGCTTAGTTTTTTAGATACTGTCACAGAATGTGGTCTGATGAGTTAAAGTCTGTAATTTCCTCCTAAAGTATTTGTCGATTCCCAACATCCTTTCCCGGTTAGGTTGAAAAAGTGCCAGACCTCTTTATTCTCAAATACGTTTGTCTCTATGACTTCGAGGAAGTGGAACCCTCTCCCAGCCTCCGTCTTTCTGGACACTTATAACCCTTAAAACCCGCCTGTACAAACACCTACTCCTACACCCTATCGAGACCCATAGGAGCTAAATTTTCGTCGTGCACATCTTCTTGCAATAAAAAATAAACTGCAATGATTGTAGCAGACTCGAAATGCCATGATTTCGCTCAATTTTTTTAATCAAAATAATTTCAGCCGTTTTTGAGATATTTTGAAAAAAAAAGAAGGAAAAAACAACTTTTTTCATGCACGATTACAATACTTGTACCATACCCTGTATGGTAAAGTAAAAATGGCACTTTTTGGCCTCTGAACGAGACCCCATGTAATTTTTGGCAAAACCGTCACGTGCTAAAATTCAACCTCATTTAATTCTACAATTTCTGACTTAAGTTGAGAACCTAGGTCACGTATAATTAACCTGGGGACCCTTTGAAGTCGCGCTTGCCGCGATAGTGATTACAATATTTACCCATGCATAACATTGGACAAATTAAAAATAATAATAATAATAGTTTCACGAACCGGAATAATATCATCGATAATTTCACAGAACTGAAATCATTCCAATGCTCGTAATTGTTTGAATTACTAAACGTTCATCTAAACTTAAATCAAATCATTCACTCTCCTTTTTTAATTTTAATGAAAAAAATAAATAAATAAATAAAATAGTATTAACTCCGTGAGAGGATTCAGATCGAACGCGAATGCTTATCGTTTTGTGATCTCTAAATACAAATGTCTGTCTGCCTTGGTGGGAATTGAACACGCAACTAATATAATATAACTATACAAAAACACATCAATCGGCCATTTGGCAATCATTTCCTGGGTTCTCCAGGGAGATTAAACTATTCTTAATTTCCACGGATAAGCTATAATTAGAATATATACAAAAAATAATGATATCGATTAAAAGAATAAAAATATGTGAATATATGAATATGCAGCGATGCTTGGTAATTTTTTGATTCAGTTAAAAGCGATATATGAATATTATTTTTAATTTTAAATTCAGATAAAAAAGGTCGATTTTTAATCGCACCCAAAATAAAATAAAACTTAATTTATATTTTTACCAACGTTTACGCACGCTATGGCCATCATCAAGACGTATCACTGGCCACAAAGTTTTGAATATAATTGCACCGACTTCAAAAAGTGATTTCATGTAAATATTTCGTCCTTTAGTTGTAACTAAATAAAGAGAATTATTTTATACCTTTTAGTGGATTTTATTTTATTTTTTATATAGAAAATTCAATGCACATTTGGCGATGTTCAGAATTAAAAACTGTATCAAATGTTACATTCCTGTGGGAATATTATGAAAAGAGAGACATAAACTTAAAACATTAAACAAACTTTTGGTTTCGTTTTAAGATATCACCATTTCTTCGAAACTATACGAATTAATAAATTTGAATTTAGTGAGAAGGTAATGTAAATGATAGGAAAGTTGTTTCTTTTTTTGTTTTAAATCAATTTTTAAAGAATAATACTAAGAAAATAATTTTATTCTGGTTTCACTAATCTTCATACAAAATTTCAAATTTTTAGTCCCAGTAATTCCAGAGAAATGGTAATAAAACCGAATGGAAACGTGATTTTAGTTCTTGTTTCACCAGTTTAAAATTTAAATTAAAAAAACAAGAAAAAAACTTTCCTAGCATTTACGTTTTAAAACTAGTCTTCACACTAAATTCAAAGTTATTATTTTCAAAATTAAATTAGGTTTGAGTTGGTGGTGTTTCACAAGGAGAAAAATTAAAATACAAAGATTTTTTTATAGTTTACTCTTAACTCATCGTCAGGAGAACATTGACTGAAGATAACATAAAATAATGAACAGAATTTATTTTAATATGTTGGACATTTATTTATGACTTAGTGTAAATAAAAAAGAATTATCAGGGGTATGGGATGGCCTTAAAGAGGAGAACCGAATGAACAGATGGAGCGGACAGAGGGCTAAACTGGGAATAAAGAAAAGATATTTATCCTTGGAAGATGCCGAAAATTATGTATGTAATATAAAGGGGGCAATAAACTATGGAATATGATGAGGATGTATAGTGAAATTTTTTTTTATTATTTTTTTTTATTAAAAATAAAAAATCAAAAAAAATCACTATACATCTTCATCATATTCCATAGTTTATTGCCCCCTTTATGGTACATATATTAATTTTCGGCATCTTCCAAGGATAAATATATTTTCTTTATTCCCAGTTTAGCCCTCTGTCCGCTCCATCTGTTCATTCGGTTCTCCCTCTTTAAGGCCATCCCATCCCCTGATAATTCTTTTTTATTTACACTAAGTCATAAATAAATGTCCAACATATTAAAATAAATTCTGTTCATTATTTTATGTTATCTTCAGCCAATGTTCTCCTGACGATGAGTTAAGAGCTCGAAATATATAGAGTAAACTATAAAAAAATCTTTGTATTTTAATTTTTCTCTTTGTGAAACACCACCAAATCGAACCTAATTTAATTTTAACAATGTTTCACTATAAACCAACACCGCGTTCCCTAAATTTGATTTATTATTTTCAGTAGTTCTGGAGAAACCATGTTTCTTTAACTTTTAAGTTTTTGGCTCACTTTCCATAATATTTCCACATGAACGTAACCAAGAATGTAAATGAACAGAATAAAGCCCGTGACGTCACATGCTCGAAAATTTGAATATGTCAAAGTTTTGTTCGGTTCTGTTAGGATATATTATTCAGTTCGGCTGAGTTCTGCGGTACGCTTAGAAGACCTTGGTGTTAGCCATTTAAAAGCCTCGAACTGCATACATTCTAACTGAATCTCATAAAACTTGTTTGAGAACGGATTTTTTTATCTAATGGAACCGAAATCTTGAACCGAACCTTTGAAAACCGAAAACACCACATTTGGATGGCTGATGGCTTGAGCAACAAAATAATTCTCATTTGCCATCTGGCGTTGCAGACAATAATTGTTTACTTTAGCCATTTGATACAGTTTCTAAACCAGAACATATTTTGTATTTATAGTTTTGTTCTAAAATTAATAGAAAAAAATCTATCACTAAATGAAACTTTTAACAAAATGGATTTCTTAAATAAGAAAAATTAAACACCCGGCATATATTCATATATTCACATTTTATTTTAAAAAAGTTATAAAAGTTTTCTAATTATATATTCATAATTATATTATCCGGTATGATAAGGAATGTTAATACACCTTATTAAACGGGCTATTTTATTATTTGATATAATAAAGTACTATGAACGCTATTTCTTTTGTTAGGGACATTGAATCCAACTATAGAAATACATTTCTATGAGTAATTAATTAATAATTAATTGAAATTATGAAAACTTTAATATTTTCAAATATAAACCCAACATTGATCAGTTATAAGTAGGTTTAATGTAGTTAAGTTATCTTTCTATAAGGCTGTGGCAAAATGGAGAATTAAGACCATATAATGAAAAAATAACAACATTAAAAGTATAATTATTCAAACACCTTCCAATCATTCACACACCCAAAGGTCGTAAAATATTTTTACTTTACCCTGGGGCGCAATGTCGATAGACATGAGAGAATCTCGGGTTCGAGCCCCGTCGGATCTTTTTGTCTAAAATCGAAATGATAGAAAAATTAAATTGCAGAATCTACTCTTATTAAACGAGCAAAAATTGTATATTTGTATATATATTTATTTGTTTATATATTTGTATCTTGGTTCTATTTTGAAAACGACTCTACCGATTTTGATGAAATTCACGGGTTAGGGGGTTTTGGGGTGACAATTCGTTCTGTCACGGTCTCATCTTCGACAAAATTGTTTTTGATGGGTTTTTTCGTAATCAAATTAATTATTCTCAGGTAGACAAATCCCATTCTTAGGGTTTTAAAAAGGTTTCCTTTTCCTTTATACCCAGGCAGACAATGGGTTGTTTGTTTCATTGTTCTAAAAAGCCTTGAAGAGGTATTGTGATTGTGGATTTTAACATATTTTGTTCTCCCTAAACGTTAGAAATATTAATAAACGTTTTATAATTGTTTTTATAAAGAATTTTATTTATTTAATAGAATAAAAAATAATCAAGAATTTATTTAAAAATATATTTCGCATAAGCAGGTCTCAATTTTCTGAAAAAACAACACATTTTGATAGGTTTTATTTATTAATTGGATGAATAAAAATGAATCATATGGTTGAATCAAAACAGGTGCAGAAAGTGGGGCGCAGTGGTGGGGAATCCGGGGGTAGGGAGAGGTTTCGGGGGTGGGGTCGAGCGGGGTGGAGGTGGGGGGGGGCTACATTGGGCGACTATTATATATTTTTGTATTTTTTTAATTTGAAAACGGCTCTCAAATAAAAATCGACCTTTTTATCAGAATTTTTAAATTAAAAATAATATTAAAATAAAGCTTTTAACTGAAAGAAGAAGTGACCGAGCATCGCTCGGTGCCTCCAGGTACTATATATAATAAGAATAGTCCAGATTAATTTACAGCAACGCTGACCTAATGCTGCCGACAGGGGCGCTGATGCCGTCGGTATATTTGTGTTTTGAGTCGAGATAAATCGAGGTAAATTTGAAATATAATTGTAATTTTAACTCGAATTTTGAAATGAAAGACTCCAATTGATTTTAAATTAATAAAACATTAAATATATTGATAATTATTCCCCGCCCCCCCCTTCACCACTCAAAAATTAAATATTCAATTCGCTTTTCTTTGCGCACAGAAGAAGAAATTAATCACATCTTATTTGATTTATATTTTATATATTATTTGTTAATTTTTTAATAATTTGCCACATTTTTATAATTTTTTAAAAATCTAAATTTTGTTATTCTTATTTTTTGATTTTTACAAAATTGAACGACTTAAGACACGCATGCCCATATGAGTTTCTCATTGCCAATACTGGATGGAGTAGCCTGTCATACAAACAACATCTGATCTCTTTTAAATATTTGGAGCCTTATATCGATTATCGATCCCAAATTTAAAAAAAAATGATATAATATTTAATTCTCCTCCTCACACGATCCCACTTATTTAAATAAATCTATTTCCACACAAAAAATATCACCTTGCTGTAGATTATAGAAAAAAAATACTTCCAGATTCATATCTAGAGCCTCATTTCTGTAGCTGTGTCAGGACGAAAATGGGTCGAAACTTTTAAGAGAGTATGTATTTTCGGGAGTTTTAGGTATACATTTGGAGTGTGGTTTTTTAAGAGGAATACAATTTTTGGAGAGACGCCGCCCGCCAGGGCACCAGGCCGGAGGGCGTGCCGAAGACACGCACGAAAAGCTCGTACTAAATATCTATCTATCTATACTTATTATAAAAATCGGCCGGAGGTGGGCTTCGCAGCTGGTTATTAATTATGAAATTAAGCTTTTACGGAAAATATTGATTGTTTTATTATTTTTTAATTATTTAATAATATTTATTTTAAGAAATAGGGAGGCCCAAATTTATCCTCAATCGTAGGCCATTCATAGGCTAGATACGGGCCGTATCTACCCTAAAAGATTATTAGTATGGTATTTTATTCAAAAATTTCAATTAAACACACTTGTTTCTTTAGCAAAACAATTTCGAAACATTTATTAAATATCGAAAAGACTCGGGAGAAATTCTCCCTTTATCAATAGGGAATTTTGAAAAATAGTTCTTTAAAAAAGAATGATAAAGTAACTATCAATTTTATTCAGGATAATAAATTCAATATACTATTTTTGGTAATTTCAAGATACAATAATATACTAAAAATGTTTTGTTTTTTGTTTTTGCAGTGAAAATAAATCAAATGAACAATATACTTTTTTGGAGAACACTTGTATCCAGTATATTTATGAGGTAAATATCGAAATTTTAATTTTTTTTTTTTAAGTTAATTTTAAGATAAATATACAGGGTATTCCACAGAACTCGTTCATTAAAATTTATCATGGAAGGAGTTGAGAGAAAATTTTGGACTTTGACATATTTATGTTTTGGAATATGCTCTTTTAAATAAATTATTAACAGCTTTTGGACACTCTCTGGTTTGCCGCAATCTCTATTAAGGAGGTTCTTTCGCGACAATCCACACAAAAAGTTTTAGCCTCGTAACCACTCTATAAATATGAACGGAACTAAAATTTTAGGTTATGTTTTTTAACGTGACTGTCCACTCACACTACGAAATCTCTATATGGATACACACATACTTGCCGGATCGTTTCCAAGACATTGTGCTTATATCCCCTCCACTAAAAATAATAGCCAAAATAAGTTTTTTTTTTGTTTTTTATCAAAACTACTTGGTAAATAATTTAATTTTTTTTTTAAGTTACTCCGAATATATTATTCTAACAAAAATTAGTTTTTCATCAAGATGGTGAAAGTCCTTCAATGAAAAAAAATAAAATAATGATCATTTTCCCACCCTTTCCCTATCTACCCTATGTAAAAAATGTCATTTTTAATTGCAATTATTTCATGTTTGGTGTGGTAAATCGTCTTCGAATTTTAACAATATGTGTATTATGCTTTTAATGACTTATATTCCAAGTTTCAAAGACTTCTTGAATTTTTGAATTTGTCAAAGAACTACCTTAACTTTCTTATTTTCTCCCCAAATATTTTTACATCATTAGATTAAGTGTTAAAAACTAAGATGATTTTGTTTAATTCACTTGATGTGTAAAATTTACCAATTTAGCGTTAAATTTAAAAATTACTAATAATTAAACTATTATTAATAATTAAGGAGGGGTCGCTAGCGCAATCGGTTAAATCACCAACTTTTCTAATCCGATTAGAAGAACATCAACCTAGACTTCATCAGTTCGATCCCAGCAAGAAGCAAAGTGAATTTATTTGAAAATAATAAAAAACCGGCCCCTCGGCTCCAGAAACTGACAATCTCTGGTTCTACAAAACCTCGCGCATGCGCAGGACAAAATTTCGAAACAAGCAACCATGAATCGTGAGAGGCAAAAACAAGATTACCCCAGGTGGTAACCAATCCACCCACCCTCGAGTGGCAACCGGGCATTCAGATTCTGGGGGACCCGGACCATCACGAAGTCGAAGGAAGAAACAATGGAAGAATAACTCCAAAAATACATACATACCTGGGCACCTTTAACATCAACACACTCATCCGGCCAGGAAAATTTACATAGCCTGACCATGGAACTCGATAACACGTTCCGGAAAAAGATAGAGGCCTGGAAGGTCCAACCAGAAAGAAACATCAAGCTTTGCGTGATCCCAAGGGTCCAAACGCAACAAATAATAATAATAATTAAGATCTGGACCAGTAAAATTTAAAATATTTTTTATTTAAAAAACTTTTAGGTATAGAAGAAGGTAAAGAGCTTTTAGGTCTAGAGAGTATTTAATAAACTTCTATTGAATTTTTATTAAGAATTCAAAAATACTAAAATGTATGCCATGTTCCATTTGAAAAAATTGAGTATTAACAACTTTTTGATTTTCAGAAATAAACAATTATTTATGGTCATCCTGGATATAAAATTTGAATTTTTCTGATTAAGTAAGATTCTTTAATGTCTACTTAAGAGTTCTGATTGATCAAATTAATTCTACAAACAATAGTTTAATTATTATTAATTGTTAAAGATGAACGCTAAAATGGTAAATTTTACAAACTATCTAAAATAACTTAGAAATTATAAATTTTAGACATCAAGTGCATTATACAAAATCATCTTAGTTTTTAACACTTAATCTAATGATGTAAAAATATTTGGGAGGTTCCGTAGAAAATAAAAAAGTTGATAGCGATTGCGGCAAAGCAGAAAGTGTCTAAAAGTTGTTAATAATTTATTTAAAAAGAGACATATTCCAAAACATAAATATGTCAAAGTTCAAAATTTTATCCTTCCATGAAAACTTTTAATGAACGAATTCTGGGGAACACCCTGTATAAATTTTACTTTTTTCTTATTTTTGAATGCAATTTTGAAAGTTATAGTGTAACTACCCATAAAGAGAAAATAATGAGGTTGTCGTCTGCTTGATTTAAATAATCAAATAGGTACATATCGTCGCTGATCTTACAAAACCTCGTAAGTCCGATTTTTGGTCAAATACGTATGGTATTATACGTTTGTACCGACAAACTTTTCACGGAGAATCTGTCTATTGAAACTTTATTATTCTATTCCAATTTAATTTCGCGCTACGGACAAATAATAAATATTGCATTGTATTTGTATGTATTATTGTTTAAAATGGTTTTTCTTGTTTTCTGGCAAACAATGAATTTAGGACTTAAGAACTTTTGTAAGTAGACGATAGATAATTATATCGAATATTTATATGTGTCCCATCAACCCTATTCTCGCCCCTGGACCCTTCCCACGTTTTTAGAATTTGATTTTTGAATTTCTTGTTTTCATGAAGCTCTCAATTATGCAAACAAAGATTGGAGTAATTTTTGGAGACGGACTGATAAGTGAATTAAGTGGATATCGATGAGGCAGTCCAAAAAAAGAAGATAATTTATAGTATTTTTTATTCATAAAAACCGACGTTTCGGAGGCTACTCCCTCCTTCTTCGGGGTTTTGAAAAGTCAGTAAAGGAGATCAATCTGTCTCCTCTTTCAGTGGCAGTAATAATAATATATTGTATTTCATTCTCAACAGAATTATAATGTAGTAATATCCATTCACAATTACTACATTATAATTCTGCTGAGAATGAAATACAATATATTATTATTACTGCCACTGAAAGAGGAGACAGAGGGGAATGTCGCATTGGATTTCCTTCACTGACTTTTCAAAACCCTGAAGAAGGAGGGAATAGCCTCCGAAACGTCGGTTTTTATGAATAAAAATATAGTGTGAATTATCTTCTTCTTTTTTTGGACTGCCTCATCGATATCCACTTATGCATACAAATTTTGATTAAGACCTAAAATGTTCATTTTTGACCATCCCCCTAATTTAGGTGGTTATTTTTTGCATTTTTTGTCTTCGAGAGATAATCTTTATACAAAATTTAGTTAAGTATCGTTCAAAGACATAGAATATTAATTTTTTGACCCTTCCCCGATTGTGGATGGTTATTATCTTTTATTTCCCCTCAATTAGTTGATTTCCCCATTATAGTAACAAAAAAATTCAATCAGATACGAAGTTTCACTTCAAAAAGCTTCTAATATTTTAATATTCCCTGTTAATGATTTGTTTTAAAATAGTATTTAAATTGCAACCTTGCTAATGGCCATGTGGTTTGTTCAGTTCTTGTACTGCTATGGGTTCCGAAGGACAGCCGATCTCATGCTGGAGGAGTGTACGGACAGGAACATCGAATTTCCGGCGGCTACCCTGGTCAAGGACAGGGTGGATCCGAGACACGTAGCCACCCTCAAGAGGGTTTATGCACAGCAAAACGGAAAATTGTTCTTCCAGGTAATACAATATGCATTAAACATCACTTTTATTAATAGATTTATAATACTAGCTTCTTTCTTTATTCGAGAAATAAAATTTTAAAGGCATTGATTACAAAGAATCGATATATCTAGCATTAATCCACAGTAAATAGAACAGTTTTAAAAATTTTAATTTTTAATTTGCTTGATTTCTTGACATTTTTTTCTCCTTTATGGAAAAGGTTTAAGGAGGTTCTTTCGCGACAATCCACCCAAAAAGTTTTAGCCTCGTAACCACTCTATAAATATGAACGGAACTAAAATTTTAGGTTATGTTTTTTTAACGTGACTGTATCACTCACACTACGAAATCTCTATATGGATACACACATACTTGCCGGATCGTTTCCAAGCCATTGTGCTTATATCCCCTCTACTAAAAATAATCGCCCAAATATGTTTGGTTTTATTTTGTTTTTTATCAAAACTTCGTGGTAAATAATTTCAATTTTTTTTTAAGTTACTCCGAATATATTATTCTAACAAATGTTAGTTTTTCATCAAGATGGTGAAAGTCCTTCAATGAAAAAAATAAAATAATGATCATATCCCCACCCTTTCCCAATTTACCATATGTAAAAAAATTCATTTTTAATTGTAATTATTTCATGTTTGATGTGGTAAATCGTCTTCAAATTTTAATAGTATGTGTATTATGAATTTAATGACTTATATTACAATTTTCAAAGACTTCTTGAATTTTTGCATTTCTGAAAGAACTAACTCAGGAAGAAAATTTTCAAATTTTATCGAAAAACGGTTCAAGAGAACGTTCTTTGGTTTCCCCCCCATAAGTTCTTAAAAAATAGACCAAATTACACCATATTTTTACTATTTATGTTTTTTTTATGTATATAAAAATATGGAAAATTAAAAGTGTTTTGTTACCCTCTTTATATATAAGTATTGTAATCGTGAATGAAAAAAGTGTTTTTTTTTTAATTCGTTTTTTCGAAATATTTCAAAAACTGAAACTATTTTAATAAAAAAAAAAATGGATCAAAACCATGGAGTTTTGGCCTACAAAAAAGCTCTTATAACTAATCATCGAAAAAATTATGATTATTGGATAAAAATACTTGGTAGGTTTCACATACCAAGTATTTTTTATCCAATAATTTAAAAAAAATGTTTCACCTAGTACCAGCACTATATTCCTTAAAAACTATCGAAAAAATTATGTTTTACTAGATATTAATTGTTTAGTCAAAACGTCCTATACTACGATAGAAATTAGGTACGTTCCCAAATTTTTTGTATACATACACTCTAGCTCAAATACTAGTTTGAATATCAAAACGAAATTTGACATGTAGTTTTGTTATAGTGAGATTAAAATTTGATTAGATTTTGGTTGAAATTGAACCAAAAATTAAGGAGAGGAAGGTTAAAAAATTAAAATTAAAAGATTTTTAAAGTAAAAAAACCAAGAAAAGTGAAATATACCATATAAAATGAAGCTATAATAAAAAAGAGTTATTATTTTTTGGGGGGTTGGGGTGCCGAAATTGGGAGTTCAAAAAATAGAACTATCAATATAAGTCCTACCTACACCAGGGCTGTCCAACCGGTGGCCAGCACCGCAATGAGTGTGGCCCAACAGAAAATCATAAACTTCCTTAAAACATTGAGATTTATATGTAGAGATATATTTATTTCCTTTTTCGAAATATGAATGTACATTTGAACAATACGTGAAACTTTTTTCAAGAATAAAATTCACTAAAAGCAAAATTATAAGCTCAACTATAGTATAAAATAAAAAATAGTGAAGTTACAAATATTTGAAAATTCTTCTTCACATATTTTCATTTTCTAAAATATTTATTATTTCAGTAATTTATATGCTACGACACTAACCAAGTCTATAGTTATAGTATAAGGAGACAAGGAATTGGAAATTTCTAGAACAATCACAATTAATTAATAATTTTTCTCCGGGAGTAAAACTTGTCAGGACTTGTCTTTTAGATCTTTGCACGTTCTTACATGTCACTAGATAATGGATAGTCATGGATTATTATATCCGTGGCCTTTTTTAAAAAATAAATTATCATCCCTCATATCCTTCTTTAATCCCATTTGATTTAATATACTGGAAATTACACAACAATTTGGCCTGATAATTTTTTTTTCTCTAAAATAATAAATCGAAAATCTACTGTGAAATTTTCGAAAAATAAAAGGCTTATTTTAAATTTTGGATCTGGAACTAGATTTCAAGATTTTCGAACTCAATTTTCATTTTAAATAAATTTTCTACTTGCAAATTTTCTGATTGAATGTTCTAGAACAGCAATTAGATACCGATCTGAAAGAAGAATTGAATATTGTCTCTTTATTCGAATTTTATATTAATTATCTAGCCAGTTAAATATATAAACAAATACTAATACATAATATCACTTTTTGTAAGTATGTAGTTATGTATTTAGTCCATATACGAGAAGGTATTTTCAAAAAGTAAAATTATAAGATCCCTATGAGCTAAAAAAATAATAAAGTTCTTATTTCTACCTTCTTCTTTTTTGAATAACAAATATCAATAGAATTATAATATTTTATCCGTGGCCGAGACAATTTTTTTTCTTCGAATGTAGCCCTTGAAAGCCAAAAGGTTGGACACACCTGTCCTAGACCCATTAATCGAGATGTAAAATTGATATTGACCAAAAAGAGAGGGGGGGGGGGTTCTTCCTAAATAATTATAAATACCTAAAAAGGGACCCAAGTGTATGGTAAAGACATGTGAATGGCCACATCAGTTTATTCGTTATAAAAATGTGATTATTTTGTGAAAATAAGAGTATTTTTTTGAAAAAATTTTATCTCAAATTTTTCTATCTATTTATCAATTTTTAAGGCCGGTCTATCTTCACAAATAGTTTTTTATTTTTTTTTTTTAATTTGGACAATGTTTTTCTTTATTTCTTAAAAGACCATGAAATATATAGACACGACCTTTGCTACTCTCCGCACAGAGTGAAGTGAGGCCAACATCGCCTACAGATGACGTCACGTTCTCGCATAAATATTTTGGTAATATTAATTTAATATTAATTTGCGATTATTGGAATCCAAAATAAATAATCTAAACTACGATAAATTTATCTCAATGTATAATAATTCCTATAGTGGCCATGCTATTTCTGGGTGTTCCTACCTACAGATGACGTCACGTTCTCTAGGTGATGTTGGCCTCACCAAATCGACACCAGCGTGTGTCTATATATTTCATGGTCTAAGGTCAGATCGGTCTTCAGTTAAGTGATTACTGTACCTTACAGAGCTTTCAATTTAAAATTATGTAAAAATCTCATAAATTCGTTCATTCTTCCATTATTAACGTATTAATGACTAATAGGTAAGAATGAATTTGATATTTCACGTATTTTTAAAGATAGAAAAGGTACGGAACACTCGGTATATGCTATTCCGGTTCGCACTTGGCTAGTTTGTTAATTTTAAAATTAATAATTACTTTTAACAATTTATTTTCTGAGACAAGAGACGTTTTTCAGTCACGAATTAATTTTGTAATATTTTAAAAGCGTGGTTATTTTAGACATAAATCTCAAGGCAATTAAAGAAATGAAGATAGAAATCTGTATAAAATGGATACACAAATAAACTTAAGTCTTGCTTAGTGTAATCCATAATCTTACACAATCTTTAATAAATAATTGTTTCCTAATTTCATGTTCAGCGGGATCTGATATTAAATAGCATTAGAAATAGACATTAAACTTTAACAACAAAAATAAATCTTTATTTCTCATCATTGATAAAAAAACAATAGTTACTATAATATCTTACTAAAGGATATATAATCTTTAGGTTTTTTTGGAGTGAATGGGATTGAAAAGACCAATCGACTTGATTGGGGAATAATGGAATTGAAATAATTATCGGAAAAGAGGTTTTTTTATCTAATTAGATTTTTCCTCTTATTAAAAACAAGGACTAAAGATGAATAAGGACACTCAATGGTGGAGAAGTAATCTCCGGAATCGAAGCAAAAATACAATGTATGCATTAATTAATGTAAAATAATTGGTTTAATAAAATATATATATATATAATCTTTAATTTGGGGACAAGGAGGAGACGGAGATTAGCAAACCAATCGACTTGATTGGGGAATAATGGAATTGAAATAATTATCGGAAAAGAGGTTTTTTTATCTAATTAGATTTTTCCTCTTATTAAAAACAAGGACTAAAGATGAATAAGGACACTCAATGGTGGAGAAGTAATCTCCGGAATCGAAGCAAAAATACAATGTATGCATTAATTAATGTAAAATAATTGGTTTAATAAAATATATATATATATAATCTTTAATTTGGGGACAAGGAGGAGACGGAGATTAGCAAACCAATCGACTTGATTGGGGAATAATGGAATTGAAATAATTATCGGAAAAGATGTTTTTTTATCTAATTAGATTTTTCCTCTTATTAAAAACAAGGACTAAAGATGAATAAGGACACTCAATGGTGGAGAAGTAATCTCCGGAATCGAAGCAAAAATACAATGTATGCATTAATTAATGTAAAATAATTGGTTTAATAAAATATATATATATATATAATCTTTAATTTGGGGACAAGGAGGAGACGGAGATTAGCAAACCAATCGACTTGATTGGGGAATAATGGAATTGAAATAATTATCGGAAAAGAGGTTTTTTTATCTAATTAGATTTTTCCTCTTATTAAAAACAAGGACTAAAGATGAATAAGGACACTCAATGGTGGAGAAGTAATCTCCGGAATCGAAGCAAAAATACAATGTATACATTAATTCATGTAAAATAATTAGTTTAATAAATTTATATAATCTTTAATTTGATTTTATTTCCCATCTTGATAAATCACAAAAAGGAGTCAAAATTATGGAAATTATATATGTACTTGCTTAAATTTTCAATTAATTAATAGATAATAAATGTTTTTTCCTATTATCAAAATAATAATTGCAATATTTCCTTTAAATTAGGCAGGATTTTAATTTACAGAGACTAACTTTAATTTACACATGAACAGAGATGGTTCATAAAGAGAATTCAATGAGGTTGACCTCTGCTTGGTGCAAATCAGCATATATACACACTGGCGCAACCACGGGGGGGGGGGGGGGTGGCTGAAGACCCCACCCCAGGATAACAAAAATAATAAAATTAAAAGTAAAAATTAACAATAAATTAACAAATGAAAATAAAAAAATATTTGGTAAATTTTAATCAATAATTTGACTATAAATTAAGATAAAAAAATAAAGTTTTGAGAATTTCGAAGTTTAATCATTTAAAGACGAGACTTTGAAATATAATATTAAATTAAATTATTTAACTTTGAAAATTTCAAAACATTATTTTTGACATCTTACGAAAATTTATATATATGTAAATATACAGGGTGCATAGGAAAGTCCCTTTAACCTGAAACTACTTGCGAACGGAGAGTGCTATAGCCACGCAAGTGAGGTAACGGTATAGTAAAGCGACTATGCCCGACCTAATGCAAACGACACCAGCGTCCCTAGTGCCGAAATGTGGAAGTTAGCCATTGCAAATCGAAAACGAAAAGAGATAGAGCAAAATTTCCAATTAGAAAGTTTTAGAGCATCAATTAATTAGTACGAAACGATATTTGGTTTACACGGAAAGGATAAATTACTGCCTGTATCCAAAAATGTCCGTAATCTATGCGCGACTGTTCTACTCTACATATTTACATTTCGGAAATGTAGCAGTGTGCAAATGCAGTTTGTGACTTTGTACTGTACTGTAATGTCTGAAAACTTTAATTTCCAATGCATTTAAAATTTTAGTTTAAAAGGTGTTGGCGCTCGCTTGATACAAACAACATAATCTCATAGCATAAAATTATTAATGGCAGACGATAATTTATCTTATCCGTGTAAACCAAATATCGTTTCGTACTAATTAATTGATGCTCTAAAACTTTCTAATTGGAAATTTTGCTCTATCTCTTTTCGTTTTCGATTTGCAATGGTTAACTTCCACATTTCGCCACTAGGGGCGCTGGTGTCGTTTGCATTAGGTCGGGCATAGTCGCTTTACTATACCGTTACCTCACTTGCGTGGCTGTAGCACTCTCCGTTCGCAAGTATTTTCAGGTTAAAGGGACTTTCCTATGCACCCTGTATATATATATATGTGTGTGCGTGTGTGTTAGCCCCCTCCAGGACAAAATCCTGGTTGCGTCACTGTTAACACATAGGTATATACAAATATAAATATGTATATATCGGTGGCGGTTGCTGATTTTGCAACCAGGGGATGCTGTCCAAAAAAGTACCCTTCATTTTTTGAAATTTTATTTTAATTTTTTTTATGCAAATTTCATCTAATACGGCATCATTTTCGTAATTTTTCAAATTTAACATTAGATTTAAAAAAAATACATTTTGGGAAGTAAAATAACATGGGATGGGAGGAGCAAAAACGAAATTAAATCAAGAATTGCCCAAGCAAAAATGGGGTTTAATTCAAAACAAAAACTACTATGCTCCTCCTCAATCAGCTTAGCAAACAGGAAGTTGCTATTGAAGATATATGTATGGAGCATAGCCATGTACGGGTGTGAAACCTGGACAATTGGAAAAGCGGAGAGAAAGAGATTGGAGGCTTTCGAAATGTGGTGCTACAGAAGAATGATGAATATCAAATGGATGGATAAAATTACAAATGAAGAAGTTCTTGGAAGAATCGGAGAAAGAAGAACCTTGTGGAAGAGTCTGAAGAAGAGAAGAGGTCAGATGATGGGGCACACACTGAGACATGGGGGACTGCTTAAGGGATGATATCTTGGAGGGGGAGGTGGGAAAGAAAAGGGGAAGGGGAAGACCCAGATTAGAATATTTCAACCAAATAATTGGGGATATGGGATGCCAGACATTTAGAGAGGTTAAACAGCTGGCGGGGGACAGAGTCGAGTGGAGACGGATTGTTGCATCAAACCAGTCTTAGGACTGTATACTCAATGATGATGATGATTTGGGACTTTTGGGATACTGCTTTGTATGGGTAGGAGTCAGAAATTACATCTTCTGACTTTAACTTGGCAGTCCCTGAGATGGAAATGGACAACAATGAATCAGCCTGTCCTATAAGAAAATCTTCAATTTCTCCTAATTCTATCGCTATAAGCAAGCTATGACTTCTCTATAGTACCTACTCTTAGTTATTTCCGATCTTATACATTGAGAGTTTTTAGAAATAGATTATTCCAGAAATTCCCGAATCATCTTTAATTATTCCTTTTTTGTATTATTTCTATTTTAATAGTTCCTCAGCGAGAACAAGTTTTATTCGACTATAACTCGTCAGGACTTGTCTTTGACATGCTTGAACTGGAAGATATATCCACCAGGCAGGGACTTGAAACCTTCTATCGGCGCCCTTTTCTGAAAATCATTCATAAATAAATTTATAAATTTATAAATTAAAAAGGAGACAATAAAAGAATGTGTCCTCTGCTTTTTCTTATTGGATTAAATTAAATCGATTTTCTTGAAATATGTTTTATTACATTACAAAATTATTAATCAATTCTACTAGTTAATATGAAAAATTGTATACAGTGAAAATAAATAAATAAATAAATTTTATAAATTAGAGGGCTTTTTTAGTCACATAAATTTAAACATGATTTATTTATGCAGATTGCAAATTCCAAAACTTGTATTTATAAATATGAAATTGTATAAAAAATCTTATAAAATGTTTCAATTTTCCTTACTTACTACTGAAGATAGTCAACCAAAATTGTCTGGTGAAAACGATCAAATAAATAATAATGAAAATTGATTAAAATTACTCTATTTATTTTATGTGACTAGAAAAAACTCTTTAATTTAAACTCAAGTTTTGGAAGAATCTTAGAATAAACAAACAAATAAATAAATATATATGGTAATCCCATCTTAAATCGATTTTATTAAAATATATTTTATGACAATACAAAATTATTATGAATCAATTCTAATAGCTAATATGAAAACGTGTATACACTATATATTAAGAGTTCTTCGAAATGGATTAGTCCAAAGATTCTCGAATCATCTTTATTTATTCCTTTTTGTATTCTTACTATTTTAATAGTTCCTCAGTGAGAACAATTTTTATTCAACTAAAACTCGTTTGGACTTGTCTTTGACATGCTTGAACTGGAAAATATATCTACCAGGCAGAGACTTGAAACCTTCTATCAGCGCCCTTTTCTGAAAAATCATTCATTTTAATTGCCCCTTGACACTATGCAACAATTTTATTTCATTTCGAGAACCAATATATTTTTAACCGACTTCAAAAAAGGAGGAGGTTCTCTATTCGACTGAATTTTTTTTTTTTTTTTTTGTGCCTATGTTACCTCATATCTCCGCCAATTGTCAACCGATTTTGAAAATTTTTTTTGCATTGGGTCCAGTCTAGCTTCCGATTGGTCCCATTTTTTTTCGATTTTTTTTCATAGGTATTAGACCTTTTTTATTAGGTTTGTTTAGACCTAACCTCTTTGTTTATGAACCGATTTCGATGGTTCTTTTTTTATCCGAAAGGGGGTGTCTTGGGGATGGTGTCATATTAATTTGGTCAAGTTCTGATGATATAATCACTATTAATAACATCACTAAAAAGAGAAAAATAAAAATTTTTAAGAAAAAATAAAAACCGACTTCAAAAAATTAAATGCAACAAATATAAAAATACACTAAAAGGTATAAAATAATTATTATCTTATTTAGTTACAACTAAATCGACGAAATATTAACATGAAATTACTTTTTGAAGTTGGTACCAAACATATACCTTTTATGAATCGCACTCGACGGATCTTACTTAGTACGTTTGGCGGGTACGCTCGCTTATAGGTATAGTTTGTTTGGCACCGACTTTAAAAAGTAATTTCGTGTTAATATTTCGTCGTTTAGTTGTAACTAAATAAGATAATAATTATTTTATACCTTTTAGTGTATTTTTATATTTGTTGCATTTAATTTTTTGAAGTCGGTTTTTATTTTTTTCTTAAAAATTTTTTCAAAAGAAAAAAATGTTTTTTTTATAGAAATATTTGAAATAACGGATAATAATTTAAAGATCCTCCGGAAATTTTGAAGTCGATATTTATGAAAATAATTTTTAAGAAAAAATAAAAACCGACTTCAAAAAATTAAATGCAACAAATAAAATACACTAAAAGGTATAAAATAATTATTATCTTATTTAGTTACAACTAAACGACGAAATATTAACATGAAATTACTTTTTGAAGTCGGTGCCAAACAAACTATACCTATAAGCGAGCATACCTTCCAAACGTACTAAGTAAGATCCGTCGAGTGCGATTCATAAAAGGTATATGTTTGGCACCGACTTCAAAAAGTAATTTTATGTTAATATTTCGTCGATTAGTTGTAACTAAATAAGATAATTATTTTATACCTTTTAGTGTATTTTATTTGATTTTTGAATTCTTATTATTTTATTTGTTGCATTTAATTTTTTTGAAGTCGATTTTATTTTTTTTATGGCTGTCTAACTACTTATTTTTGTATACATATTGAATATTCATTTAGAAGAGTCATTTAATTGTACTGATTTTTATTTCTTTTGTGTTCCGTTGTTATTTTTTCAGTATTGGGATTCGTTAATCCCGAATTCGATCAAAGAAAAGATGGAGTATCGCAAGTTGACGTTTTACCTTCACATCCACTTCGGGGTTGTTCGCCTGCGAGGGGATTCCATGTCTTCCGCCGGGAATGGAGATTCGCTGGACACCCTCTCGGACAGGGACTCCCCAGAGATTGGCCGGAACTCGCCAAGCGAAGGAATGACCATGCTGAGGGGCTTTCTTGAAACCCAGGGCGAGACTTTCAGCAACGAACCAGAACTCTTGCCGTTCTACGCTCTACCTTATGTTCCTGATCCTCTGCATCATCCGTCATTCAAAGATCTCTTCACGGTGAATTTTGGTTTAAGCTAAATAAAATAAAACTAATTGAAATGGTTTAGCTTGCCAGCCTTACAGGGTGATTCAAAAAAATAGGGGACAGGTGGCACGAAAGGGACATTTTTGCTGTTGAGGTTCTAGCAAAGAAATAATATCACATTTTAAAGAGGTAAAAATAGAATTAAATTCTTCAATTTATTGGCTATCGAAATAAAATACAATAAAACACATTCAATTGTTTTTAGTACTATATTTTCGCATTTTAATAAAAAAACGTGTATTTTATCCCTTTCAAAAATGGGTTGTATTGAAAGGGACACGATCATTTATGAAAAGGACACCGCGTTAATATAATTAAATCACAATAACCTTTGCTATAAACATACTAAATATTAGGAGGCACGTATATAATTAAATATTTTTAGTTTAAAAACACATCTTTGAAAGTAATAGCATATTGGTCTTAAATTTCTTATCTTAAAAGATGATTAACATGTAAATAAACCTTCATATAATTAAAAAACAAAACAATCATAGTTATTTTAATAGTAATAATTCTGTTTTAACATAATTGTTTTTTATATATGGTAAAAAATAACAATAACAATTTTTTACGAAATGGACGTCCCTTTCATAGCTACTAAACACAAATTAAAAACATGACCACAAAATCTACAATTCTAAATAAAAGTTTACTGATCTTTTTTTCCACGTATCTGCATGTATTTTACCAATTATAAACAACGTTAAACTGTTTAATTAAAAGTTTACAATACTAGAAAAAACGTTTCTAAAGAAGACCCAAAAATGCTTTGATACACGATTACAAACACATGTACTTCACCGGCATCCTTGAAATGACAGGAGTGTGAAGTAAGATGTCAATGTATGTACTTTGTGGTAGCCACAGAAAAAAAATAATGTCGTTCCGAGACGACCTTTATTTAGCGAGGTATTTGAATTGTCCCTTTCAATACGTGTCCATTTCATGCCACCTTTCCCCTAGTTCTAGTATGGGGGATGTCGCTTACTATAATATTAAATGTTATATTGTAAGAGTATAAATGTTATATAATAAAATTATGCATATACCTATGTTTTAGAGTTTGGGGAAGCCTCGATTGTTGGGGAAACGTATCTTAGATAAACATTTTCGTTATTCGATCTATTGCGGGTGATCTTTGATACGAACACCCTCTGACATATATAAAACATCAACCACGATATTTCACTTAAAGATATTACGTATAGCAATTTATTTTGCCGGCGACTGATTTAAAACTAAAATGCATAAACGTATTATGCAGTACAATTAGGAACAAGTGCGTTTTGATATTTTTAGAAAACAATTTTAAAAAAATGTTTTAAATTGTATTTAACTCCACTTTTAAATGAAATTGAAGTTGCAATGAAACTTATCAATTAAAGATCATGGCTAACCTTCGTAAATTATTATTTAAAACTGAATTTATTAAGTGAGTATATCTTCCTATCCTTGAGGAGAGGAAATCCCACTTGTTTCACCTCATAATGCTGAATATAGAACAAAAATTGCCTCCAAAGAAATCTTATATAAATATTAAAATTCGTAACTATTCAAATACTTTAGGGTGTTCCTTATTGAAATTTGTCTTATGCGTTGTATTAAATTTGAGCTCTTAATTTGGACATTAACACGTGCCCCAAAGCTGTGAAATTTTTAAATGGACAAATATATGTAATTTTTTAAACCAGTTACATTTTTTTCATAACTGGTATGAATAAACTGCAACGGATCGTTGCTAAACTTTATCCAAATTCACTTGACATATTAATATGTTTATTCCTTTATTATTAATGAGATATCACTCGCAATTTGTAGTTTATGTTGACTTTAAGGTAGTTGTTTCGCGACAATACCAGCAAAAAGTTAATGCTCAAGTATATAGAACAGTCAATAAGGATTCATAGTTCATAAGGCCAACACTTTTTGCTGTTTTTGTACCAAATCTAGCCAATCCCGTGCTCGTTTGAGAAATTTGGCAACATTGAAAGAGATTGAATATTTATTCATGACATTAAAATGACAGATAAAATGAATGATAAAATACATTTTAAAGGTCGATTTATTAATCAAAAAGTTCTAAATAAACGATTAAAAGCTGTTGCGGTAATGAATGAGGGAAAAAACGAAAAAAATGTGTACTAAGAGTGCTAATGTAGGTACCCGAATAATTGAAGTGGGCGAGTTGGCGAATAACCTAACCTGTTGTCACTGTCAGAAAGATATTTTATTAAAAAATATTGTTGATGAAAGGTGATTAGGTTTGAATTCTATTTTTTCAATAAAATGTCAAGATAGCTATACATTAACTCATGTCAGTACTGGAAAGAAACATACATTTTGGGTGGTTAGTTTTTGTATTTTTAAACTTCTAGGGGGTCCGCTGATTATGTGTACAAAATTTGGTTGAGTTTGCTAAAATGGCCTAGATTTCGCCCCCCCCCCCCCCCCATTAATTTTGGCCCCAGAAAAAAATATTTTCATTATTATAGGTTTATTTTATTGTATATTTCATTTTTCTTGTTTTTTTTTAGTTTGAAAAGATTATAATTTTAAATTTTAACCCCCCCCCCCCTTAATTTTGGGTCGATATGCACCAAAATCTAACCAGCTCTTAATGTCAATGGACCAAAACTACGTGTGAAATTTGGTTTCGATATTCACACTAGTTTTTGAGCTAGCTCGTCCACAAAAATTTGGTAACGCACATACTAACTAACAGACTAGCAGACATTTTGAGAAAACAATTATTATTTCGAAAAAAGAAGAAAAAAACGCTTATTTCATGCACGATCACAATACTTGACCATACACCCTGTATGGTAAAGTAAAAAATGATTAGCCATACCCTTATCCAGAAAAAAATTAAACTCATATACTTTAAAGAGTGAACTAATAATAATAAAAATAATAATATTTTCAAAAATTTCTATAAATATCGTTTTGTTATTTTTTAACAAATGTAATCAACGCCTACGTTACATCTTATGAAAATTATAATTTTGAAAAAATCTAGCGCATGCATCTTTCGCTGATTAAATAAATGCGCTGTTGCCAAAATGTTTTTAGTGAGAATTTTTTTATATACATTTTTCATTATTTATTCCTTATTATCTCAGAAACTGTGTTGTAACTATGAATGAACTTGTCTTAAAATATGTATTGGTTATTGTTTAATGTTGGTTTAGTTTTTTATAAAAATTGTACGAAGGGTTTCTTAATTATAATTAAATATGTATGTAAACTTTCCGATATCCCGTATAGTGCAATGCTAAAGAGCCCGAAAAAATCGATTTTTGAAATTAAATATCTCCGGAACTGTATTGTTCATCAATTTCGTTTTGCCACCAATCGATGCACAAGTATTTCAATAATAATATATCTAAATTTCAGAAAAATTCTACGAAAACGCATTTGGCGGAACAACTACCTTAAGTCAAAAATAATATCGATTCTCATTTAATAGTCGAGGAATAACCATTCTACATTAGAATTTTGACGTTTCGGTTATCATTTGTAACCATTGCTGAAGACATGGAGAAATCAACTTAAAATCAAAAATAACGATCGATTCTTATCTAATACTAGCGGAATAACCTTATTGCATTCCATTTTTGATGTTTTGGCTATTAATGGCAATCTCTACTGATAACGTGGAAGAAACGACTTAAAATCCAAAAGACTAAATTCTTTTATGGCAAACAACTCAACTTGATTGTGTGTATTAAAATTGTAATTATTTGTTTCAATAAATAATAATAAAGTAATCATGTGTGATTTAAATAAAAATTTAAACTTTAAAGTACTAATGTTTGTGGACCGATATGTACCAAAAACTAATCAGCGCTTCATTTTGTTAAAAGAATGGTAGGTTTTAAATTTCATTTTAATCGGTGCAAAGATGTGGAAAAAATCGTGGACGAAAAAAACGATAACATCCATCCATCCATCCCCACGCACTTCCAAAAAAATGGCACTTTTTGGCCTCTCGACGAGACCCCAGGTAATTTTTGGCAAAATCGTTACGTGCTAAAATTCAACCTAATTGAATACTACAATTTGTGACCTTAATTGAGTCCATGGGTTCCGTAGTCTTTACCTGAGGACCCTTTGAGGTCCCGCTTGGCGCGCAACCGATTACAATACTTTACCCATGCTTCGCATTGGATAAAGTAAAAATGATTGAATAATTTGAAATATGGCACATTTGTTACTTATACTGTTAGATATTCATTATTTTAATGATAGGTATATCAAATCAATATGGTAAATATATAAATATAACGCATTTTCTTCTACTATATATGAATGCTTCACTTGCCAAATCGATTAACTCCATAAGACAAAAAGTGTGGAAATGCGATGAAATAATGTACATTATTACATTATTTATTCAATGGCCAATTTTTTTTGTCATTTAGTGGTCTTAATAAAAAGTAGAGTTCCGAAAACGGCACTCGATAACCCGACAGTCCGGATAACTAGGCCAGGAATCTGGGTGAAAAAATACAATTTTTATGTAGTAAAGGCTCTATGCCTTCATAAAGTACGTACTTTTCCTTTGTTTAAGGGTACATGGGCAGTTTATTATCTGTTGTAGGTATTCTCAAGCAAACAATATAAGTATACAAGTTCAGTACTGTATTTTCTGAGGAAACACTCGTACCTACTTATTCTTTTTAACCCCATTCCCGATAACTCGTAGTTTTCCCAAACTCGGCCACCATTAGGCCGAGTTTTCGGGATTCTACTGTACTCATTATTAGAAAAATTTGTTTTGAATATATACATTTAGGATTCAATCAAGTGCTTTGAAATTAAAATTTAATAAAATTGAGAAAGTGGAGTTAATCAATTTGGTAAGTGAAGTATTCATATAGAGAAATAATAAATATAAAAATTTACAATTTCCAGTCTTTCTTCCTAACAGTATAATCAATAGCTGTACTAAATTTCAAATTATTTCATCAATTTTAAGGGGCTGTCCATAAATTACGTCACAAGAATTTAAAGATTTTTAGACCCTCTCCCACAGTGTCACATTGTTACATTTACATTTGTATTGTGACGTCACACTATCACTTGTATTATTTATTTGAAAAAAATATTTAAGTGTTTTTGCTAAAAATTGCTTGCTTGTGATTTTTTGTATAGATTTATTTACCAACATTTTCAGGTTGGAATAATAATAACCTGAAATCTAAAAAATGTTTTTGAAAATTTTGAAAATTTTTTAATTTGACTATTCACAATTTTTAAGATCCCCGGGCTGCCCCTGTCACATTTTGTCACAAATATGAGATACGCCCTACAGAGGGACTGTGTGACGTAATTTATGTACGGCCCCTAATAGGAGTTATGAAAAAAAAACTGGATAAAAAAATTACATGTATTTGTTCATTTAAAAATTTAAAAGATTTGGGAGCACTTGTTAATTATTAAGAGCTCAAATTTTACAGGATTTTTTATATTTAGGTATTTGGAAGATATCTAGGGGGCGTATAATACAAATATTGAAAATCATTGAAATAAGGCAATCCTTCTATGCTGATGCCTTATTATTTGAATTCACGATATCAAATCAACAGTCATATACTTCAGAACGAGAGGTGAATCGCGACCTAATATGCTGTACACCTACTTCCACTTGTACTTCCAAATATTTCCAAGTAATTCCAAATATTTCCAAGTACTTCCAAATATTTCCAAGTACTTCCAAATATTTCCAAGCACTTCCAAAGATTCCCAAGTACTTCCAAATATTTCCAAGTACTTCCAAATATTTCCAAGTACTTCCAAATATTTCCAAGTACTTCCAAATATTTCCAAGTAATTCCAAATATTTCCAAGTAATTCCAAATATTCCCAAGTACTTCCAAATATTTCCAAGTACTTCCAAATATTTCCAAGTACTTCCAAATATTTCCAAGTACTTCCAAATATTTCCAAGTAATTCCAAATATTTCCAAGTAATTCCAAATATTCCCAAGTACTTCCAAATATTTCCAAGTACTTCCAAATATTTCCAAGTACTTCCAAATATTTCCAAGTACTTCCAAATATTTCCAAGCACTTCCAAAGATTCCCAAGTACTTCCAAATATTTCCAAGTACTTCCAAATATTTCCAAGTACTTCCAAATATTTCCAAGCACTTCCAAAGATTCCCAAGTACTTCCAAATATTTCCAAGTACTTCCAAATATTTCCAAGTACTTCCAAATATTTCCAAGTACTTCCAAATATTTCCAAGCACTTCCAAAGATTCCCAAGTACTTCCAAATATTTCCAAGTACTTCCAAATATTTCCAAGTACTTCCAAATATTTCCAAGTACTTCCAAATATTTCCAAGCACTTCCAAAGATTCCCAAGTACTTCCAAATATTTCCAAGTACTTCCAAATATTTCCAAGTACTTCCAAATATTTCCAAGTACTTCCAAATATTTCCAAGCACTTCCAAAGATTCCCAAGTACTTCCAAATATTTCCAAGTACTTCCAAATATTTCCAAGCACTTCCAAAGATTCCCAAGTACTTCCAAATATTTCCAAGTACTTCCAAATATTTCCAAGTACTTCCAAATATTTCCAAGCACTTCCAAAGATTCCCAAGTACTTCCAAATATTTCCAAGTACTTCCAAATATTTCCAAGTACTTCCAAATATTTCCAAGTACTTCCAAATATTTCCAAGCACTTCCAAAGATTCCCAAGTACTTCCAAATATTTCCAAGTACTTCCAAATATTTCCAAGCACTTCCAAAGATTCCCAAGTACTTCCAAATATTTCCAAGTACTTCCAAATATTTCCAAGTACTTCCAAATATTTCCAAGCACTTCCAAAGATTCCCAAGTACTTCCAAATATTTCCAAGTACTTCCAAATATTTCCAAGCACTTCCAAAGATTCCCAAGTACTTCCAAATATTTCCAAGTACTTCCAAATATTTCCAAGTACTTCCAAATATTTCCAAGCACTTCCAAAGATTCCCAAGTACTTCCAAATATTTCCAAGTACTTCCAAATATTTCCAAGTACTTCCAAATATTTCCAAGTACTTCCAAATATTTCCAAGCACTTCCAAAGATTCCCAAGTACTTCCAAATATTTCCAAGTACTTCCAAATATTTCCAAGCACTTCCAAAGATTCCCAAGTACTTCCAAATATTTCCAAGTACTTCCAAATATTTCCAAGTACTTCCAAATATTTCCAAGCACTTCCAAAGATTCCCAAGTACTTCCAAATATTTCCAAGTACTTCCAAATATTTCCAAGCACTTCCAAAGATTCCCAAGTACTTCCAAATATTTCCAAGTACTTCCAAATATTTCCAAGTACTTCCAAATATTTCCAAGCACTTCCAAAGATTCCCAAGTACTTCCAAATATTTCCAAGTACTTCCAAATATTCCCAAGTACTTCCAAATATTTCCAAGTACTTCCAAATATTTCCAAGTACTTCCAAATATTCCCAAGTACTTCCAAATATTTCCAAGTACTTCCAAATATTTCCAAGTACTTCCAAATATTTCCAAGCACTTCCAAAGATTCCCAAGTACTTCCAAATATTTCCAAGTACTTCCAAATATTTCCAAGTACTTCCAAATATTTCCAAGTACTTCCAAATATTTCCAAGCACTTCCAAAGATTCCCAAGTACTTCCAAATATTTCCAAGTACTTCCAAATATTTCCAAGTACTTCCAAATATTTCCAAGTACTTCCAAATATTTCCAAGCACTTCCAAAGATTCCCAAGTACTTCCAAATATTTCCAAGTACTTCCAAATATTTCCAAGTACTTCCAAATATTTCCAAGTACTTCCAAATATTTCCAAGCACTTCCAAAGATTCCCAAGTACTTCCAAATATTTCCAAGTACTTCCAAATATTTCCAAGTACTTCCAAATATTTCCAAGCACTTCCAAAGATTCCCAAGTACTTCCAAATATTTCCAAGTAATTCCAAATATTCCCAAGTACTTCCAAATATTTCCAAGTACTTCCAAATATTTCCAAGTACTTCCAAATATTTCCAAGTACTTCCAAATATTTCCAAGTAATTCCAAATATTTCCAAGTAATTCCAAATATTCCCAAGTACTTCCAAATATTTCCAAGTACTTCCAAATATTTCCAAGTACTTCCAAATATTTCCAAGTACTTCCAAATATTTCCAAGCACTTCCAAAGATTCCCAAGTACTTCCAAATATTTCCAAGTACTTCCAAATATTTCCAAGTACTTCCAAATATTTCCAAGTACTTCCAAATATTTCCAAGTACTTCCAAATATTTCCAAGTAACTTCCAAATATTTCCAAGTACTTCCAAATATTTCAAGTACTTCCAAATATTTCCAAGTACTTCCAAATATTTCCAAGTACTTCCAAATATTTCCAAGTACTTCCAAATATTTCCAAGTAATTCCAAATATTTCCAAACACTTCCAAATATTTCCAAGCACTTCCAAAGATTCCCAAGTACTTCCAAATATTTCCAAGTACTTCCAAATATTTCCAAGTACTTCCAAATATTTCCAAGTACTTCAAATATTTCCAAGTAATTCAAATATTCCAAGTAATTCCAAATATTTCCAAGCACTTCCAAATATTTCCAAGCACTTCAAAGATTCCCAAGTACTTCCAAATATTTCCAAGTACTTCCAAATATTTCCAAGTACTTCCAAATATTTCCAAGTACTTCCAAATATTTCCAAGCACTTCCAAAGATTCCCAAGTACTTCCAAATATTTCCAAGTACTTCCAAATATTTCCAAGTACTTCCAAATATTTCCAAGTACTTCCAAATATTTCAAGTAATTCCAAATATTTCCAAGTAATTCCAAATATTTCCAAGCACTTCCAAATATTTCCAAGCACTTCCAAAGATTCCCAAGTACTTCCAAATATTTCCAAGTACTTCCAAATATTTCCAAGTACTTCCAAATATTTTCAAGTACTTTCAAATATTTCCAAGCACTTCCAAAGATTCCCAAGTACTTCCAAATATTCCCAAGTACTTTCAAATATTTCCAAGCACTTCCAAATATTTCCAAGTACTTCCAAATATTTCCAAGTACTTCCAAATATTCCCAAGTACTTCCAAATATTTCCAAGCACTTCCAAATATTTCCAAGTACTTCCAAATATTTCCAAGTACTTCCAAATATTTCCAAGTACTTCCAAATATTCCCAAGTACTTCCAAATATTTCCAAGTAATTCCAAATATTCCCAAGTACTTCCAAATATTTCCAAGTACTTCCAAATATTTCCAAGTACTTCCAAATATTTCCAAGTACTTCCAAATATTTCCAAGTACTTCCAAATATTTCCAAGTACTTCCAAATATTTCCAAGTACTTCCAAATATTTCCAAGTACTTCCAAATATTTCCAAGCACTTCCAAATATTTCCAAGTACTTCCAAATATTTCCAAGTACTTCCAAATATTTCCAAGTACTTCCAAATATTTCCAAGTACTTCCAAATATTTCCAAGCACTTCCAAAGATTCCCAAGTACTTCCAAATATTTCCAAGTACTTCCAAATATTTCCAAGCACTTCCAAAGATTCCCAAGTACTTCCAAATATTTCCAAGTACTTTCAAATATTTTCAAGTACTTTCAAATATTTCCAAGCACTTCCAAAGATTCCCAAGTATCAAATATTTCCAAATACTTCCAAATATTTCCAAGCACTTCCAAAGATTCCCAAGTACTTCCAAATATTTCCAAGTACTTTCAAATATTTCCAAGCACTTCCAAAGATTCCCAAGTACTTCCAAATATTTCCAAGTACTTTCAAATATTTCCAAGCACTTCCAAAGATTCCCAAGTACTTCCAAATATTTCCAAGTACTTTCAAATATTTCCAAGTACTTCCAAAGATTTCCAAGTACTTCCAAATATTTCCAAGTACTTTCAAATATTTCCAAGCACTTCCAAAGATTCCCAAGTACTTCCAAATATTTCCAAATACTTCCAAATATTTCCAAGTACTTCCAAATATTTCCAAGTACTTCCAAATATTTTCAAGTACTTCCAAATATTTCCAAATACTTCCAAATATTTCCAAATACTTCCAAATATTTCCAAGCACTTCCAAAGATTCCCAAGTACTTCCAAATATTTTCAAGTACTTTCAAATATTTCCAAGTAGTTCTAAATATTTCCAAGTACTTCCAAAATACTTCCAAAGAGGTGTACATCTACTTCCAATCGCGGGTCACCCCTCGCTTCAGAAGTTCTATTCATCATACGATAATAAAGAAATGTTGTTTTTTTATTTCAGAACAAATGGGTGACGATGTTAACAGAACGCCTAAGTAAATTCCTGGACGAGTATAGCAACGGGGAGTCGGTGGTGCCTTCTCTGATTACGGCCCTCGGGCCTGTCAATCGAACCACCCAGATGCAACAGGCGCACCAAGATCTGCTCCACACGCATCGGCATCTCAAAAAACGATATCGGCAATTGCACAAGGACCATCGCAATCTTATCGGTAGGATAGGTATAAGTAGATAAATATTAACTATAGATAGTTATTAAAAGAATAGCGCCGCGCAAATTCAAGGCGTCTAATGAGAAAGCGAGAGATCTTTTGTCTGAATAAATCCTTGGAATTGTTTTTTGTGCATAATAATAATTTAGAAGAAGAGGAAATAGTTAAACAATCAATTTCCGTTAATGAGCTTTGTTTTTTTTTATTTTCGTAATTCAGGTATCGCGTCGGAGCTCACCGGGGCTCTCGAGGACTCTGTCAAGGGACAGGCGGTCGATCTGGAGGCCACGCTGGCCAATTGCGCCAAAATCTTCCCGGAATTGTTTTTGCACAAATCGAAACCGAATAACGAGGTAATAAAAACATCAATCAATGTCTTAAATAAGAAAAAAAAGAATACACGGAAATAGAAAATCATTTGTCAAAATAGAATGGTATTTTAACAATTAGATAAGTAGGTACCCTACTATATAGGTACTTAATGAAGAAAATCGAATTTGTATTTAACAAATAACACAAAGAAATCTGTTTAGTCAAGTATGATGAAAAAAATAATTAATGTTTTCTAGTAAAAATATTTTCTTTACAATGCGCATTATGTAGAAGTATTGTAATTACACTTCTTGACAAAAATTAAACAAAAATTTGTATCCGTAAACCTAACAATGGATTTTATAGAGTTTTCTAGGCTGATTATCATGCACTGTCAGAGTTTTGAAATATTATCGGTCAAAATGACGAAATAGACATTTTTACCTTATTTTCGAGTCCCATTAAATATTAAAAAACTATATTTGAAATCAAAATATTTTGTTGACATGATAGAAAACAACATCCTCTTTGATTTTCAAATTACCACTTGTTTTTAGCTCAACTAGAACTCGAGTTATAACTAAAAATTAAAACTACGTGAGGGAGGATAATAAAAACATATCGTCTTGGTTTTTTTAATTATAACTCGAGTTCTAATTGAGCTAAAAACAAGTGCTGATTTGGAATTTAATGAGAAAGCTGTTTTCTATTACGTTAACAAAATATTTTGGTTTCAATTATTGCTGTTTAAGGTAGTTAGTTCTTTCACAAATGCAAAAATTCAAGAAGTTTTTGAAACTTGGAATATAAGTCATTAAAAGCATAATACACATGCTGTTAAAATTTGAAGACGATTTACCACACCAAACATGAAATAATTGCAATTAAAAATGACATTTTTAACATAGGGTAGATAGGGAAAGGGTGGGGATATGATCATTATTTTATTTTTTTTCATTGAAGGACTTTCACCATCTTGATGAAAAGCAAATATTTGTTAGAATAATATATTCGGAGTAACATTAAAAAAAAATTGAAATTATTTACCACGTAGTTTTGATAAAATTGGGCGATTATTTTTAGTGGAGGGGATATAAGCACAATGGCTTGGAAACGACCTGCGAGTATGTGTGTATCCATATAGAGATTTCGAAGTGTGAGTGGACAGTCACGTTAAAAAAACATAACCTAAAATTTTAGTTCCGTTCCTATTTATAGAGTGGTTTACGAGGCTAAAACTTTTTGTGTGGATTGTCGCGAAAGAACCTCCTTAACTAGAAAAAAAACTGAATATAATTTTGAAAAGAACATAAAATATTTTTTTTAAATGTGTTTTAAACATTATAAGACAAAAAAAAGAGGGGAGGGGGTCAAAAAGGAAAATTCTAGCCAAACTCAACCAAATTTTGAATATATATATTGTGGACTCCCAGAAGGCTATAAATGCAAAAACTAACCACCCAAAATGGAGGGAGGGGGGGGTCAAAATATATATATGTATACAAAATTTGGTTGAGTTTGTTCAAAAAGGCTAGAATTTTCATTTTTGACCCCCCCTCCCTCCATTTTGGCGGGTTAGTTTGTGCATTTCAAGCCTTTTTGGGGCCCACAGAATATTTAAACAAAATTTGGTTGAGTTTGGTCGAAAGGCCTAGAATTTTCATTTTTACCTGGGGGGAGGTAAAAAAATGAAAATTCTCCCCCCCCCTTTTTTTCTGATAATGTTTAAAACACATTAAAAAAAATATATTTTATGTTCTTTTCAAAAAATATATTCTGTTTTTTTCTAGTTTTTTTTTTTTTTTTTTTATACCTCTTCAAAATGTGGTAGATCTTTATGGCCCATCCTGTATTTGTAATCTTTATAAATCCATTTTCATTTGAAACTTTTGTAGCTATTTAAAAAGGAAAAAATCAATTAAAAATCCTTCATAATTATTGAAATACAATTTAATTTTCATTATAGTATACCGAACCTCTAAATTCACCCTTTATCAATGGAAATTTTGAAAAAATAGTTGTTTTGAAAAGAGATGATATAAAACAACTATAAACAAATAATTATTTTGAAATATAGACAATTCTTCGAGAAGAAGAAAAAGAAAAATATTTGATAAATATAAGAAAAAAAAACTATGAATATCTATTCTTTTTTTTTTTTGTAATTGAATTTTGATTATTTAAATTTTCGATTATATCTAGAATTAAATATTTTTTCAAAATTCTCTTTATGTATTTAAAAATGGGTCTCGAAAAAAAAGGTCGAAATGGCCTTTTTCGTCGTTTTGACCGATAATATCTCGAAACTTTGACCTCTGTTGTAAAAAATCGGAAAATTGGATGATAATAAACGTATAAAACTCAAATGGAATTCATGGTTAGGTTTGCGGATACAAATTTTTGCCGACCAGTGTAATTTTTAAGGAACTTGATGTTGGTTCTAGGTGAAACATTTTAAATAAGAGTTAATTAAAATATTAGGTATAGGTTTCTGATAAATAAAATAAATATTATATCTTATTAGTTTTTCTCAAGATATATTCGGGATATCGACCGATCTTCAGGTGATACAAGAAGTACCTAACTGTCTAAGTTAGTTCGATGTTACAATATTTCTTTATCTTTACACAGGGTGTCCCGTATCACAACCGATAAACCGTGAACAGGGGATGGGGCAATTTAAGACGATCCTAAATATAAAAAGATTTTATATTAAAAGTCTTATAGTTTTCGAGTTTAGGCATTTTTTTGAAAATGATGAAAATCGCTACCCTGCCCTAAATATGGAGATACTGTGGCTACAAATTGACATATTTTATTATTCTAATTTTTGTTACGCAATCCTGAATAATCCTGATAATGACCAGAATTCAAAATAAAACCATAAGTACTATACTTTTGGAGAAAAAAAATATTTTTGCAGGACTTATGTTTTAAAAAATTTTCATCAGCTACTTACCTTTGATTCATCTACAAGGCCCAAATCCGCCCCTGTCTCGAATACGGCTCTCATCTGTGGAGAGGGGCCTCAAAATACTCTCTTGCTACCCTGGATGCAATTCAGAAACGAGCCGTCAGGCTAATTGACGATTCTACCCTCACCGACTCCCTCGACTCGCTGGCTCATCGAAGAGATGTCTCTGCCCATTTCCCTTTTCTATAGATACTATCACGGCAGGTGCTCTGATGAGATAAAATCAATAATTCCCCCAAAGCATGCTTTGCACGCAGCACACGCTTTTGCCGACTCCCAACACTCTTTTGCGGTCAAATTGGAAAAGTGCCGGACCACTTCATTCGCGAATACATATATCCCCATGACTTCAAGGAACTGGAACTCTCTCCCAGCCTCTATCTTTCCCAGCACCTATGATCTTCAAACCTTCAAAACCAGGGTGCATAGACACCTACGTCTACACCCTCTCACTTAATCAACTTTCCCTTCTCTTCGGTAATGCAAGGGTCTTTCGAGATCCATAGGGGCTACATCTTTACTGGTGCACCCCTTCTTGCATTCGATTACATTAAAAAAAAAAAAAAAAAAAATCTTTAATGTAAAAAAAAGACTAGTAAACAAGCATGGCAAGTTATTTAAAAAATTGGCCCATTTGGCACTTTGTACTTCCTTCTTTAGAATAAAAAATTTTTTGTATCTTTTGGCAAAATTAGCTAATTTAAAAACATATTTTGATAGTGTTTTTTTATTTAATATGTTATTTAATTATGTCGCATCTTAAGTAAACTATTCTTTGGCTATTATAGACATTAATAGGCTAATAATAATGGCATTGATAGCCATAGATTAGTTCACTTAAGAAGCCACATAATTGAATAACATATTAAATAAAAAAAAACTATCAAAATATGATATTAAATTAGAAAATTTTATCAAAATAAGCTGGGGTGTTCTGATGTGGCCATCCACTTGACTTTACCATACAACCTGGCCCCTCACTTATATTTAATATTTAATCAAATTATTTATAATCATGTAGGGGTGGGGGGGGGGTAGTTTTGTATTTTTAGACTCCTGGGACCCACTGATTATGTATACAAAATTTGGTTGAGTTTGGTAAATGGCCAAGATTTTCATTTTTTGATTCTCCGCCGCCTCCCTCCCCCCCATTTCGGGCGGTTAGTTTTTGCATTTTTATACTCCTGGGGACCCACTGATTATATATACAAAATCTGGTTGAGTTTGCTCAAACGATCTAGATTTTTAATTTTTAACGCCCCCTCTGACCCCCCCTTAATTTTGGGTCAATATTCACCAAAATCTAATCAGCACTTAATCCCAATGGACCAAAACTAGGTGTGAAATTTGGTTTCGATATTCACACTAGTTTTTGAGCTAGCTCGTCCACAAAAATTTGGTAACGCACAGACTAACAGACAGACAAACTAACAGACATTTTGACAAAACAATTATTATCTCAAAAAATATAATTTTTTCGATGTTCACTTATTAGAGCTTTTTTGTAGAGCGAAATGCCATGGTTTTACTCAATTTTTTTAATCGAAATCGTTTAAGCCGTTTTTTGAGATATTTCGAAAAAAAGAAGGAGAAAAACACTTTTTACTTTACCATACAGGATATGGTCAAGTGTTGTAATCGTGCATGAAAAAATGTTTTTTTTTTCCTTCTTTTTTTCGAAATATCTCAAAAAAGGCTGAAACTATTTTGATTAAAAAAATTGAGCAAAACCATGGCATTTCGCTCTTCAAAAAAGCTCTAATAATTATTAATAATAAGTGAACATCGAAAAAATTATATTTTTCGATATAATAATTGTTTTTTTTTTACTTATGGAAAGTGGTGTAGGTTTTAGGTGAAACATGATGTTAGTTAATAGAGTAAAGGGTGTGTAGTTTCACAGTGAATGAAATAAAACTCAAGAGGTTTATACAAACTCAATATATTTCGGATTATTAGTCCATCATCAGGAGTTTACAAGATAATAATAGGTATTATCTTGTAAACTCCTGATGATGGACTAATAATCCGAAATATATTGAGTTTGTATAAACCTCTTTGAGTTTTATTTCATTCACTGTGAAACTACACACCCTTTACTCTATTAACTAATAATTGTTTTGTCAAAATGTCTGTTAGTTAGTTAGTTAGTTAGTTAGTTAGTCTATGCGTTACCAAATTTGTGGACGAGCTAGCTCAAAATCTAGTGTGAATATCGAAACCAAATATCACACATAGTTTTGGTCCATTGAGATTAAGAGCTGATTAGATTTTGGTGCATATCAACGCAAAATTAAGAGGGGTCGAGGGGGCGTTAAAAATTAAAAATCTAGGTCGTTTGAGCAAACTCAACCAAATTTTGTATACATAATCAGTGGGTCCCCAGAAGTCTAAAAATGCAAAAACTAACCCCCCTCCCCTGCGTGATTATAAATAATTTTATTAAATATTAATGTAAGTGAGGGGCCAGGTTGTATGGTAAAGTCAAGTGGATGGCCACATCAGAACACGTCAGCTTATTTCATTCACGATTACAATACTTGACCATACCCTGTATGGTAAAGTAAAAATATCAATATTTTTTTCTAAAGCATGAAGTACAAAGTGTTGTACCATTTTGAAATCATTATTTTAAAGTGGTTTATATAATTTAAAAATAAAAGCAGTTTTATATTTTGTGTAGTTTATTTCATTTATTGTATTAAATCACAATCGAACGTTATTTTTATTTAAGAGGCGGGATTTAGAAGACTTACATCAAACTGAGAAAATCTACCCCACGTCCCTGCTTCTAATTGGTTATTTAATATATTGTTTTTATTATAACTTAATATTTCTAGACTATTAACTTCCTTAAAAGCTACTTTATTTTACTTTAGAAATTTTATTTCAGGTACCAGATGAACAACAATTCGATAACGACCATATATCTAATATTGAATTAGATTATAAAAAGATTAAAAACCATCTTACTAATGGAAGCATCAAGACTAAACTTCTACTTTTTCAAGCTCTCCGTTGGGTATGAGTTTTAAGCTTCTGATTTGCAATCAAATACACTACCGGCCAAAAAACGTAACACTTAGATTTTTCTAATTTAATATGACAGATTTAAATTTGCCGATGGTAATAGATTCAAATTTACTAGAAAATCACAAGATGGTGTCATCTATTAAATCCGATGGTTTCGATTCCCGAGGGCGTGAAATACAACCCCAATGACATGTAATTAAAAATATTCCATTCCATCGGATTTAATAGTTGACACCATCTTATTTTTTGTTTTTTTGTTTTTTTTTATGATATTGATGTGAGAAGGAGATACACCAGAAGGTGGATCCCCTAAGGCCTGTATGGGCTGGCCCCTCCATCGTGAAAAGAACAGAGTAGAAGGAAAAGAAGCCGGGATCACGAGCCAATCTCAGAAACTTAGATACAATTCAATATCCAATTTACTAAGGTTTTAGGGGCTTCGAGCAGTGGTAAATTCTCCGCGCGATAAATTCGGTTAAATTTATCTCCCACTTAATTTTTATTACCAGACCCTATACTTACAGAAAAAATGTCTGGGTATAGCCGGGAATCGAACCCGAGACCTACGGGTTGCCAGTCAGTTACTCTGACCATTACACCACGGAGGCGGACATGGCATTATGATTTTGTACTTAGATTTTTTTAAAAATAACTAATAAAATGTATTTTCAATGCAATGAAAATGTGAAATAAAAGCGGATAATTTGATATTTATCGATTTTTGATGAAATCTAATATCCTTATTATAATCTTTCAATCCGTGTTTTTCTTTTGTAATATGCTTGAAATCCATTATTTGAGTGTCTTTTCGACTAAAACACATCCAAATTATGCCACTTAGCATTACAGATTCTGCGAAAGCCGTTCCGTTAATCGAGGATGGTCCTCGGAGCTACAGATACCTAGCCAATGTTCTTGGTACGACAGCAATAAGTGTTAAACACTTATTAAGAAAGGTAAAAAATATATCATATTAAAAGTTTATTCAATTTCATTGCATTAAAGATACGTTTCATTAGTTTTTTTTAATCTATGTGTAACGTTTTTTTAGCAAGCAGTGTATTTTTTAGATATTTCGTCTAAAAATCAACACACTTTAATTTATTTATTTTGTAAATTTTCTAGAGAATAACGCGTTCCAATCCGGAAGATCGGGATACCATGGCATCGGGTTATATGCGTCACGATTTGCTCTCTCTCCACCAGGGGGATGCTTTTCTGGTGGCTCACCTGGCGCCTGAAAGGGTGGCAACCCCTCATCCTCTACAACAGGTCCGCTCGAATTTAGAATATTTATAACATAGAGTAATATGAGTGGAAGGCTACATAAGGAGCCAATGTATTTTAGCGTATACGAGTTACAGAGCTCTCTGTCGAGTCCAGGGCAAAACCATTGGGCAATAAACTGGCGGAAACCGGGAAAATTTTGGTGACATTATCAAGAGTAAAAAAATAAGCTTATTTATCTTATATATAAAAGCCCTTGTTAGACAGTACCCGTGGCGCTGTCAGGTGAACATGTGGGAGAAAAAGCAACTAATATTCAATGACAGTTGCTAGATTGTCAAATTTTTCAAATAAAACATCTCTATTCTCTATATACATTATATCTTTAATATCTCTATATATTAATATATTCCTCTATATAGCTTAGAATATTAGATTTACGGCGTGTCTCATTTGAAATTTTAGTAGACAAATTTATTAATTTTAAATATATTAATATAAATTTAATTTTTTGGAAATAATTCATACCGCGAAAATTAATTTTTTTTTTTGAATTTAAGAAAAATATAAATTCTTAAAATTTTAGTAGACAAATTAATTTTAAAATATATATATATATATATATATTTAATTTATAATATAAGTTTTAATGAGATATGATTTAATGGGATAATGAGATTAATTCTTAATTTATTACTGCGCGGGTCATTTGAAATTTTAGTAGATAAATTAATTTTAAAATTATTATATATAATTAATTTAGAGACATTTTTTAGATAAATTTAAATATTGAAATGTATTATTAAAAAAGAAATAGGTTTCCAACCGATCGGGAATTTCGAGAGAAATGGTTGCATGCTCTAATAAAGTATTTATAAAGCATTTAATGATATTTTTTCATCTTTCTTTGATCAATATTCATTATTCAAAAAAATATTTTTTCAAAACATATAATTACGGACAGCTAATAATCACATCTCGAGACGCTGCCCGCCAGGGCCACCAGCCCGGAGGGCCGAGCGGCACGCCCGGCACTGCTCGTATATAATATAAAGTGTATGTATCTTTTATCTATGACAAAGGCTTTGAATGTTCCTTGATCTTTGGATAGCTCTTAAGAACTAAGAGTTTTCGCACAGCAGTAGTTAGAGAGGGCTTTTTCTATATACGGTAGCCTTCCTGTCTATATAACTCTATGATTTATGATAGTAAAATATTTATTTATTTATTTTGTTGAAATGTTTAGGCAGCAGCGCGTCTGGTTAACACGCTGGCTTCCCTCCGAATGGGTCGAGATTATTTATGCAGTCCTGGACCACGAGTAGTTCTCTGCCTGGTTCCTATTTTGAAAGGCGAACACGCGGGAAATATTGATAATCTCACTTCCGATATGCTCATTGCAATTTTGCAAAAGCTAAGTTTAAGGTTAGGAAATATTTAATTTATCTATCTAGGTAAACTTAAGATATTAAACGAGCAAAATGCGTATATCTATATATATTAAATGAAAAAGTATGTGTATATGTTTTTATGATCCAAACGACCTGATTGGCCAAAAGCGTTAAATTATTAGAACGATTCTGATTGGTCAGATAGTGATCGTACTTAGACAATGTGTTAAATAAATCTTTCCTTATTGTTGAATCAATTTCAGTCAGCACTTTCTTTCAATAATTACAGTATCATTTTAAATTTCAATTATTAAATTGGTATGATAGAAACGCTCCCCGCCAGGGGCTAGGTGACGCCGGGCCGAAGCCTGAGAATCACGCCAAATAGGACGATTTGAAAAATTTTAATTTTTGATTTCCTTCATTTTTTGAGATTTTTTAGTATCCATCAAAAAACAGTTCTTGGTAAATTTTGAATTTTTTTTGATAAGCGGTTTAAAAGATATCGAATTTCGGGTTTTCGCTAATAACTTCTTCAAAAAATGGAACGAAATTCATATTTATTTTTTTTTTGAAAATTTTTTTTTTTCTAAACTTTTCAAAAAAAATACAAAAAATTATTTAAATTGTTTTTATTTGCGATTTTTGAGTTTGAAAATTTTAATCTTGTTTTTTGAAACTGTATGTAGGTATTCTTTGAATTTTTTGATAATTTTTGTATTTTAAACTTCTATTCATTCTAAAAATTTTAAGACCGGGTTGATAGTGGGCCTAAATAAATAAAAACAGCTGTTATTACTTTCTTTCAACAAACTAAAATACTAATTATTTATTTTAAACACTTGTTAACGATAAAAATATATTCAAAATTACTACAAAATTTTGACGAAATTATAATTTCCTATATCTTTATAAAATACTCTACTAGAAATAAGTATAATCAATTCGAAATTCAAATATTAATTTTCTACAAAAATTGGAAAACTGATGATAAGAGGTGACCTTTATCAATTTTCCCATAAAATTTGAGGATACAAAAAGAGACACTTTTTTCGACTTTCTTTGACAAAATTATTATTTCCTATATCTTTATAATCCCTTCTGAAATTCAAATAGTAATTTTATAAAAAAATTGTAAAACTGATGATAAGGGGGGACCCTTATCAACTTCCCCATAAAATTTGAGGATACAAAAAGACACTTTTTTCGACTTTCTTTGACAAAATTATTATTTCCTATATCTTTATAATCCCTTCGAAATTCAAATATTAATTTTCTAAAAAAATTGTAAAACTGATGATAAGAGGTGACCTTTATCAACTTCCCCATAAAATTTGAGGATACAAAAAGAAACTTTTTCGACTTTCTTTGACAAAATTATTATTTCCTATATCTTTATAATCCCTTCGAAATTCAAATAGTAATTTTATACAAAAATTGTAAAACTGATGATAAGAGGTGACCTTTATCAACTTCCCCATAAAATTTGAGGATACAAAAAGAAACTTTTTTCGACTTTCTTTGACAAAATTATTATTTCCTATATCTTTATAATCCCTTCGAAATTCAAATAGTAATTTTCTAAAAAAATTGTAAAACTGATGATAAGAGGTGACCTTTATCAACTTCCCATAAAATTTGAGGATACAAAAAGAAACTTTTTTCGACTTTCTTTGACAAAATTATTATTTCCTATATCTTTATAATCCCTTCGAAATTCAAATAGTAATTTTATACAAAAATTGTAAAACTGATGATAAGAGGTGACCTTTATCAACTTCCCATAAAATTTGAGGATACAAAAGAAACTTTTTTCGACTTTCTTTGACAAAATTATTATTTCCTATATCTTTATAATCCCTTCGAAATTCAAATAGTAATTTTATACAAAAATTGTAAAACTGATGATAAGAGGTGACCTTTATCAACTTCCCCATAAAATTTGAGGATACAAAAAGAAACTTTTTCGACTTTCTTTGACAAAATTATTATTTCCTATATCTTTATAATCCCTTCGAAATTCAAATATTAATTTTCTAAAAAAATTGTAAAACTGATGATAAGAGGTGACCTTTATCAACTTCCCCATAAAATTTGAGGATACAAAAAGAAACTTTTTTCGACTTTCTTTGACAAAATTATTATTTCCTATATCTTTATAATCCCTTCGAAATTCAAATATTAATTTTCAAAAAAATTGTAAAACTGATGATAAGAGGTGACCTTTATCAACTTCCCATAAAATTTGAGGATACAAAAAGAAACTTTTTTCGACTTTCTTTGACAAAATTATTATTTCCTATATCTTTATAATCCCTTCGAAATTCAAATAGTAATTTTATACAAAAATTGTAAAACTGATGATAAGAGGTGACCTTTATCAACTTCCCCATAAAATTTGAGGATACAAAAAGAAACTTTTTTCGACTTTCTTTGACAAAATTATTATTTCCTATATCTTTATAATCCCTTCGAAATTCAAATAGTAATTTTATACAAAAATTGTAAAACTGATGATAAGAGGTGACCTTTATCAACTTCCCCATAAAATTTGAGGATACAAAAAGAAACTTTTTTCGACTTTCTTTGACAAAATTATTATTTCCTATATCTTTATAATCCCTTCGAAATTCAAATATTAATTTTCTACAAAAAATTGTAAAACTGATGATAAGAGGTGACCTTTATCAACTTCCCCATAAAATTTGAGGATACAAAAAGAAACTTTTTTCGACTTTCTTTGACAAAATTATTATTTCCTATATCTTTATAATCCCTTCGAAATTCAAATAGTAATTTTCTAAAAAAATTGTAAAACTGATGATAAGAGGTGACCTTTATCAACTTCCCCATAAAATTTGAGGATACAAAAAGAAACTTTTTTCGACTTTCTTTGACAAAATTATTATTTCCTATATCTTTATAATCCCTTCGAAATTCAAATAGTAATTTTCTAAAAATTGTAAAACTGATGATAAGGAGGGACCCTTATCAACTTTCCCATAAAATTTCGAGGATACAAAAAGAAACTTTTTTCGAGTTTCTTTGACAAAATTATTATTTCCTATATCTTTATAATCCCTTCGAAATTCAAATATTAATTTTCTAAAAAAATTGGAAAACTGATGATAAGGGTGGACCCTTATCAACTTTCACCATAAAATTCAAGGGTACAAAAAGAAACTTTTTTCGAGTTTCTTTGACGAAATTATAATTTCCTATATCTTTATAAAATACTCTACTAGAAATAAGTATAATCCCTTCGAAATTCAAATATTTATTTTCTAAAAAAATTGGAAAACTGATGATAAGGGGGACCCTTATCAACTTTCACATAAAATTCAAGGGTACAAAAAGAAACTTTTTTCGAGTTTCTTTGACGAAATTATAATTTCCTATATCTTTATAAAATACTCTACTAGAAATAAGTATAATCCCTTCGAAATTATAATTTCGTCAAAGATACTCGAAAAAAAGTTTCTTTTTGTATCCTCGAATTTTATGTGAAAGTTGATAAGTGTCCCTCCTTATCGATTAGATTTATTAAAAGAGTCAACTAAGAATACTCCGTGTATAATTAATCTTACTTTTGATTGCAATTAAGTTCAAAACTTTATGCACAGAAATTTAATGATGGTCGAATCGACTCAAAACTTTGGAAAAAATATAAATTAATTGGATATTGATGAGGCAGTCCAAATTCAAAAAAAGAATATAATTTAAACAATATTTTTATTAATAAGCCGCCGTTTCGGAGGCTTATTCCTTCCTTCTTCAGGGTTTTAATAAATGCCTCCATTTATTAATAAAAATAAGCTGACGTGTTATGATGTGGCCATCCACTTGACTTTGCCAGTAACAGCAATCCGGGCCACCTGGCTCACCTGCGGGATACGGGATAATTAAAAATATTCCACTCCATCGGATTTAATAGATGACACCATCTTTGATCTATGATTTTCTAGTAAATTTGAATCTATTACCATCGGCAAATTAATATCTTTCAAATTATACTCTTGGTAGGTTGCCATTACTTTCCAAGAGGAGGCGACTGCAAGTATCTATCTGCCGAGCGATCTTCGAGTCAGCGAGCCAGCAGTCTAACCACTGACCCACAGTCGCCTCCATACCTAGATGGATCATATTCTTTCCATTCTCTTGGTCCAGATTTAAGATTCAGCTGACCCAATAGCCTCAACATGCATGGTCTATCGATACATATACTTATATCTTGCTTAAAAATTTCGTGGTCAAAAATAACTCTTTGAAATATATTGATTTAAAATATTAATTAGAAAAATATTTAAAATTAATAATAAAATTTAAATATCGCTTTTAACTAAAACAAAAAATCACTGAGCAATGCCCGCCAGGTACTATTTGATTAATCTTCGAAACAATAGTCGAGCTATAATTGGACTAAAGCGTTTCGAGGCAATCATTGGAAATCCCTTTAGTCCACTAGCTAAAATTTGCCATTGGTGGTCCAACCAGGAAAAAATTATCTATATTAACACTTCTGATTAATGTATCAAAGTTTTACTATTAAAAATTTTTTCAATTTAGTAATTATCGCCGTTTAATGAAATTGAGTACAAATTTTCTAACCTTGAAATAATAATAATAAAATAAATAAATATTTAATTATTATTAGAGCATACAAAATGACGGATGACCGCTGCTGGTAGGTTAGTGAAAGAGAGAGATTTTCCCACATACTAGTCACGCATGGTGAAGGTCAATCACCCAAATGGAATCGAAATCCTAGATCTGTTGGAAAATCTATTTCTCTCTATCTATTAATCATCATTGCAGAATTAGAAACCAAAAAATTGATGGATTGATTAAATAACACTGTTCGACAAAAATTAAAGAAAAATTTGTAACCGTAAACTTAACAATGGATCCCAGTAGAGTTTTATACGCTGAGTATCATGCAATTTCCCGATTTTTTATAATAGTTCAGAGTTTTGAAATATTATCGGTCAAAACGACGAAAAAGGCCATTTTGACATTATTTTCGAGTCCCATTAAATATTAAACAGCAATATTTGAAATCAAAATATTTTGTTGACGTAATAGAAAACAGTTTCCTCTTTGATTTTCAAATTACCACTTGTTTTATATCTCAATTAGAACTTGAGTTATAACCAAAAAACTAAAACTACGTGATTATAAACATAGATAAAAACATGTGGTCTTAGTTTTGTGGTTATAACTCAAGCTCTAATTAAGGTAAAAACAAGCAGTGAGTTGAAAATCAAAAAGAAAACTCTTTTCTATTATGGAAATCCAATATTTTGCTTTTTAACCGACTTCGATTTTTTTTTTTTTTTTTGTACCTATGTTACCTCATATCTCCGCCAATTCTCAACCGATTTTGAAAAAAAATTTTGCATTGGGTCCAGTCTAGCTTCCGATTGGTCCCATTTTTTTCGATTTTTTTCATAGGTATTAGACCTTTTTAACCGACTTCAAAAAAGGAGGAGGTTTTCTATTCGACTGATTTTTTTTTTGTGCCTATGTTACCTCATATCTCCGCCAATTGTCAACCGATTTTGAAATTTTTTTGCATTGGGTCCAGTTTAGCTTCCGATTGGTCCCATTTTTTTTTCGTTTTTTTTTCATAGGTATTAGACCTTTTTTATTAGGTTTGTTTAGACCTAACCTCTTTGGTTATGAACCGATTTCGATGGTTCTTTTTTTATCCGAAAGGGGTGTCTTAGGGATGGTGTCATATTAATTTGGTCAAGTTCTGATGATATGATCACTATTAATAACATCACTAAAAAGAGAAAAATAAAAATAATTTTAAGAAAAAATAAAAACCGACTTCAAAAAATTAAATGCAACAAATAAAATACACTAAAACGTATAAAATAATTATTATCTTATTTAGTTACAATTAAACGACGAAATATTAACATGAAATTACTTTTTGAAGTTGGTGCCAAACATATACCTTTTATGAATCGCACTCGACGGATCTTACTTAGTACGTTTGGCGGGTACGCTCGCTTATAGGTATAGTTTGTTTGGTACCGACTTCAAAAAGTAATTTCATGTTAATATTTCGTCGTTTAGTTGTAACTAAATAAGATAATAATTATTTTATATCTTTTAGTGTATTTTATTTGTTCCATTTAATTTTTTGAAGTCGGTTTTTTATTTTTTTCTTAAAAATTATTTTTTAAATACTGCTGTTTCATATCTATGACGTCTCAAAAATGGCCTTTTTCGGTGTTTATATCAAAAACATCTCAAAACCTAATTTATAATCTAAATCGTCGCTGATCTTACAAAACCTCGTAAGCCATAAATTCATTGTTTGTCAGAAAACAAGAAAAACCATTTTAAACAACAATACATATAAATACAATGTAATATTTATTATTTGACCGTAGGGCGAAATTAAATTGGAATAGAATCGAATCGGGCATCTTTCTAGCCAGAAGACTACGCCATCTGGACTCCGTAGAGGGTTTTATAATAATAATTTAAATTTCCTAATTTTAATAAATTTTAAAGAATTAAGCATCTTTTTTGAAAATTAGATGGTAAATTTTTTCCAAAATCAACTAGATGGCTGAAACCAATATACCTACATATATTATTAAGAAAGATTCTAAATATAAGGACAAAATTTCGAAGATTTTAGTACAAATAATTTTATATTGCTTATCAGAAAGGGTTCATCCCCTCAATCTTCTTTCCGGGCAGTTGATCTAACCCTTGAGATAAAAATTTCTCCGACTAGCAATATAAATTTTTTCCGCTTGAATTGAGTGGAGTGAAGAATTTTGGCTTTTCTTATATTTATATTGCGAGTAGGAGAGATTTTTATCTCAGATCAACTGCCCGGAAAGCAGATTGGTTTTCAGCTTCAACTCCTGAGGGGATGAACCCCTTCTGATAAGCAATATAAAATTATTTCTACTAAAATCTTGGAAATTTTAACCTTAAATTTAGAATCTTTCTTAATTATTAATAAATTTTATTTGTCATGAACTATTAGAGCGTTTTAAAATTTAAAAAAAAACATGTCGTGGTCGCGCATATACAAAAAAAATTGGACATTTTTGAATCAATTTAACACTCAGGGGTTAATGTTGTAATAAATTTTAAAAATCCTTGTATTGTCGTCCTCCATTTAATTCTCAATTTTATAACTATTTTTTTTTTTTTTTTTTTTCGGAAAACCGAATTAGTATTCTAAATCGCTACCTAAAATGCAAAACCTTGTAAATACAATATTTCCTGATTTTCATGTTTTTTGCTCCGATGATAACTGAGACATGGCCCCACATAAAATTTCGGGCCCGGGGCCCAAAATCTGAAGAGAGGTCCTTATTATGGAATAAGTATGTGTTTTTTTATGAAATGGAAAAAGTTGGCCACCCTATGCATGTTTTTTTGTCTAACATACCCCCTTAAAAAACATGTCACATCCGGTCCCCGGGCCCCACAGCTGCACATGGACCCCCCCTTTTGGGGGCTATGAACTGAGGACTTTTGCCACCTGTCAGTATACGAGATAACTTAATTTTTCTTCAATTTGAAGATGTCGTTATTAATTAATTATGCTATAACCAGGAAAATTAGTTTTATGGGCTTACCTACTGTAAAGTTTGTAGTTTAGTTGAGTTAGGAGGTTTTGGAGGTTAAATATCTAAATGTCATTGAAAACAATAGAAACGTATAATTAATTGGATAATTTCAGTACGTGTGATCCAAATCAAAAATTTCTTTTAGATCATTGGGGAAGATAATTGACTAATTTTAATTACGTTTTTCAGACATGTCCAAAGAATGGCAATGATTGAGTTGGGTTTAGTCGAGTGGCTGATCAATAAACTAAGTGGCTGGTCAATGGGCGCGTATGCCCTGGAATATTCGACCGCCCTTTTAATGAACCTGTGCCTTCACCGCAAAGCCAAAGAGCGATGTCTTCCGATCGCCCACTCACTGCTTAAACTTTTAGTCGAATTACTCGGAACTCAGGTATTATATTGATATTGATTTCCAATTCTTGAACTATCAAAGATCCTATCATCAAATGTCAGTGAAAGTTCTTGGACTTTTTATTTTTATTGATATTGAATTCCATTCCAGGTGCCGAATGTATCACCTTATGTTAATGGTACTTTCTATAGTCTTTTGGCTCATCCGCAGATTAATCAAGAAGCCAAACGATTTGGAATTGCGGAACATTTACAACATCATCTTAAGGTGGGATATTTGAAGGCTTTAATATAGTATGCTTTTGAATTATTGTAGTAGTTAAATTAACTGCTAAAAATTCATGGACCTTTATGTGCAATCGTAGAAATTTTTCAAGAGAAAGGAAGAATTATTATGTTTACAATGGAAAATTTTTTATTACTATAGCTAAAGTGATTTTAAAAACTCTCTCTTAGGATAAACCAGAGGTCCCCAACCTTTTTAACCGACTTCAAAAAAGGAGGAGGTTCTCAATTCGACTGATTTTTTTTTGTGTCTATGTTACCTCATATCTCCGCCAATTGTGAACGAATTTTGATTATTTTTTTGCATTGGGTTCAGTCTAGTTTCCGATTGGTCCCGTTTTTTTCATTGCTATTGGACCATTTTTGCTATGTTTGTTCAGGCATAACTTCTTTGTTTATGAACCGATTTTAATGATTCTTTTTATTGGAAAGAGGGTACTCTTAGGGATCGTCCCATATTAATTTTGTCAAGTTTTGAAGATATGATCAATGATGAAATAACTAAATTTCCAATTCTTAAGACCATAAAATCTAGGCCGTTTGAGCAAACTCAACCAAATTTTGTATATAATCAGTGGACACCAGAAGTATAAAAATGCAAAAACTAACCGCACAAAATGGGGGGGGGGTGTAGGGTCAAAAAATGAAAATCTTGACCATTTATCAAACTCAACCAAATTTTGTATACATAATCAGTGGGACACCAGAATTATAGAAATGCAAAAAACTAACCGCCCAAAATGGGGGAGGGTGTAGGGTCAAAAAATGAAAGTCTTGGCCATTTATCAAACTCAACCAAATTTTGTATACATAATCAGTGGGACACCAGAATTATAGAAATGCAAAAACTAACTGCCCAAAATGGAGGGGGAGGGTGTAGGGGTCAAAAAATGAAAATCTTGGCCATTTATCAAACTCAACCAAATTTTGTATACATAATCAGTGGGACACCAGAAGTATAAAAATCCAAAAAATAACCCCCCCCCCCTCCTTACATGATTATAAATAATTTTAGGGGCCAGGTTGTATGCTAAAGTCAAGTGGATGGCCACATCAGAACACGTCAGCTTATTTTTTTTAGTTAAAGAGCTACATTGCTCTGACAGACATTATAGCGACACTAATATATTTGACTATACATAAAAAAGCATAAAATAATAAAATAAAATAAAGATTACAAAAGTGAATGCTTCCAAAGTCCCGGAAATGAGAGTAGAGCTTAATGAGCTCTAAACGTTAAATCTATTCATTCAATTTTACTATCATCATTAATTAGAAGAGAGTTCCAAAGTGAGATCAGTGCAACTATAGAATAGGCACTATTATATAATATGTATTTTTATGGTAATCTTAATCTCTCTCTATTCAGCTGCCGATTATTTATTTATTGTTTCACTAATCGCATCCATAATTAAAATTGTTAATTGAAATTGTTAGGGAGTTGGATAAAAATTAAATTAAAAGAGTTTTATTCTGTAATGTTTTTAATTTAATTTTTATCTTACTCCCTACAATTTCAATTTACCTAACAATTACATTTTTTTAATTATTTATTTATGCCCGTTTTTGGTGTTCTGTCTTCACTATTAATATTAGATCAAGAGCCCACGACGGCCAGACCTTCGTTATTTTATAAAAGCTGAAAGTTTTTCTGTGAATGTCCCCTATACAGGTAAGAACGACCAGCGACTATAGAGTTTGGGTTGTGGTTACTTTGGCAGGTAACAGGTAATAAAGGTGTATAAAATAGTACTTTAAATTCGTTAAAGTATAAAGCTCAATTTTTTTATATTTTCTTCGGGATAACTTTAGAAATCTCGTCATCCATTGCCGGACACTTATGACAGTTGCTACCTCCTGCCAGACACCCCTAAACTTTCTTTTTGATTTTAAGTCGATTCTTCCACGTTTTCAGTAGAGGTTGCCATTAATAGTCAAAACAACAAAAATGGAATGCAATAAGGTTATTCCTCTAGTATTAGATAAGAATCGATGGTTATTTTTGATTTTAAGACGATTCCTCCATGTCTTCACCAATGGTTATCAATAATAACCGAAATGTCAAAAATCTATGCAAAAACGATTAAAACTGTCCGCCTATTGAGGTAACATTTTTTATAGGTCGCCAAGTAACATATATAAAATTTATCTTTTATATTATAACGAAAGTATAATTATAATTTATTAAAGTTTAGGGGTGTCTGGCAGGGGGTAGCAACTGTCATAAGTGTCCGGAAATGGATGACGAGATTTCTAAAGTTATCCCGAAGAAAATATAAAAAAATTGAGGCTTTATACTTTAACGAATTTAAAGTACTATTTTATACACCTTTATTACCTGTTACCTGCCAAAGTAACCACAATCCAAACTCTATAGTCGCTGGTCGTTCTTACCTGTATAGGGGACATGCACAGAAAAACTTTCAGCTTTTATAAAATAACGAAGGTCTGGCCGTCGTGGGCTCTTGGGCTATATAGATACAAAATACAAAATACTTGATATTTGAAATAATTTAAAAATTATTTATATTTTACATAAAATATTTTTTTAACCGACTTCAAAAAATAAGGAGGTTCTCAATTCGACTGAATTTTTTTTGTGTCTATGTTACTTGATATCTTCGCCGATTATTTTTTTTGCATTGGGTTCAGTCTAGTTTCCGATTGGTAAAAATATAATATTCATTGGTATTGGACCGTTTTTGTAAAGTTTGTTCAGGCATAACTTATTTGTTTATGAACCGATTTTGATCATTCTTTCTGCGTTTGGATCAGTATAGCTCCAAGCTAGTCAAGATACCTAAATATTTATTTATTTATTTTATGTATGTTCAGCAAGAACTTTTTGCCACGTGGACCGATTTCGAGGATTCTTTTTTTATTAGAAAGGGGGTATCTTAGGGGTGGTCCCATATTAATTTGGTCAAGTTCTGATGTTATGATCAATGACGAAATAACGTAAATCTCCAATTCTTAAGAACAAATAATCGAAATTATAATAGCTTTTATAAAAAAATCTTAAAACATTTATTTAAAACCCGCAAACGTTTCGAGAGAATTTCTAAATTTATGAATTTAATTTTAGTATCATTTTCTGATTCATTTGGCCGAAATAACGTAAATCTCTTACGAGATGCATGCAAGGTATTATGTTAAGTCACTATTAGTAACATCACTAAAAAGAAAAATAATAATAATTTTTATAAAAAAAATAAAACCGACTTCAAAAAAATTAAATGCAATAAATAAAATAAAAAGAACTCAAAAATCAATTAAAATGCACTAAAAGGTATAAAATAATATATCTAATTTAGTTACAACTAAATGACGAAATATTAACATGAAATCACTTTTTGAAGTCGGTGCTAAACAAACTATATAAGCGAGCGTACACGCCAATCGTACTAAGTAAGATCCGTCGAGTTCGATTCATAAAAGGTATATGTTTGGCACCGACTTCAAAAAGTGATTTCATGTTAATATTTCGTCGTTTAGTTGTAACTAAATTAGATTATTGTTTTATACCTTTTAGTGCATTTTATTTTATTTTTGAGCTCTTATTATTTTTTTTTTTTTAAGTTCAGAGTTTAGGAATTCAAATCTACACCTTTTTTGATTTAAAAATGAAATTAATCAAGTTCATATTTCATAATAGGTTCTAATTAAATTTACTTGGGTAATTTAATCCCATTTAAAATACACTGTGGTGCAAAAAAAGTGGAACACTTAGTTTGATTCGGTGATTGGGTGTCAAAAGAGAGCCTGTCGCTGGTCTCCTTGACATCAACCCTAATTCCCGGAGACGTCTTTTTTTTTTCTTTTACTTTATCCAATGCGAAGCATGGGAGAAAGTATTGGAATCGCTCTCGCGGCAAGCGCGACTTCAAAGGGTCCTCAGGAAAAGACTACGGAACCCATAGACTCAATTAAGGTCACAAATTGAAGTATTCAATGAGATTGAATTTTGGCACGTGACGGTTTTGCCAAAAATTACCTGGAATCTCATCGAGAGGCCAAAAAGTGCCATTTTTTTTGGAAGTGCGTGGGGATGGGTGGATGGATGGATGGATGGATGTATATGTGTTATCGTTTTTTTGGCCCACGATTTTTTCCACACCTTTGCGCTGATTGAAATGAAATTGAAAACCTACCATTAGTTTAACAAAATGAAGCGTTGATTAGTTTTTGGTACATATCGATCCACAAACATTAGTACTTTATTTCAGTACTTTTTTAGTTTTTTCTAAATATCTTGAAAATGACTTAACCAATTTTGATGAAATTTAATATCCTAATTAAGTACCTTGGGGACCACAAAAAAGGTTAAATAAAGTTTTTAGTAAAATCATATTTTAAAAGTACTTTACTCTATAGTAAAATAGTACTTTTTTAATTTTAAATTCTTTAAAATTTATTCATTTGATCGTTTTAATATAGCTCATTTAACCTAACTTAAGTAAGAATGGTTAGGCTTCTCGCTGTGAAATGGTAAAAATTTGGGAGGAAATTTTATAAGTAACCATAGCAACCGCGTTGTTTTCTTATCCGTTACCATTGCTGACGACATGGAGGAATCGATTTTACTTATGGAAAGTGGTGTAGGTTTTAGGTGAAACATGATGTTGAGTTAATAGAGTAAAGGGTGTGTAGTTTCACAGTGAATGAAATAAAACTCAAAGAGGTTTATAAAAACTCAATATATTTCGGATTATTAGTCCATCATCAGGAGTTTACAAGTTAATACTGACTAATACTTAATACTAACTTGTAAACTCCTGATGATGGACTAATAATCGAAATATATTGAGTTTGTATAAACCTCTTTGAGTTTTATTTCATTCACTGTGAAACTACACACCCTTTACTCTATTAACTGGAGGAATCGACTTAAAATCAAAAATAGCCATTGATTCCCATCTAGTTTTTTTGGCTTTAGAGAACTATGCCCATACAGCCACGCAATTAATGATTCTATTATTCAAAGTAAAAAAATAACGGTACAATTGAAGAAAGAAAAAAACTGTTAAACATATATGTCTAATTTATAATCAATTTTGCAGCTGATGAAAAAAAGGCTACTTTATGTAAAATTTCTTCCTCTTCTAAAGCAAGTAGATTCGTAATATTAAAAGGTGCAGTCAACCCAGAGGCAAATAAATAATTTAATAACTTGTTCGATTCTCTTTTAAATTTAGGACAATTAAAAATTAGATGGTTGCCAGATCCTTCATTTAGGTTGCAGTAAAAGCACATCGGGCTGTCAAAAATGTCTATTTTGAATAGATGTGCAGGAAAGCGTCCATGGTTAAATATTAGTCTAACTAATGTAGTGTAGGTATTTCGACCAAGTTGCACATCATCAAGCCAATGCTTCTTTGGAATGTTAGGGTGTAGAAGAGCATAGTGAGTTGGGTGATTAGTATACCATTCTCCCCGGAAAGTACTTCTTCTGCTAGTCCAAACACTTAGGTTGACTTGTCGAGTTTTTAGAAGGCGCTGTTGAATTTGAGATACTGTACAATGCCGATCCCTCAATACTTCTAATACTATGAATCGGTCATCTCTCTCATTTGAAGCTCTTATTTGACCAGATTCCGATCTCCTGGCATAACAATTTGTTTCTCTATATCGTTTTATCCACAGAGCTCTGTGGATCCTTCCAACCGATACTTGAAGTCGTTGAGCGACATACCGATACGATCTTCCATCATTTATTAGAGCTACAACTTGAGCTACTTCCTATGTCTTTAAAGGCATTATGCTTGGATACTATATTTCAAATGAAATTCAATTAAAAGATGAGATATTCAAATTGAACTGATAAACATTATCATCATCGTTGAGTATACAGTCCTAAGACTGGTTTGATGCAACAATCCGTCTCCACTCGACTCTGTCCCCCGCCAGCTGTTTGACCTCTCTAAATGTCTGGCATCCCATATCCCCAATTATTTGGTTGAAATATTCTAATCTGGGTCTTCCCCTTCCCATTTTCTTTCCCAACTCCCCCTCCAAGATATCCCTAAGCAGTCCCCCATGTCTCAGTGTGTGCCCCATCATCTGACCTCTTCTCTTCTTCAGACTCTTCCACAAGGTTCTTCTGTCTCCGATTCTTCCAAGAACTTCTTCATTTGTAATTTTATCCATCCATTTGATTTTCATCATTCTTCTGTAGCACCACATTTCGTTCCTTATTTTTTAATTTAGATATATCCCAGTTTTTTCGCGACCCCCCCTTTTTTATTAGTTTTTTAAATTTTAGTTGGCATTTCATCTCAATTAGATTGTGATCACTAGATATATCAGCCCCAGGATAGCTTTTACAGTCCTTTACTTGATTTCTGAATCTTTGTTTGACTAATATGTAATCTATTTGAGATCTCGCCTTGTCTTTTGGCATTTTCCACGTGTAGATCCTTCTTGGATGGTGTTGGAAGAGTGTGTTTGCTACTACTAGACTGTGCTTACTGCAAAATTCAATTAATCTTTCGCCCCTTTCACTCCTATTTCCTAGACCGTGTTCGCCCACCACTTTTCCCTCTTTGCCTTTTCGTACTCTTGCATTCCAATCCCCCATAATTATTAAATTTTCATCCCCTTTAACGCGCTTCATCAGGTTTTCAATTTGTTCGTACATTTCTTCTATTTCTTCGTCCTTATGTGATGTAGTAGGCATGCATACCTGGATTATCACAGTATCTTTCGGTTTCGAATCCACTGTGATCATAACAATCCTTTCGCTTACCTGTAGATAATTCTTTACCCTTTGCCCTATTTTTTTATTCATAATAATGCCCACTCCTGCCATCCCATTCTGCCCCCCCCCCCCCACGTGTGAATGATTCTATGGCTGTTTTCAAACAAACATTAAAATATTCTATTTAATTCGATATTAGATGATAATCATTTAATACAATTCAATAAAGGGATCAGATTTCAAACCTTAAAATTTATTCTAGTTTAAATAAATTTAATTTTAATGGGTTTAAATTAAAGTAATACATTGTTTTCACTCTCAAAATGTTTAAAAATATTTGTACAATCACAGAATCTATTTAAAGTTTAAATAAAATATGTTTGTTCTGAAAATGATTTGAAAGAACTAAATTTTTTCCAAGTGTTCCACTTTTGTTGCACCACAGAGTGTATATTATTCCAAATTTGAATTTGAATACTGTGTTTTATTCTATAATTCATCTTAAGGATGGTAAAGGTGAGCAGCGAAAACAATTGGAATTAATTTTGAAATTGCATCGTGGTGATATCCATCCAGATATTTGTCAAGACGAAGAACAGGCGGATGAAGATGTGGTGAGTGGATTTATATATCAAGATATTTTGATATTTGATTTTAAGAAAACCACCTGAGGCCATCTACTAGATCTGAGATGGAATGGATTATTTACAATTATATGTCAGAAGGGCTGTTTTCAGCCCCTCAGGAATCAAACATCCAATCCATCACGGATCTAATATTAGATGACAACCTTTTGTGATTTTCTTAGAAATCTAAAGTCTATTTCTCTAGGCAATTGGAACTCTTATAATGTCAGATTTTTATTCTTAAAAATGTTTATTTTATTTAGGAAGAAGTAGATTTTCTTGAAGAAGAATTGGATACTGAAGATCCTGTCCGATGTGGCCCTAACGAACTTTCGGGCGATAGATTACTATATACCCAATATCGGCTAATTTTTCCTCATCATGGTGAGTATTTTAATTAATTATACTTCTTTCGAGGGTCGGCCTTAGCCATCCCCGGGAGAGATATTCTTCAACGCCCTTTATTTCTTAATATTAACTAGCATTTTGATAGCGAATCGTGTGTAAAATTAATATTTTCAGCCTATCGTAACATTTTGGTTAAATTAACCAATATTAGTAAAAGTATTGCTTAAAATTAATTGTAAATATAAAATGTACCGCATATTATTGAACTATAGTATAATCTTTATATACATTTATAAAAAGATAAAATGACGTATTCATAGATTCATTCACTCACAGACCAAACCGCTATATCTATCAAGATGAAATTTTGAGTGTATATTTTTTCTACAATTTATGGTTAAATTAAGAAGAGATTTTTTGAAATTCGAACCCTAAAGGGGGGAAAGGGCCCCTAAATCTGTTTTCAAGGTTTTTTAAGATCTCTTAAACTCGAAAAGATATACTAGTAGATATAGTTTTTGCTTAGAAAGGTGAAGTATTTAACACTAGAACGCCCGAAGCCGTCAATTTGACGGTTTTCACATTTCATTTCTCTTTCATTTCGTTACTATTTAAGTTAGAACTTTGAAACTCGCTGACTTTTAATCATTTTTGAATATCTTTCTAATAAAAAAAAAATAGCACCCTATGAATTTTTATTTAGGAGAAAATTATGGATTTACCAAGAACGCCCAAAAGCCGTCAATTTGACGGTAACAGTTTTTTATCCCAATTTTTATATTTTAAATTAATTTTTCAAGTACGAATAATTCCCATTCTTTTTGACGTGACAACGTCTTATAATTCGATGAAGCCGGCTGCACGCTCGAAAAAACGTGACTCATGCGGCGTTACCTCGCTCTGAGGTGTTCCATTTAAGGCTTGAAGTGCAAGCAAGAGCGCGGAACGAGCGACAAAGATTGAGGCGGGCTTTTTAAAAGCTACAGTTACAAAAATTTTAATGATGTTTCCAAATTTTAACCCTTTGCACTCGTATTTATTTTTGAGAAGGCTACCATGCCAACCAACTCGGAATTTTCATGTCGCCGGAGCGGCGACATACGAGTTTAAATTTAAGATTTATGAACAATAATTTAATCACAGTTTATTCTTATAATAAATTATTCAAAATTATTACTTTTTTACAACAAATTACAATTAAATTTGCAAAAATAATTAAGTAACTAATTAAACAACAACTTTATTCAGTTTACTTGCTGAAAGAAATAATGTCAATACAAAATTTATTATTATAAAATAATAAAATCAAAAATTAAATTTTAACTGTCGAGTAGAAATTTAAACAATAAATTTTATTCAAGTATTTTGTAAATTTAAAATGATTTTCTGAACGAAGAATTTTATGAAAAAATTCGGTTGTCTGTAAAGTCGGTTTACTGACGATAGTTGAACGTGACAACGTCATAAGAAATGGAATGGTATTTTCTTATGACGTTGTCACGTTCAACTATCGTCAGTAAACCGACTTACAGACAACCGAATTTTTTTTATCTTTTGTTGATTCACTTTATTATTTTACAACATTTCGAGGGAACCTACTGTTTTGAAATCCATATATATATATATATGTCGAGCCCCTAGTCTTGCCATTTCATTTTTGTTCCGCCCTTAGAATTATCAACAACAAATTTCTCTCTCAATTTCTCGTGAGTTTTTTCGTATATTTGTTTTTTTATTTCAATATTATTTATAATAATATAATATTTATAATAATAACATATAATATAGAACTACTGGTTTTGTTAATGATAATACTCCATAAATATAGCATGTTAATTTTTCATTTTATATCATAATGATTATTAAAATGTAATATATTAATATGTATTTTTTAATATATAAATTGATAATAGAATTATATTTATTATTAGAAAAAATAAAAAAAATATTAAATAAAAGGAAACAGAATGATTTTATTTAGTTTGAGTGTTGAAAAATGCAAGTCGTCAAATTGACGGCATCCGGGCGTTCTAGGGGATCTGAAAGTCCGGGCGTTCTAGTGTTAAATACAAAATGACATATTACAAGTATTTTGCTCTGTTGAACTATAAAAGGAAGATAGTTCAGTGCATTCTTCTATTTTATATTCCCTTGAAGAAATTTTCATTAAAAAAAAGAATGTTAGATTTTGCTGAATTTTTCATAGCCCGAAGGGTTATTCATCTTTATTAACCAGCATTATTCTGATTTCTAATTTATATAATAATTATAATCACGTTTAAATAATATACAAAAGATTTGTTCATCTGAGACAGATTATAAAAAGATAAATAAAATATTCATTAATTATATCTAAAGGTAGATTTCAAATGAATAATAATAAAATATTTCAATACTTTAGATTAAGAATAATTGATATTGATCTTCAATTTAGATTTGATCAGAAGATAAGCAACTTTCTAAGCTATAAAAGAAAATTATTTTCTCAGCTTTCAAAAATTCCAAGCTTATTATCATCTTATAATTTGAGTATTGAATTTTTTAATTGAAAATAAAATCACTAGCCAAAGATGGTATATTTTGGATATATGTAAATATATTTTACTATAATACCGAATTTATTTGAGCCTCGTATTCTATTTATGTTAATTATGTTGTAAATTGATAGTAAAAAAAAATCCAGTCTAAATTTTAATATTTAAAGATCGCTTGTAAAATAACTTTTAAGGAGATAGTTGTTGGTTCTAGGTGAAACATTTTTATATAAAAATTAGTAAAATTGCGAGGTAGGTTTTTTTTTGTGAAACCTACTTCGCAATTTTACGCAATCTCGATTGTAAACATCAATCACTAGAAAATCTTTAAAATTATTGAGCTTACCTTTAAAAATGCATATTTTCTGATGAAATTTTCACGTCATTGCTTTTATTGCATAGAGAAATAAATTCAATATAGAAAATAAAAATTTTTCGAAAAATAAAAAAAATTAAACAATTAATTATTCCAGCGCCTCCCAATGGATCGCAGACCCCAAAGATCGAAAATAATTTTCTCTTCACCCGGGGCGCGACCACAACGAGGCCGTGTAAAGACAATCAATAACAAATTCAAATTTAGGGAACGAAGAAAAGATTATTTTTATTACTAGACAAAAGGATCAGCCGGGGCTCGAACCCGGGATCTTTGCATATGTACTGCAATGCTTTGTCATAAGAGGTTTACCTCCTATATCCACTAAGCTACTGATCCCCGAACCCAGATTGAATACGGGATCAGTAGCTTAGTGGATATAGGAGTTAAAGCTCTTATGACAAAGCATTGCAGTACACATGCAAGGATCCCGGGTTCGAGCCCCGGCTGATCCTTTTGTCTGTAATAAAAATAATCTTTTCTTCGTTCCCTAAATTTGAATTTGTTATTGATTGTCTTTACACGGCCTCGTTGTGGTCGCGCCCCGGGTGAAGAGAAAATTATTTTCGATCTTTGGGGTCTGCGATCCATTGGGAGGCGCTGGAATAATTAATTGTTTAATTAATGAATCAAGGCCTACGCTGCGAAAAATGAACGAGGAGAGGATTAAAAAAGAAATTCCATAATTCATATAGACAAAAGGTATTAGTTTGGGTTCGGGGATCAGTAGCTTAGTGGATATAGGAGGTAAACCTCTTATGACAAAGCATTGAAGTACATATGCAAAGATCCCGGGTTCGAGCCCCGGCTGATCCTTTTGTCTGTAATGTTTATTATTTGTTAAATTGTTGTAATTAATTTGTATTGATGTTTATTAATGTATTGGAGCTAGATTGTATTGATGTTTGGAGGACCTAGCCACCGAGGACTTGTGCCTCTATGCAGGTCGAGGAATAAAGATTTTGAAGATGTTCTATGTTCTTTGAAAAGATATTCCAATCTAAAAATAATCTTTTCTTCGTTCCCTAAAAATAAAAATAATAATGTTTTTTTTCTACCTCATTTTGAATAGGTATAAAAAAAATGAAAAAATTTAGATAGAAAAAAACTGAAAAGAAGATAAAATAATTTTTTTAATGTGTTTTAAACATTATCAGACAAAAAAAGAGGGGGGGGGGGGGTCAAAAATGAAAATTCTAGCCCTTTCGACCAAACTCAACCAAATTTTAAATACTTAGTTTGGTCGAAAGGGCTAGAATTTTCATTTTTGACCCCCCCTCCTCCCCCTTTTTTGTCTGATAATGTTTAAAACACATTAAAAAAAATTATTTTATGTTCTTTTCAAAAAAATATTCAGTTTTTTTCTATCTAAATTTTTTATACCTATTCAAAATGTGGGAGATCTTTATGCCCCACCCTGTATTTTTCAAAATTCATGAGCGACCACTAAAAAAAATTTTAGAGAGGATTCTTAAAACATTAACATTTTAAAAAAATTTTCATGAGAGACTTAAACAAACAAAATAGTCCCTCAAAATGAGTCTCACTAATTGTATATGAATTATGTAGATATATCCTGAAATAGTATTTTTTTTCACTAATGTTTCAGGTGTTGTCTATCCGAACTCGCTGTTTCCAAGACCAGCTACCCCTGGTTCAGGAGCAACCCCGAATATGACTGTAGCTACGGCAGCAGGACCAACAGGGAACGGAGTAATTCGGCCTGCGAAATCCCCCGACATGTGAGCCCGGTACTCACTCATCATCCACATACCAATCCCCGCCTTTTATATTCATCAAAAATATCCTTGATTCATTTCTCTCCATTTAATATCACACCTATCTAAATAAATACAAATCTTTTATAAAACAATACTATCTAGAAACGTTTATTAAAAATCCAAATGTTTCCGAGGAATTTCTCTTTTTATTAATGGTACCAAATTTAAAGTTCCTTTTTAAAGAAACTATTTTTAAGAATTTTACAAATTACAATCGATAAAGGAGAAAATCTTTCGGAAACATTTGGATTTTTAATAAACGTTTCTAGTTTGTTAAAGGGAAATCGATGAGGTTGTTCTCTGCTTGATGCCAATAAATCATTCTTTTTAATTCGAAATATTTTATCTGCTATTTTTCATGAGTTCACATGGGTGTGTGTGTCTCTCTTTTTATCAATGGTAATTTGAAATAAAGGAAGAACTTCTCCGGAAACATTTGTGTTTTTAATTAAACATTGCTAGTTTGATAAAGAGATTTTAATGAGATTGTCCTCTGCTTTTGTAAATAAGAGGATTACCGCGTTGAAGAAATATAGAAATAAATTATATATATATACTAGATGCAAGGCCCACCTTCGCTGGGCTTCTTGCTAACCAAGAAAAGCTCCCTGGACCCCCCGTCTTGAACACTCCCTCTCCTCCATCTCCAACCACTCTTCCATCCCAACGACCTTCTCCCCAACCCCAGAACTTCTCCCCCGACTCTGACCACCCTACAACCCAGTAAACCTACCCGCTGGACTCCCTACCCATGAGCCCCGCATCCTCTGGACCCCAACTCCCACCCCTGTGGGGATGGACATACAAACATAGGTACATACAGAGACAGGAACAAATGTCCTTTAGTAGTATGTGATGATATAGGTACAGACCAAGGAGCTAAGGAGGAACAGCTAGGCTAGAAAAAGCAGGAGTGGAGGTGTCTCCAGTCAGGACAGGCATTTCCCCTCCAGCCGCCAGTCGCAAGATGGCGGCTGGAGGGGCTGGTGACGTCATGTGGAGACACTTTCTCGAGCTAGCCTTCCCTCCCTACCTCCCTGGGACAGGCATTTCCCCTCCAGCCGCCATCTTGCGACGGGCGGCTGGTGACGTCATGTGGAGACACTTTCTCGAGCTAGCCTTCCCTCCCTACCTCCCTGGTACAGACACAGTGACAAATGCCCTTTAGAAGTCTTGGGCCCCCACCCCTGGACCCCCTGGACCACACCTCCCAACCCCTGGAGGGACGGACATACGATTTCTCTTCATCAATCTAGAAACGTTTATTAAAAATCGAAGAATTCTTCTTTTATTAATATGGTAATTTGAAAAATTCAGAAAAAATAGATTCTTTATCTTTACGTTTTAAAGCAACTAATTTTCTTGAATTTTTTAAAGAATTTCCATTGATAAAGGGAGAATTTCTCCCGAAACTTTTTTAATAAACGTTTTTAGATTGTTTAATAAAAAGACTTGTATTTTTTATATACACAAAACCAAATCCTTAAAAATTTTTACACACTTATCCTAATTTTATTATTATTTCTAAAATATTTTTTTTTCATTTCAACAGATTAACGATTCAGCCGTCGAAAACGGATCTAGTAAAATCGGAAATGATTGTTAATCCAGTGTTAGTTCCGTCGGATAATAATTTAACAGCAACAAGTAGTGAAATTACATTAACACCGCTCGATTTACAAGAGGGTGAATTAGTAAAGAAAAAAGATGATTTGAAGATTGAAGAGATTAATGAAGAATTAAAGGAAACGAATGAGATAATGCCGAAAGAAGTAGCCAGCGGGATAATCGCCGAGGAGAAAACTTCCGTTGCAGAAATCGACATGGACCCGTCGACGGGTTTGTTGACAGTCACGTTAGCATTGCTTTTCTTTGAAATTATAGCTTGTTGAAAACTGTAGGGAGGGGGAAATTGGAATATTACAGTGAAAAGATTTTGTTTTGCCGAGAGGAGAAGAGTTGTTGATTCATTAAGAGAAATCAATTAGGTTGTCCTCTGCTTGATGCATATAAAAGTTGTGGTGGATGGAACATCATCTGAATCGTTCTCCACAAACTCTGGTGTTCCCCAAGGCTCTGTAATCTCCTCCACACTCTTCCGTATTTATATAAACGACCTTATTGATCAAACGGCAAACCCCACTCATTGTTACGCCGACGATAGCACTCTACACGGCAAACCCTCTCTCCCGAATAATCGAATCAATATTGCCTCCTCAATTACTCTCGACCTAGACAAACTGAATAAATGGGGCTCTCAAAATTTAGTTAACTTTAATTCAAATAAGACTCAATGTTGTCTAATTTCTAAGCGCGAAAATAGAGATTTCCCTGATATTCACTTCGATTCGAATACCCTGAAAATGTGTGACAGCCTATCCATGTTGGGCGTCTCTGTCGCATCTGACCTGTCTTGGAATGAACACATCTCCTCTGTGGCGAAATCTGCAGCAAGGAAGATTGGCTTCTTATTCAGGTCCAAGCGATTTTACAAACCCCCACAACTTCTCACCATCTACAAGGCCCAAATCCGCCCCTGTCTCGAATACGGCTCTCATCTGTGGAGAGGAGCCTCAAAATATTCTCTTGCTACCCTTGATGCAATCCAGAAACGAGCCGTCAGGCTAATTGACGATTCTACCCTCACCGACTCCCTCGACTCGCTAGCTCATCGAAGAGATGTCTCTGCCCTTTCCCTTTTCTATAGATACTATCACGGCAGGTGCTCTGACGAGATAAAATCAATAATTCCCCCCAAAGCATGCTTTGCACGCAGCACACGTTTTGCCGACTCCCAACACTCTCTCGCGGTCAAATTGGAAAAGTGCCGGACCACTTCATTCGCGAATACATATATCCCCATGACTTCAAGGAACTGGAACTCTCTCCCAGCCTCTATCTTTCCCAGCACCTATGATCTTCAAACCTTCAAAACCAGGGTGCATAGACACCTACGTCTACCACCCTCTCACTTAATCAACTTTCCCTTCTCTTCGGTAATGCAAGGGTCTTTCGAGATCCATAGGGGCTGCATCTTTACTGGTGCACCCCTTCTTGCATTCGATTACATTAAAAAAAAAAAAAAAAAAAAAACATACTAACTGCCTTGATCAAAAGGTTTTAGGAATTTATTCAGAAAATACAAAATACAAATTTATTCATCAAAATGGATATTGTCCCCTTCAAAGTACTCCCCAAAGACTTGCAGCTCACTAATGACAGCTCTTGATCCAATCCTCAAAACATTTTTTATATTCGATTTTCGGTATGGCCTTCAGAGCTATCTGCGATTTTTACGATTTTAAAATGAAATAGTCTTTGCATCAACGAGTTTGTATTGAATTTTGAGTTAAAAACGGTGCGAAATTGTTTAAGAAGTGTTAATCTATCGAAAACAAATTTTTATGTGTGGCCCAAGTTTTTCGTGAGGATGAGGAACGCAGTCAACATCGAAAACCGGTGAAAACGTCGACAAAATCAAAGAAATGATGTCCGAAAACTGTAAAATGGCCATTGGAGAGATGGCAGCGAACTTGAACATCGCTTATGAATCCGTTTAAAGAATTTCGTTTAATGATTTGGCTTTGAGACGCCAAAAAAGACCGGATTTGTGGAAACCACGTCGAACAATGCCATCGTTATCCGCAACTTTTTGACCAAGAACGGAACAAATACCATCCAACAGCCACTGAATTCACCTGATTTAGCTCCCAGCAACTTCTTCCTGTTCAGCCGACTCAAAAAAACGCTCCTGGGAACGCGTTTTAGCAACCAAGAGGAGATAATACAAAAATCGCTGACAGCTCTGAAGGCTATACCGAAATTCGAATATAAAAAATGTTTGGAGGATTGGATTAAGCGCTGGCATAAGTGCGTTGCAATCGATCAGGAGTACTTTGAAGGAGACAATATCGAATTCGATTAATAAGTTTGTATTTTTAATTTTAAGAATAAATTCCTGAAACTTTTTGATCAAGGTAGTATATACATATCAGTGGCGGGTGGCGACTTTTCAACCAGGGGATGCTGTCCAAAAAAGCACCCTTCATTTTTTGAAATTTTATTTTAATCTTCGTTTTTTTGTTTTTTTTTTGTTTTTTTTTGTTTCATCAAATATGGCATCATTTTCATTATTTTTCAAATTTAACACTGGATTTTTTAAAAATATCATTTCTGGACAAAATTAGCGGAACGTGTACCTAATAAAGAAAATTTTATTAAAGGCCATAGGACGATAAGCCGTATCGACGATAATCATATATCGTATTAGTACCAACATACCCTAAAATGATGATCCAGATATCCTTCTGGGGCCGATTCACTACTATGCATATCCTATGGCCTTTAAATAAAATGTGAAATTTGAGGAAAAATAAATATTTAAAGTTATTGAAATTAATAAAAGTAAGATTAAAAATAATATTTTAACAAATTAATCAAAAAACTAAAAGATAAGATTCATCGCTTTAAGGACGTTCCCTAATAAATCGATTTTCTTGAAATTCTTTTAAAACTTTGAATAGACATATTTATAAGTCTCCTTTTATGTGTAGAAATTTTTTTCAATAGTCCTTGCGGCACTAAATTTGTAAATATTGACCATTGAAATTGGCATATTTAACACGCGAACCCTATCCCGATTGATGTTAAATCGACTGTTTCATTAAATAACAATTGTAATTTTCTTGAAATTATTTTGAAAAACTGAGCATCATTAACTGAAGATTTAACAAATATTTGTAGGTTAAAATAATTGTATAAAGCGGTATTCGTTTTCTATGAAAAATGTTAAAAGTTGGGTACTTTTGATGGTTTTCATTTTTTCTCTCATGGTGTGGCAAGTGAGTGATGGCGACTTGGCAAAGTCGCACTAAAATCACTCAAATTTTCCATATCTAAAAAACCTCTTCAGCTGGTGCATTTGAGATTTTTAGCCAATTCTCTCAACCTAACTATACTGTTCTCATCTAGAATTTTGCATTGAGCTGTTTCATGAAGTGTTTTTTTTATTCATTGTCTTTTAGCGTCGGTAAGAATGCAATGTTGCCAGATCCGAGAAACAATGCAGTAAAAATATTTTTCCCTTTCTGCGCATGTGAGAGTAGGGGAAAGAATGAGCTGCTTCTATTAGGGAACGTCCTTAAAGCTTTTTTTTGTTCCTATAATTTTGTCCATGAGTATATTTTGGGACCTTTGCCCCAAACGGATACTGATTTGTGTGAGCAGAGATGTACAAGATACCTCATAAAAAGTATCTTGAATACAAGTCATAAGAAACCTCATTGATTTCATTTTATATAAAAGTTTTTTGTCTTGAAATGCTTGTTATCCGGTCGGTCTTTTTAAACTATTTCGGCCATTAGATTTTATCAATACAAAGATGACGTCAGTTCAAGCTTTCTTGATAATTAAATAATTACAATAAAATACAATAATTAAATAGCAATAAATAGAAGTAGTTTGAAGACAATTAAAAATATTTAATTATTACTATTGTATAATCTTTCACAAGAAACATTATATTTATCGATGAAAATAGTCATTTCCTTAGATATTAAAATAAAACGTATAAAAGGAAAAATCAAAAAACCTGGCCAAGTGCGAGTCGGGCTCGCATGCCAAAAGTCCCTTACCTAGTATATATTTTATTATTGACTAGCTGCAAGGCCCGCCTTCGGCGGCCCTCTTGCTAGCCAGGGTACACGCCCCCTGGGCCCCAAACCCACGAACCCCCCCCCCCATTTACTTTATTTTTAAACTGTAGTTTTTAATTAATTAAATGAACAGCAAGTCAAATAACACTCCTCAACAAAAGTTTGTATCCGTAAACCTAACATTGGATTCCAGTATAGTTATATACGCTGATTTTCATGAAATTTCCCGATTTTTTACAACAGGTGAGAGTTTTGAGATATTATCGGTCAAAACGACGAAAAAGGCCATTTTGACCTATTTCTGAATCCAATTAGATATTAAGAAGCAATATTTTAAATCAAAATATTTTGTTGACGAAATAGAAAACAGCTTCCTCTTTGATTTTTAACCAACTTCAAAAAAAGGAGGAGGTTCTCTATTCGACTGATTTTTTTTTTGTGCCTATGTTACCTCATATCTCCGCCAATTGTTAACCGATTTTGAAAAAAAAATTTCCATTGAGTTCAGTCTACCTTTCCGGTTGGTCCCATTTTTCATAGGTATCAGACCTTTTTTGTTAGGTTTGCTCTTGCCTAACTAGTTTGTTTATGAACCGATTTCGATGATTCTTTTTTTATTGGAAAGGGGGTATCTTATGGATGGTGCCATATTAATTTGTTCAAGTTCTGATGATAGGATCACTAAAAAGAGAAAAAAATAAAAACCGACTTCAAAAAATTAAATGCAACAAATAAAATACACTAAAAGGTATAAAATAATTATTAATCTTATTTAGTTACAACTAAACGACGAAATATTAACATGAAATTACTTTTTGAAGTCGGAGCCAAACAAACTATACCTATAAGCGAGCGTACCCACCAAACGTACTAAGTAAGATCCGTCGAGTGCGATTCATAAAATGTATATGTTTGGCACCGACTTAAAAAGTAATTTCATGTTAATGCTTTGTCGTTTAGTTGTAACTTAATAAGATAATAATTATTTTATACCTTTTAGTGTATTTTATTTGTTGCATTTAATTTCTTGAAGTCGGTTTTATTTTTCAAATTACCACTTGTTTGTAGCTCAATTAGAACCGAGTTATAACAAAAAAACTAAGACTATGTGATTATAAAGTATAATAAACAGAGATAAAAACATTTGGTTTTAGTTTTTAGATTATAACTCGAAATCTAATTTATCTAAAAACAAGTGGTAATTTGATAATCAAAGAGGAAGCTGTTTTCTATTACGTCAACAAAATACTTTGATTTCAAATATTGCTGTTTAATTTCTAATGGGACTCGAAAATAGGTCAAAATGGCCTTTCTTCGTTTTGACCGATAATATCTCAAAACTCTCATCTGTGGTAAAAAATCGTGAAATTTCATGAAAATCAGCATATAAAACTCTACTGAAATTCATTGTTAGGTTTATGGGGACAAATTAGTGTAATTAGTTCAAGTAGTTCAGGAGAAAACGTTATTTTTATAGAATTTTTTTCTTTTTTAAAATTATAATGTTTTAAAGACTGATCTTAGAAAATATTTACTTCTTAACACACATTTTATAGTTATTAGGTCAAGTAATTTCTGAAACGTTGTGATTAGATAATTATCTTTTTTTTTTTATTTTTTGATTTTGGATCCTTAAAAATTTTAATTTTTTAAAAACTAATCTTAGCAAAAATTTAAGTTTAAAAAGTTAATATCTCTAGAAAATTTATTAAATTAAATTTTATTTTTTATTTAAGATAATTTCATTTTGAACATACTCGATATAATTGTCTATTTTCCAAATATCTATTTGTTTATAGTTGCTTTATATTCCTTTCTTAAAGCAACTATTTTTTTTTCAAATTTCTTAAAATTATACTTTGATAAAGAGAGAAATTATCCCGAAGCGTTTGAGATTTTAATAAACAGAAAGAATTATTGTTTTTATTATACCATACAGGGTATGGTCAAGTAATGTACTCGTGAATGAAAAAAGTGGTTTTTTTCCTTCTTTTTTTCGAAATATCTCAAAAACGGCTCAAATTATTTCCATTAAAAAAATTGAGCAAAACCATGGCATTTCGGTCTACAAAAAAGCTCTAAAAGTGAACATCGAAAAAAATTAATTTTCTCGAGATAATAATAGTTTTGTCAAAATGTCTGTTAGGGCCAGTCGAGGAGTGAACCGCGACCTAATATGCTGTACACCTACTTCCACTTGTACTTCGAAATATTTCCAAGTACTTTCAAATATTCCCAAGTACTTTCAAATATTCCCAAGTACTTTCAAATATTCCCAAGTACTTTCAAATATTCCCAAGTACTTTCAAATATTCCCAAGTACTTTCAAATATTTCCAAGTACTTGTTAGGACCTCGATTGAGTGCGTGGTGCGTGTCCGCGCTCCCCTCCTAGTTGTAGGGGACCTAACAATGATTTGTGCAGGGCGATGTTCGTCCCTGGTAAAAAGCCGGGCTGGGCGCCACCCGCCTAGTTAGCGGGCGAGTAGCTCCGAGTTGGTGGATGACTCCTCCCTCGATTATCGTGCCCTAGTTGGATGCTGGAGGTGAGCCCATTGTTAGGTCGGTTGTGCGGTGGTTGTTGGTGCCGGTTGGCTCCGTCGTTCTCCGCGTTGATCCCGCCTAGTTGGTAGGGACCTAACAATGGTTGCTCGCTCCAGTGAATGCTGGGCGCTACCCGCCTAGCTGGCGGGCGAGGAGCTCCGAGTTGGTGGATGGCTCCTCCTTCGATGATCAGTCGAGATCGAATTGCTTCACTTAAAACATGACTGAAATATTATCAGTCATGCAAAAGTATCGCAACGATCTGACTGAGTCATCTAGCGGCCGTGTCTAAAAGCTCGTAGCCAAAGCAACAGCGAGCCGCTACTTACTTCCAAATATTTCCAAGTACTTCCATAATACTTCCAAAGAGGTGTACACCTACTTCCAATCGCGGATCACCCCTCGGGGCTAGTTATATGTCGGTTGGTAAACTCTTTTTAAACGTTGACAAAGGGTAAAACCTTAAAATTCACCTTGTGCCGGGTGGGATGGCCAATCAGATGAAAGTGCCTGTCATCTGATTGGCCATCCCACTGGGCACAAGGTGAATTTTAAGGTTTTACCCTTTGTCAACGTTTAAAAAGAGTTTACCAACCGACATACAACTGCCCCTTAGTCTGTGCATTACCAAATTTTGTATACATAATCAGTGGGGCCCCAGGAGTCTAAAAATGCAAAAACTAACCCCTCCCCTACACGATTATAAATAATTTTATTAAATATTAAATATAAGTGAGGGGCCAGGTTGTATGGTAAAGTCAAGTGGATGGCCACATCAGAACACGTCAGCTTATTTTAGAAAAGATTTCTATTTAGTATTTATTTATATAGGTAATAAAAACATTCAATAAAATTGTTTTAATGGAGTTCGGGACAGCTTATCTATCTAGTTGATCTTCGAAAAAAAGAAAAGAAATAGAGTTGGAATTCTACTCTAGTGCTTTTGTTATATTCTGTTGGCTTCAAATAACTTTTTATTTTTACATTTATGAATAACTAATTAACTAGAATGTCAAATGTATTGAAAAATGTATCATTCGATTCATAAAAGTTGAATTATTCATCTGTATAAATTTGTTGAAAATGGTTTAATTTGTATAGAAGTTATAGCCCTTTTAAAAGCTCGGTTCATTTACTTCCATGTTAAAAGGACAATTTTCAATAATTTATTTCTCGGTAATGGGACAGACGATCAACTTAAAATTTCGGGAATAAATATTTAATACATCAATGATTCGATGGTAAAAATTTGAGAATTTTCTTATAAAAATTATAAACAGTCCTCCTTAATATATAAATTAGTAGATATTAAATATTATAGGTACTATTAATAATTTGTGGTTAAAATAAAAAATAGACTGAATTTTCTTCTAATATAGTAATTAGAGATGCACTTTCTTTATTATTAGTACTTAAACTGTTTTATGCATGTAGATATATATAAAATACACGATATTTATTAATAACAACGATTTTGTGACCTCGAACAACGTAACGAACGAAGCGTAAACTAATAATTTTTGATTTTTTTGTAAACGTTATAAATAAATGCATCTTTAAAATTAGTAGTATAGTATATTTAATAGAGAAAGTAGAGAAAATTGTATACAAGATAATCTCAGATAATTTTATTACGAGATTGAAAATTGATTCAGGTCAATTACACCGGAAACTAACGATTTGTACTTAATCTATTATTAAATTTCAAAATAATATATAGATATATATACCGATGGGGTGATCGGATTATCTCATGGAGGGAAAAGAGAATTTAATACTATATATATATTGATCTAGATTAATTTGTAACAACGCTAAGAGAAATTTCTCTAAAAAAATTTCCCTCTTGACTAGAATCGAACCTACGAACTAAGGTCCTCTGCTTTATCCACTAGACCAATGTAAGATTAATATTTATACCATGATTTCAGTTACTAAAACTATAAATTTTTTGATTTAGACTTTGTGTCGAGATAATATTGTATTCATTTGAACTCGAATGAAAATGAAAAAACACCAATTGATTTTAAATTAAAAAACATTGAATATATATTAATTAACAAGGCAAATTTGAAATATAATTGTCAGCTAGGATTTTAAACTGACAGCTCCAATTGATTTTCATTAACCAGGCAAATTTGAAATATAATTTTAATTTGCACTCAAATTTTGAAATGAAAGACTCTAAAAGACTTTAAATTAAGAAACATTAAATATATCGATAATTATTCCTCACCCCCCCCCCCCCCCGCCCCGCCACTCAAAAATTTAATATTCAATTCGCTTTTCTTTGCGCACAGAAGAAATTATTCACATCTTATTTGATTTATATTTTATATATTATTTGTTTATTTTTTAATAATTTGCACTATTATTTAATTTTTTATATTAAATGACACACAAAAAAACCTAAGCAAAAAAAATCAAGTCTTGGCGACTCTGATTTTTACCATCTGGATTTGGGGATCCCTATCATATATTTACTCTATACACGATTTTCTTCATTGATTCTGCTTTGAATATATCATTAATAATCAAAAGTATATCATTAATAATCAAGAGTTATAACTACAGTGCCGTGGTCAAATAATTTAATACACCATTATACAAAAGCAAGTACATTTTTCTCATTTTATTTTAAACGTGGTTTTTTAAGAGGAATAGAATTTTTTGACCGAGACGCTGCCCGCCAGGGCACCAGCCCGGAGGGCCGAGCTTGAGGGCGTGCCGAAGGCACGCACGAAAAGCTCGTTTTTTAATAGTTGCCTTCGGACCTAATGTCCATTTAGCTATTTTCTATTGAGTGTGATATTTTATCATGGGTAGAGCAAGCTTTCAAGGGTTAAAAAAATTGAACAGCTTTCATTAGAATTATTTTTTATACAACATCAAATAAATAAAATATTTAATCAATTAATCTCAAAAAAATGCCCCATTTTTATTATCGTATCGTATATAACTAGATCAGTGGTTCCCAACCTTTTGTGGCTCATCGCCCCTTTCTGGAGTTTGACTAACACCTATCGCCCCCTTTTCATTTTCATTGTATGCCTAATTTTAATTTGAAGTAAAGTGTAAATAAATGTTTTGTGAGGAAATGGAAAATTTTCAGGGGGTTCAGGTCACCTTGAAGGAGGAAGGAAATTAAGCGCTGTATATCAACGAAATTCAGCCACATTTATGCAAAAAGATCATGGAAAATGACAAAAGAGTGCGTATGTGGCAGCAAAGCCGTGGTGGTCATTTAATAATATGCTATTCGATACATAACCCTATACTATATACTTTATGAATCAATACAAAATTACAATTTTTAATTAAAACCCCGGGGGTTTCTATCAAAATTAATTCTTACGTGAATTTTGGGACACCCTATGCAGTGGCTCTGAATTATAAGAAGGTCTCAAAATAAAATAAATCACTCTGTATTTACTAGAATTGCTCATTTAATACTATAAGGGCCAGTTTCATAAAAAAAAAAAACTAATCCTCGGCTTACTCAACTCTAGGTTAAAAGTTACCATGGAGTTTCAAACAATATGAATTTCATAAAACAAAATAGAGTCGAGTTAGTTCACCCTGAGTCAAGGGTTGGAAAATAGGTTGGCAACGGCCAAATTCCCTACATTTTAGTTATTTTTAGAAAAAAAAACAATTACGTTTAGAGTTTTTTTGTTTTGTATTCATATCATTCAAATGAATGAATGTCTTGTATTCTTTTATTATTTAAAAACAATCAAAATTTTTTTTTCTATTTAATCATATAAAAATAAAGTGGTAAAAAAGTAAATATATAGATACAACAAAACTGAGACAAATCATGTAATTTTAAAAATTTGAAATGTATTGAATAAGTGAATATTAAATTTTAGATAGAATATGGACCAATCTTCAATTAAGAGTAAAAGAACTCCCAATTTCACAATAGAAGAGGAGAAACGTCTTGTTTTTCTCGTTAATAAATATAAAGATGTGTGTTGGAATCTAAGCGTTCAGATTCCGATGCTAATTTAAAGAATAAAAAAATATGGGATGATTTGGCATCAGAATTTAATGCTGACTCCAATCGTTTCCGATCTAATTTTATTCTACGAAATAAATATAAAAATTTAACCATTTTATTAGAAATATCTGCTTTCTTCGATTTTAGTTAGAAATTTTTTTTAATTTAATTTATTAGATATTTACTTTTAAAAAATATACCTATATAATGAATTCTTTTGTTTTATTCTAATTCCGTGTTAACATAAATTAAAATTCTATATAAATTTATATAGGTATATTTGGCTATATTTAATATTATATAATAATAATAATATACTATATATATTTGTCTAGATTAATTTGCCGCAACGCTAACGTAATGCTGCCGAGAGAGAGCGCCATCGGTATATTTGCGGCAAATTTGAAATATAATCGTAATTTGGACTCAAATTTCGAAATGAAAGACTCCAATTGATTTTAAATTAAGAAACATTAAATATATTGATAATTCTTACCCCCCCCCCTTCACCAGTCAACAATTAAATATTCAATTCGCTTTTCTTTGCGCACAGAAAAAGAAATCAATCAAATCTTATTTGATTTATATATTATTTGTTTATTTTTTAATAATTTGACACTTTTTTATAATTTTTTAAAAATCTAAATTTTGTTATTCTTATTTTTTGATTTTTACAAAATTAAACGACTTAAGACACGCATGCTCATATGAGTTTCTCATGGCAATACTGATGGAGCAGCCTGTCATACAAACAACACCTGATCTCTTTTAAATATTTGGAGCCTTATATCGATTATTTATCGATCCCAAATTTTAAAAAAATGATATAATATAATTCTCCTCCTCACACGATACCACTTATTTAAATAAATCTATTTCCACACAAAAAATATCACAATGCTGTAGATTATAGGAAAAAAATACTTCCAGATTTATATCTAGATCCTCATTTCTGTAGCTGTGTCAGGACGAAAATGAGGCGAAACTTTTAAGAGACTATGTATTTTCGGGAGTTTACAAGTATACATTTGTAGTGTGGTTTTTTAAGAGGGATAAAATTTTTGGACCGAGACGCCGCCCGCCAGGGCATTCAGCCCGGAGGGCCGAGCTTCAAGGGCGTGCCGAAGGCACGCACGAAAAGCTCGTAATAATAATAATATAAAAATAAATAATATAACGATTTGTTTTGAATTCTTTTGATTTGAAACTCTAACCTATAAAATGTTTTTTTTTCTAATGTAAATAAACACAGGGTTACCACCAGGATAAAGGTTAACCCATCAAGTTCGGAGAGTTAAAGATAGAGGGGTTAAGTCTGCGATCACCCTATGTTTTTTTGAAACATATTTCGAGAGCTAACCCCAGGGTCTTCCCTAGCATAGGGTCATCTTAGTTTTATGAAACTGGCCCTAAGAGAAATATAAATTAATAAGGGTTCTAAAAATATGTAAGATGTTTAGAAGGGTTCCGCGTTAAAATTAAGTTCTGAACCACTGGTCTAGATGAGAAAACAGCTTCCCAGGTACATCCTATTCCCGTCTCTAATTAATGGCTTTCTACTTAAGAAAGGCACTCTAACTAACACTCTTCGGCTGGCAATTCACACATGCCCACGCCTTTAAATTCCAATTTTCTTCTCATTTTTTTTACTTTACCTTGGCTCCATACTCGTATTTGCCTATCGGCTGATCGTGTTTTGTTTTTTCACTCTCAATCTATTTCATTGATATATTCAGTGAAAGGCTCAAAATAAAAAAATAAAGAAAGTGAATCTTCCATGACATCATCTGATGATTAATTATGATTTCTTTTTTTCTCTCTGTTAGCAGATGGCGATGATGTGATTGTCGAAGAGCGTTTCGAAGAGGCCAAGCAAAACGTCCAGAACGAGTAAATATCCACCTCTTTCTAAATAAAATAACATTATAAAACGAAAAATAAACCCCTCCTGCTTGCGAGAGAATGATAAAAAAAATAAATAAAATATAAAATACGTATTTTGTTATATATTTTATCCTTATAGAGGAAATTTGAATGCAAAAGTTCGTTTCAGCCTTATGTCAAGTACTCAATGAGATAAGTATAATAAATATTTCAATAACATTTTAATGTAATATTAGGCTTTATTTGAAAATATTTATTTTGCCGAGAGTAGCAATGTTGGTGATTCATATTGAGAAATCAATGAGGTTGTCCTCTGCTTGATGTAAATAAACTAAATATATGCAGTGTTGTAGTCTTAAAATCAGCAGAATTTATACGTTATCAAGGGCGGATCCAGGAATTTTTTATGGGGGGGGGGAGAATGTATATAAGGTGCCCGATGTATATAAGATCTACTTTTTATCTCGAAAGTGTGTTGCGATCCAAGCGGGTGGGGGGGGGGGGGGGGTCAGAGACGCCGCCCTCCACACACACATAAAGAGAGCTTTATTTTCAATTTTAAAAATTTTTAAAAAAATAAATGTTTTTTTTTTTTAATTTTTTTACAAGTTTCATATCTCATGTTTTCATTAAAAAAAAAAATTGTTATAAATTCCCTGTCGATTTGGCCGACGTTTTTTGGCCTCTATGAGGGGGGGGCGGTCGCCCCCTCCACCCCTCCCTGGATCCGCCCTTGTACGTTATATGGATAATAATAAGCTGACGTGTTCTGATGTGGCCATCCACTTGACTTTACAAAACAACCTGGCCCCTCACTTATATTTAATATTTAAAAAAATTATTTATAATCATGTAGTGGAAGGGGGTTAGTTTTTGCATTTTTAGACTCCTAGAGGCACACTGATTATGTAAACAAAATTTGGTTGAGTTTGGTAAATGGCCAAGATTTTCATTTTTTGAACACCCCCCCCCCCATTTTGGGCGGTTAGTTTTTGCATTTTTAGACTTCTGGGGGTCCACTGATTATGTATACAAAATTTGGTTGAGTTTGCTCAAACGACCTAGATTTTTAATTTTTAACACCTCCCTCCACCCCTTAATTTTGGGTCGATATGCACCAAAATCTAATCAGCTCTTAATCTCAATGGACCAACACTACGTGTGAAATTTGGTTTCGATATTGACACTAGTTTTTGAGCTAGCTCGTTCACAAAAATTTGGTAATGCACAGACTAACAGACATTTTGACAAAACAATTATTATCTCAAAAAATATAATTTTTTCGATGTTCACTTATTAGGCTTTTTGTAGACCGAAATGCCATGGTTTCGCTCAATTTTTTAATCAAAATAGTTTGAGCCGTTTTTGAGATATTTTGAAAAAAGAAGGAAAAAAACCACTTTTTTCATGCACGATTACAATACTTGACAATACCCTGTATGGTAAAGTAAAAATCAGAGGGTATACCACCTGATGTATACAGGGTGAGTTTTTTATCTTGAGACAGTCTTATAACTCAAAAACAGCATTTTATGAAAAAAAGTTTCAAATAAAAGTTTATTTATATCAAGGGGCAAATTAAACTACACTAATGATTGTCGACCTAGAACACGCTTTTTTGTGGAGATTTAGGAAATGTAATGAAACATATAGGTTTCTATTTAAAAAACAGAACTTGACCTTGAAATACCCTTAAAAGCTTGTTCTAGGTCGACAAAAAATAGTTTAGTTTCCCCTTTGATATAAATAAACTTTTATTTGAAACTTATTTTCATATAATACACTGTTTTTAACCGACTTTAACTTTTTCATAAACAAAGAAGTCAGGCCTGAACAAACCTAACAAAAAAGGTCTAATACCAATGAAAAAAAACGGGACCAATCGGAAGCTAGACTGAACCCAATGCAAAAAAAATTCAAAATCGGTTCACAATTGGCGGTGATATCAGATAACATAGGCACAAAAAAAAAAAAAAAAAAAAAAAATCAGTCGAATAAAGAACCTTCTCCTTTTTTGAAGTCGGTTAAAAAATCAAATAAATACGTTACATTTATTATTTTAATTTTGCTTTGTTATTAATTCGGAGTATAGGTAAGTGTAATTCGTATTGTGTGTACAAAAAATGCTAAAACTTTTTTTTAATGTAATTTGTATCATGAGTATAAAAATTTGATAGTTGTGTTATTTATAGAGGGTGTATATTAAGGGTTGTTTACCTTTGCGTGGGTGTAGAGAGGCTCATTCGATGTTTCCTCGATGGTTTTTCGACACTAAATGAACCGAGAAGAAATAAGAAAAGAAACCCGTTATGTGATAAGATAATTTAGCTTGGAAATATTTTATTAAAAAATCCTTTAAGAAATTCCCAAATGCATTTTATCATTCTACCAGTTGCTTCGGCGGGCCAGCAGGCTATTGAATTTTATTTGTCATTTACTATTAGTGGGTTTTAAAATTAAAAAAACTGATGTAGCCATCCACATGACTTTACCATACGCCTGGCCCCACTATTAATTTTTTTAATATTTAATAAAATAATTTATAATTATTTAGGGGGGGGGGGTCAAATAATGAAAATCTAGGCCCTTGAACCAAACTCAACCAAATTTTGTATACATAATTAGTTGGCCCCCAGAAGTCTAATAGGGAAAAAACTAACCGCCCATGGGCTAACGTACTAACTAACTAACAGACATTTTTACAAAACAGTTATTATCTCGAAAAATATAATTTTTTTGATGTTCACTTATTAGGGCTTTTTTGTAGACCGAAATGCCATGCTTTTGCCCAATTTTTTTCATCAAAAATAATTTCAGCCGTTTTGAGATATTTCGAAAAAACGAAGGAAAAAAAACCACACTTTCCATGCACGATTACAATACTTGTCCATACCCTGTATGGTAAAGTAAAAAAAAAAAAAAAAAAACTAAAAAATCACGCTTAAATAGCAAATCGAACTTAAAATCAGAAAATAACTTTTAATTTATATTTTATTCAACTGTAATAAAAATTATACTAACTCAATATGTTTCAATAATTTTCAAAAATTCTAAAATAAAAATAAAGTTATGAACAGAAAATTAATTTCATTGTAAAAAAGCGTGGGGTGCTCGATATTGATTGTTGTAAATATATAATTAGTAGTTATTTGTAAACGTAGAGATTAGTATCCCAGGTAACTCACAATATCCTAAGAATATTCTAAGGATATTCTAAGGACATTTAAATCTTCTTAGAATATTCTGAGGATATTGTGTGTTACCTGGGATAGAGAATATGATAAAAAGCACCCCACGCTTTTTTACAATGAAATTAATTTTCTGTTCATAACTTTTATTTTTATTTTAGAATTTTTGAAAATTATTCAAACATATTGAGTTAGTATAACTTTTATAACAGTTGAATAAAATATAAATTAAAAGTTATTTTCTGATTTTTAATTCGATTTGCTATTAAAGCGTGTTTTTTTAGTTTTTTTAAACTATATTTTATTTTTCACTTTTTAGTTCGATTTGCTATAATCCTGGCGATCCTAATCAAAAGTACGGCGAAATCGAGCCCAAACGAGTCAGTTATATACATACAAACAAACAAACATACAGGTGAAACTAATAAAAGCGTGTTAAAAATTACGTCCCCGACAAGCAAGAAGTTTTAAATAATAAGTATAAATTGAACGATTTGTTATGGCCTTTCTACTCTATGACATCTGAGTAAAATGCAATAAGTATGTATCCAACTAAATGGCTTAATATCGCGAAAACTAAAAATGCTAGAAACTTCAAAATTTTTCCATATTTTTTACCTTTAAATTCTAAAGCAAAAAACCCTCAAAAAATCAAATAAGTTCTTCTTCTTAGAGAAAAAAAATGGTACCAGAAAAAGCTTTTTAATATGATCTTCTGTTATCATGGGTATCAAATTTAACTATTATTATAAGCTCTAGTCAAGTTTTTCGTGAATTTCTGGTTATCTATTAGTCATAGAGAAAAATAGTTCAAATAGAATTTGTAGGTAATACACTGTTCTACAAAAAAGCTTTTTTATATTTTTTTGATAGGTCCAACCGTTTAGGAGATAATTCAATTTGAATTTTCCCATTAATAAAATGAATGGGGTTTGTTATTGTTTACATAAATTACTTGGAAATATTGATAAACATTGTGTAAATATTTACTTCTCTTTAGGTCACTAGGTGACTAATTGGTGATTTATTGCTTTATTTTATATTTATTTTGGACAAAGGAATTTTTATGACGGCAATAAAAAAACTGCAAGAAAACACACACACATACACAGTTTATTCATTAAAATAAAAGAATATGAATATATTTTTTCTTTCAAATGGCTATATTTCTTAAACAGTTGCTTCTATCAAAAAAACATATATAACCTTTTTAGTAGAAAAGTTTATTATCTATCAATTTGATAATAAGTAGTTTTATCGTACGGTCCATAGATAAAGAGGTATCTACAAAACTGATTTTCAACCTTTTTTTCGTAATATTAACACCTACAAGATTATATGATTTAAACAATCTGAATGGCCAGGGTTTTCGCCTCGGGCTGATCTTACTAAATTATATTAGTACCTGGAGGCACCGAGCGATGCTCGGTAACTTCTTCCTTCAGTTAAAACCTTTTTTTTTAATATTATTTTTAATTTATAATTCTGATAAAAATATCGATTTTTATTTGAGAGCCGTTTTCAAATTAAAAAAAATACAAAAATATATAATATTCGACCACTGTACCCCCCCACCCCCCCCGAAACCTCGACCTACCCCGATCTCCACCACTGCACCCCACCTCCTGCACCTGTTTTGATTCAACCATATGATTCATTTTTATTCATTCAATTGTTAATAAATAAAGCCTATCAAAATGTGTTGTTTTTTCAGAAAATTGAGACCTGCTTATGCGAAATATATTTTTAAATAAATTCTTGATTATTTTTTATTCTATTAAATAAATAAAATTCTTTATAAAAACAATTATAAAACGTTTATTAATATTTCTAACGTTTAGGTTGAACAAAATATGTTAAAAACCACAATCACAATACTTCTTCAAGGCCTTTGAGAACAATGTATTAAGGCAACCCATTGTCTGCCTGGGCACAAAAGGAAAAGGGAAACCTTTTTTAAATCCCTAAGAATGGGATTTGTCTACCTGAGAATAATTAATTTGATTACGAAAAAACCCATCAAAAACAATTTTGTCGAAGATGAGACCGTGACAGATCGAATTGTCAACCCCAAAACCCTCTAACCCGTGAATTTCATCAAAATCGGTAGGGCCGTTTTCAAAATAGAAAGAGATACAAATATATAAATATACAATTTTTGCTCGTTTAATAAAAGTAGATTTTATCATTATATTCCTTGGTAAAATAAAATATAAAAATTATAAATAAATTTAGTTGATTCATGTCCATTATAATAATAAATAAAAGATTCACGGGTTTTGGACAATTTTTTTCATTATTTCGTGCGACGTTTCGTCCTTTTCAGGACGTTATCAAGTACTCAATTACTCAAAATATTAATCGTTGATAAAATAGTAAAATGATCGAGACAAGAAACAATATATTCATAATATTTATCTATCTTTTATCATAAATTTGCGACCAGATTTTTGATATACTTAATTTAAGATGGTAAAGTCCGAAAAGGACGAAACGTCGTACGAAAATTAATATTTAACATTAATAAAAAAAAGATTGTCCAAAACCCGTGAATCTTTTATTTATTAGAAATAAATATGGAGACAGCGTGAAAATTTTATATTCTTTCAAGATGGAAAAAAATCGATTTCGGTATAATATATTTTATTTAGCCCTTCGTAGACATTTCAGGTTCCTTCTTCAGGGCAGAGGTCTTCACTCCGAGATTATTATAATATTTAGTCTCTACGTTCTGTACTCAAGTAAAAAAATTGTTTTTTATTATTATAGATTATAAATATAAGTATAATATATGTTTATATGCATCAAAAATAATTTTTAAGAAAAAATAAAAACCGACTTCAAAAAATTAAATGCAACAAATAAACTACACTAAAAGGTATAAAATAATTATTATCTTATTTAGTTACAACTAAACGACGAAATATTAACATGAAATTACTTTTTAAAGTCGGTGCCAAACAAACTATGCCTATAAGCGAGCGTACCCGCCAAACGTACTAAGATCCGTCGAGTGCGATTCATATATCGTATATGTTTGGCACCAACTTCAAAAAGTAATTTCATGTTAATATTTCGTCGTTTAGTTGTAACTAAATAAGATAATAATTATTTTATACCTTTTAGTGTAGTTTATTTGTTGGATTTAATTTTTTGAAGTCGGTTTTTATTTTTTCTTAAAAATTATTTTTATTTTTCTCTTTTTAGTGATTTTATTAATAGTGATTATATCATCAGAACTTGACCAAATTAATATGACACCATCCCTAAGACACCCCCTATCGGATAAAAAAAGAACCATCGAAATCGGTTCATAAACAAAGAAGTTAGGTCTAAACAAACCTAATAAAAAAGGTCTAATACCTATGAAAAAAAAAACGAAAAAAATGGGACCAATCGGAAGCTAGACTGGACCCAATGCAAAAAAAATTTCAAAATCGGTTGACAATTGGCGGAGATATGAGGTAACATAAGCACAAAAAAAAATAAAAAAAAAATGAATAAAAAATTCAGTCGAATAGAGAACCTCCTCCTTTTTTGAAGTCGGTTAAAAAGAGGGCAACCTCAATGTTTCTCCTCATATTTTTACGCACCAAAAAGTGAATGAAATGAATTTACTAGGTACACTCACAGCAGGCAGCAGCCTTCGCATAATATTACATTTTATTTATTTATTATTGTTCAATTTATTTAAAAATGTCGTGAACCTGGAGAAAAATAATTTTCAATAATTATTTTTTCTTAGTTGAATAAAAGATTTCACTGTCGATGGTAACAGTATTGTTTTTATTTTAGGCTAAAAATAAAATGAGAGAGTCTTCTGTTTTTTAAATAAAATAATTTTTAAATATTTCTAGAGACTATAGTTTCGAAGGCATTGCCTTCATCATCAGTCTATCACAAATATTTCAGTATTTAATTACAAATTAGTTACAAATTAAGATTTATACATTGAAAATTTTGAAAAATATATAATGTCTTTTTCTTCATGTTTCCTCTTGGGTGATTAGAATGTAATGTATTTACATTCTAATCTCCCAAGAGGAAACATGAAGAAAAAGACATTATATATTTTTCAAAATCTTCATGTATAAATCTTAATTTGTAACTAATTTGAAATATTTGTGATAGACTGATGATGAAGGCAATGCCTTCGAAACTATAGTCTCTAGAAATAATTAAAAATTATTTTATTTAAAAAACAGAAGATTCTCTCATTTTATTTTATTTTTAACCTAAAATTATCTTTTTCCTTTCTGTGTGTCTCTGGATTCAGACACTCACGATATCTTAAGAACGAAAAGTCGTAGAAGTTCGTTCTTGTGATAAAATGTTTGTATTTCCAATGCTGAGAACTGATTAGAATTTTCTAGCTTTAGAATTTTTAGGACAAAAATGCAGAAAACTTTTTTTGAATGATTTATTTTATTGAGATTTTAAGCCGATGTATTTATAATATAGGCATATATGATCAATTTATATTTAAGTTTATTATTAATTTCTTATACGGGCGACTCTAAATCAAGGGCGGATCCAGGGGGGGCGGACCGCCCCCCCCCATAGAGGCCCGTGCCTGGCAAAAAAAATTTGTAAAAAAAAACATTCATTTTTTTAAAAAAATTTTAAAATTGAAAATAAATATGCTTATAACTCGAAAACTCTCAACTTTTCGTAAATAGCCTTCCTTTTCAAAATGAAAGTTCATAAAATTTCCTAAAAATTTAATTATTGAGGTTTTTCCTTCGACCAACCGTTCGGGCTCAAGCGCTAGTTGAAAATCGACGTATTTTTTCTGTTTCCGCAAATCCCAAAAACTCGCAATTTTTTCGATTTTTTTCTCATTTTGACCATGAATGAGCACGTTGTCGACAAAGAACATTCTATACATTTTTTACTAGATAAAATTTGCTAAAATTCGAACAAAATCTTAAGTGGATAATGATAACCCGTGCCGCGATGAGGTTGAATTTTTTAAAAACTGCAATTTTTTTCAAAAAAATGAAAACCACTCATCATAAAAACTTGATTTCTATCTCATCCTCTAGGAAATTTTATTGACTTGAACGTTTATTTGGACCACTTTTTTGATAAATCCATGACAGGATGTGATCTGAATCCTCAAAAGTGTCATGGAAAGCGCCAAAAATAATGAGATTTTTTTACCTTGCATTGCATTTTTAACAATGTTCCTTCACGAAATTTTGTTAGCAAACTACACATTCGGAATCAGCACACCCAAAAACATAAAGACTCGATTAAATTACAACTACCCCAAAACTTTCCGGGTAAAAACACATTTTAACTGGATTATTTGTTTTAATAAAAAAAAAAAATCCCACTAAATATTTTGCTTTGCCGATTGACGCCTCCCATGAAAATTAACTGGCTACGCCTCTGAAAGACCTGTAAATATATATTTCATTATAATATACGATATGTATAATTTTATTTGCATCAAGCAGAGGACAACCTCAATGATTTCTCAATTATGAAAAAAAAAACCTAATCTCGAATATATTAAGAATGGAATCTAAAAAATTAAATTAATTTATTATTTTATAAGGCATATAATTATAATTTATTATACTTACTGTTTTTAAGTAAATTATGTTTAATTAGAATAAAAAAATTATAAAGGCAATTTAAAATGCTTAGGAATTCAAGTAAAAATGTATGTATTGAATGAGAAAATAAATGTTAAATATTTATTATTAAATAAGTTATTAAATAGTGAAACGAGTTTATAGGTAGGTGAAAATAAAAGCCAAGTAAGCTTTTGTGCTATTAATTTATTAATAAGTAAAATACCATGCTAAAGAGAAAATATGCTTTCCAAATAAGTATAGCATTTATATAATTATATATCTATGAATCCTCACTTTCTTTTTGGGTTTTACTAAATTTTAAATTTAATATTTGATTAAGAATTGTAAAAATTTATAATCTACCACATTTTGAAGGGTTATATAAAAAATGAAAAATTTTAACTAGTAAAAAAAATGAATATATTTTTGAAAATAAAATAAAATAAATTTGTGTTTAAATGTGTTTTAAACATTATCAGACAAAAAAGGAGGGGAGGTTCAAAAAACGAAAATTCTAGCCCTTTAGACCAAACTCGATCAAATTTTGGATACCTATTCTGTGGAGCCCCAGAAGGCTAGAAATGCAAAAACTAACCACCCAAAATGGGTGGAGGGGTCAAAAATGAAAATTCTAGCCCTTTCGACCAAACTAGGTATACGAAATTTGGTTAGTTTTTTTCATTTTTAGCCTTCTGGGGGTTCACAGAATATGTATCCAAAATTTGATCGAGTTTGGTCTAAAGGGCTATAATTTTCATTTTTGACCCTCCCCCTGAGGGGTGGAGGGGTGCAGGAGGTGGGGTCAAGTGGTGGGGGTCTGGGGGGTTAGTTTTTGCATTCCTAGCCTTCTGGGGGTTCATAAAATATGTATATAAAATTTGGTTGAATTTGGTCAAAAGGGCTAGAATTTTCATTTTTGACCCCCCCTCCCCCCATTTTGGGTGGTTAGTTTTTACATTTCTAGCATTTTTGGGGCCCATAGAGTATGTATACAAAATTTTGTTGAGTTTGGTCAAAAGGGTTAGAATTTTAATTTTTGACCCTCCTCCCATTTTGGATGGTTAGTTTTTGCATTTCTAGCCTTTTTGGAGCCCGCAGAATATGTATACAAAATTTGGTTGAGTTTGATCCAAAGGGCTAGAATTTTTAGTTTTGACCCCCCCCCCCCTTTTTTTGTCTTATAATGTTTAAAACACATTAAAAAAATTATTTTATGTTCTTTTCAAAAATATATTCAGTTGTTTTTCTAGTTAATTTTTGTGGTAGATCTTTATGCCCCACCCTGTATAACAAATCAGGGCAAAAAAAACAATGAAATTCAGTTTTTTCTCGTACGACCAATTGCAACGTTTCGCTGATTTATTCCAGCTTCATCAGGCTCTTGATCAAATTACTTTCAAACACTTTGTCAATTGATTTTTCCCTTTTTTCACCCCTTTTTTTATATTTAGGTTTTTGGTCAGATATAATTAATTTTTGAAAAATTTTATCTAAATAAATACCTAGCAGTTAAATTTTACCTCGTCATTTTATGTCCTGAAGAAGGTAAAACTTCGATTTTACAATTTCCTCATTTATTAATGTGTCAAGCTTTATTATCATTGTGCCAAATTTCAGCATTCTAGCTTAATTGTAATTACACTATAGAATGCGTAAATGGTAAACGATTTCTTCGGCTAATGGTAAGTGGTTCTTGCAAATACGCAATCTCATGGTCAAAAATATAACTAAAACAAACGGGTAAGCTGCACAATTATCAATTAGAATAATTTTTAAAAAATGAGATGCCAAATAGTATATTTAAATAAAGCACTTAAAATTGAATAAAATAGTACCTAAACAACAATCTATTAAATTAAACAAACTAATAGGGACCGTGCGTCACGACTTTAGCGCCAACTGGCGACGAAAATGTAAGCTTTTGGGGTGATTTATTAAATGTTTATATGACATTTTTTTTGTTTAGTAAAAATAAAATAGATAGGTAGTATCTATTATCTATGATATATACTATATAATACAATATTTACCCCGATTCTCCCAAATTATTTGAATAAATAAACACAAGAGAGCGCTACCTTCGGCACTAGTGCTGCTTCTATGTTTAACGCACGATCCCTATAATATGTCTTTTTTTTAATAATTTTCTTTATATAATAAAAATAAATATGACCCGCATGTGTTAGTTTTTATTTTGGCCACCAGTTAGCGCTGTTTCCCAAATGACAAATACCAATAGAAGAAAGATCATAGCTTCGAATCCTGTCGGGTGCTCAATTTCATTTCTATTTTTTTTAATAATAAATAATCTCCAGATCTGTAGAATTAACAGTAAAAATTTAAAAAACTAAAATTTAAAATAAATGTATCCTAAAAACTAATATTTTATTTATTTATTATTTTTTTGTAGGCAAGAATTCGACGAAGCTTTTACATCACGCCCTAAAATACCTCGATCACCTTAAAAATAAGCATCACTAAATAAAAATAAAATAAAAAAATAGACTCCATTTTTGTTTAATTATTTATTTTTTTAATTAATTTTTTATTTTTTTATAAACAAAAACATTTTATATTAAAAGATATATATACTTATATTATTATAATACAAAAAAATACATTAAATTATATCTAAAATATGTTACAAAATAAATATGTTTATTGGTATGCGGCAAGTAGTAGTCTCTGTGTTTGTGTGTGTCTGTGTGTGTGTGTAAAAACAAGTAGAGGACTTTTGTAGGTAATACTGGAAGGTTTTCAGTCGACGCCAATTAAGGGTAGGGACCTGGAATTAAAATAAATAAATAAATAAGCATATAGAATATTTTTTTTTTTGAACCGCGAAAGTTAAATAATATAATCAATAATTTCTTATGTTAATTCTACATTTAGAAAATTATTTTTTGATTTTATTGAAAAGGAAAAATAAATTGAGCATCGGACGGGTTTCGAACTCGTGTCTCTCTCATTTACGCGAAGAGCGGCTTAACCAACTAGCCCACGGATTCTCCCGCCGAATAAGATCCGTGGGCTAGTTGGTTAACCCACTCTTCGCGCAAAGGAGAGAGACACGGGTTCGAAACCCATTCGATGCTCAATTTATTAGTTGGTTAAGCCACTCTTCGCGCAAAGGAGAGAGTCACGGGTTCGAAACCCGTCGGATGCTCAATTTATTTTTCCTTTTCAATAAAATAATAAAATAATTTTCTAAATGTAGAATTAACATAAGAAATTATTGATCATATAATTTAAATTTTGCGGTTCAAAATTGCTTTAAAAAAAGAAAAATTAAAACTTTTAAGTTTAAAAATCAATTTGTCTAAGCATATAGAATAATTTAATACTCGAAATTTTATACTCAAGACTGAACGGAATTTATATTATAATGATATAGAACATAATAGATTTTTTTTTATTAATCTAGTATTTAAAATTCCTAAGGGCTGAAAACATAGTGGAGCGAAGTTCAAAGTAGAGATGTAAAAAATAAATTTTAAATCCTTTTTACTGAAGAGAACAGAATTTAAGATAAAGTGTCGTAACCAGGTAGGGAGGGAGGGGGTGTTAGACCCCCCCCCAAAACGTTAATGTAACCTCGAAATTTTAGAGGATATAATAAACAATCAATAAAATCTGATAAAAAAAGTAATCTGGACATCAGGGGGAGTTATGTCTCCTACTCCTAGGAGTATATCCATACTCACCTAACCCATCGGTGGGTAACTACCCCCCTCCTCGAAATTTTTTCTGGTTACGGCCTTGATAAAGTTAACATATATAGATTTTTTTTAATCTAGGATTTAGCATTCTTAAGGGCTCAAAACATAGTGGAGCGATGTAAAAAAAATAAAATGAATAAATTTTCAATCAATCGCTTATTTAATTTTTATGAATTTATATATTTGTAATTATAACATGTAATATTAAATATTTTTTATATTAAATCTAGTGAATTTAAAATGTGTCTCAAAAAATTTATTTACCCTTTAACTACCTTTTACCATGGAGTAATATTAAGTGGAAGGCTCCATAAGGAGCCAATGTATTTTAGTTCTGGGGAGACCAGGGCGAGACTATATTGGTCAATAAAAGGACGGGAACCGCTCTCTTCGGGGCAAATTTTGGTGACGTCACTTTATACATCTTTAAATAATATTTTAGTTTAATCTATAAAGTTGTAGGTTTGAAAATTTTCTTAATGAAAGTTGAACTAGAGTTTGTATCTTTTTTCTATGACTGTTCGGTCCAGTCCTGGCGCTCACCGCTAGATGGCACTACGACCTCACACATAGTAGTTTGTTCAATTAAACAATACTTTAATTGTAGTAATAATACTCTAAGTAAACAACAGTCAAATTGTCAAACACATTGTATACTACATGAGTCAATCACTTAATAATGAAATAATAAACCAATGAATTAATGAGAGTCAAGTCAACGCATTTTAGTGGCGTGAGCCATGATATTCTTTGAATGTTATAAATGCGTCAACTGGAACAGAGTTAATTCAGCTACCACCAAATCATGGTCTGCTCACGTGTTTTTGATCTCACATTATCCAATACCTTATCTTCCCTCGTGGCTGGAACCAACAGTCGGAGGGGCATTCCCCTTCTCCTCCGACGACCACTCCCTATCATATCGTAGTTAGCGTCGGATACCCCCACCGTTAACACTGGCGGCCGCAACCAAACGGCCCGTCCAGTAACACTGGTGACCCCGACGTCAAAGGCCTTAGCCTATGAATTTTCGCCCTGCAGTCGCTAGAGGTCACTTTTCGTTATACGGTAGCATTCCACTCTATATTACTCTATGCCTATTACATCGTTATGTTGAAAAAAAATAATGTTTTACAGTGTTGCGACCTTTTCAAAATTGCTGGGTTCCGGTAATTTTTAAACTAGAATGTTATGGTTAAGATGTATTCAGTGGCATGAGATAAAATCAATAGTTCCCCCCAAAGCATACGTTTTGCCGACTCCCAACACTCTTTCGCGGTCAAAGTAAAAAAGTGCCGGACTACTTTATTCATCAATACGTATATACCCATGACTTCAAGGAACTGGAACTCTCCCAGCCTCCATCTTTCCCAACACTTATATTCTTCAAACCTTCCAAACCCGAGTGCATAAACACCTATGTCTATACCCTCTGCCTTAATCAACTTTCCATTCTCTTCGGTAATGCAAGGGTCTTTCGAGATCCATAGGGGCTGCATCTTTACTGGTGCAACCCTTCTTGCATTCGATTGCATTAAAAAAAAATAAAAGCTGGGCTTCTAACGGGACTCATTGGATCAACCAATGAAAAAATAAAAGTCAGAGAACGACAAAAAATGAATTTTGACTTATCGATTTAATTCTGTAAAGTACGAATTTTGATCTTTTTACAAGATTTCACGTAGTGGAAAAAATAAATTTTTTTTGAAGATTCCATCCTATAAATAAAAATTCACCGTAGGAGATCATGAGACCCAACTCGATGTAGTTTTTTGTCCGATTCTAATAATATGCCATATAAAAGTGATATTCTTTTTTTCAGATACAATAAAATTGCTTTACAGTGATGATATATACAGGGTGTTTCAGGAGGAATAGTAAATATTTTAGGTGGTGCTAGTATAGACGAATTGCAATAAAAAAATGTCATATAGCATGTGTCCAATTATTATTGAGTACAGAGATACAGCTGAGTTCAATGAATTTTTTTGTCTTTGTACACCGATTGCTATGGGCGTATTTATCGAATGACAGCAGTAGAGTGTTGATGTTCAAGTTGTGAAGTTGTGCACAGTTTACATTGTGATTTGTTCGCCAAGTCTACTGTACTGTAGCGTGTAAAATACCGCACGTATTTACATATGCTGAATATGCCGATTTGGGCTACATACTAAGGGCCGGTTGTATGTCGCAAAGTAAATGCTTTTTACAACTAACAAACGGTAGATGGTAAATGGAGGCACTGCGATGGCCAAGAAGAAAGTGCCTGTCATCTGATTGGCCATCCCAGTGCTTCCATTTACCATCTACCGTTTGCTAGTGGTAAAAAGCATTTACTGTGACATACAACCGGCCCTAACAGCTGTATCTCTGTACCCAATAAAAATTGTAAACATGTTATACGGCATTTTTATTGCAATTCGTCTATACTACCACCTCTTAAAATATTTACTATTTCTCCTGAAACATCCTGTATATAGATAAGAGTGGAAATATTATTTTTTTGCAACACCCTATATAATAATGATGATTTTATTATTTACCTCCAGGAGAGACGGCATAACTGCTATAACTGCTGCCACCACCATGTCCTCCGCTTGAATATCCACCTCCACCTCCGTGTCCACCGCCAGAGGAAAGACTCGAGTATCCGCCGCCTCCTCCTCCATGACCACCAGATGAATATCCACCGCCGAGTCCTCCAGAAGAATATCCACCACCTCCGTGTCCTCCTCCACTGCTTAAAGAGTAGCTGGATCCTCCTCCATGTCCTCCGGACGAATATCCACCTCCTCCGTGTCCACCAGAAGAATATCCGCCTGAGGAATATCCACCACCTCCATGTCCACCTGAGGAGTATCCACCGCCGAGTCCTCCAGAGGAATATCCGCCGCCTCCGTGTCCTCCTCCACTGCTCAAAGAATAGCTAGATCCATGTCCTCCTGATGAATATCCACCCCCGAGTCCACCAGAGGAATATCCACCGCCTCCGTGTCCTCCTCCACTGCTTAGAGAGTAGCTTGATCCGCCTCCGAGACCTCCTGAAGAGTATCCACCTCCTCCATGTCCTCCTGATGAATATCCACCTCCGAGTCCTCCAGAGGAATATCCGCCGCCTCCGTGTCCACCTCCACTGCTTAAAGAGTAGCTTGATCCACCTCCGTGTCCTCCAGAAGAGAATCCTCCTCCATGTCCGCCTGACGAATAACCGCCTCCGCCGAATCCTCCATGTCCACCTGAAGAGTAGCTAGATCCGCCTCCATGGCCACCTAAGCTGATTCCAGGCGATGAAGAATATCCGGAGGAAAAGTGATCGTCATCGTCGCTTGGGAAATAAGAAGCGTGGCCGCCCCCGCCGCCTCCAAAACCTCCGGAGGAGTAACTGGACCCATGGCCACCGCCTCCGAATCCTTTTATGCTTCCGCTGCTAAATCCACCCCCGCCATGGCCGCCTGATATACCTTTGAAACTACTACTGTATCCGCCGCCGCCTCCGCCGCCCCCAAAGCCTTTGAAGCTACTACTTCCGCCATGACCGCCTCCAGAGGAGTAACTACTCAATAAGTAACTTGAACCACCCCCTCCGCCATGGCCTCCTGAACTATAACCTCCTCCTCCCCCCCCGAAAGATGGTGGTCCATAGCTGTCGCTGATAATACTACCACCACCTAAAACAAAAACAAAAATAATAATATTTCGATTCAATTATTTATAAACAATTGATATATATATATATTAATTAATTGATTCTAATTAGGTTTCTTTGGCAACAACAATGTATTTATTATGATTGATATAAAAAATAAACAAACATGTTTTTCGTTCTAACTAATATGTGTACTTCATAATTTATTTATATATTATATTTGTTCCGTCTTGGCATAGTTGAACGATCGCCGGCAAAGAGACTTCCTATGTTTATATTTTGTTCTGTTTTCCTTTTATTTAGATTTTTGTATTTCTAGTTTACCCCTCGCTTGTAAACACCATATTTCTACGAATAAAAGAAAGTGGGATGTTGTATCCGGCTCGAAGGACCAAAAATGTACGTTAAAACATCCACGAATAATAGAGTAAATAGAATGATTACTTGAGAATTGGTTTATTAGTAGAATTAGCGTGTTTACAAGCGAGGGCTAAACTAGGAATACAAAAATCTAAATAAAAGGAAAACAGAACAAAACATAAAAAAAATAGGAAGTCTCTTTGCCGGCGATCGAGGGGTGAACCGCAATTGGAATTAGATGTACACCATCTTTGGAATTACTTTAGAATTCATTAGATAATCTATTGTCATTTATTGTCTTCTACTTGGAAATGAAAGTGGAAGTAGAAGTAGGTGTACATGATTTTAGGTCGCGGTTCACCCCTCGCCGGCGATCGATCAACTATGCCACGACGGAACGTTATATCATAAAAATGATAATAACTCTCTTTTTTATTATAAGACTCTTTTAGTGTTTTTATAGTTTGAAAAATTTATAATTTTAATTATTTAAACCACCTCCCCCCACCCCCTTAATTTTACGTTCAATTTCAACCAAAATCTAATTAGCTCTTAAGCTCAATGTATCAAAACTACATGTGAAATTCGGTTTTGATACTAACACTAGTTTTCGAGATATAGCGTATGCAAAATTTGGTAACGTACTAACAGACATTTTGACAAAATAATTAATATCTCATAAGATATAATTTTATTAAAGTTTACTTATTGAGGATTTTTTGTAGAACAAAACGCCATGATTATGCTCCATTTTAACTTTACCATACAGGGTATGGTCAAGTATTGTAATCGTGCATGAAAAAAGTGGGTTTTTTGCTTCTTTTTTTCAAAATATCTCAAAAACGGCTGAAACTATTTTGATTAAAAAAATTGAGCGAAGCCATGGCATTTCGGTCTACAAAAAAGCCCTAATAAGTGAACATCGAAAAAATTATATTTTTCGAGATAATAATAGTTTTCATAAGAATTTTGCTGGCTTGGTGTGTACTTGATAAATTAATTTTTTATTGTTAAAGATAAATAAATTGAATTGTTTCTTTCAAGTAATTTATTTTATTATTCAAATGGTTAATCCAAATATTTCGAGAGCGCTCTCGGCATCTCTTCCTCAGTGGAAACCACTCCCCACCAATGTGCCGACCCCATCAGTTTGTACAGAACATTGATAAAAGTTTGATTACACAACACATACAAATTCAAAATGAGATAACATGCGAGTATATACAATTATTTACATCTCTTTATAATGGAGTCCGAACTTATAAAGAGAGTATAAAGAGATGTAAATAATTGTATATACTCGCATTTTATCTCATTTTGAATTTGTATATATATATATATATATATATATATATATATATATATATATATATATATATATATATGTACTGTGTGTTGTGTAATCAAAATTTTATCAATGTTCTGTACAAACTGATGGGGTCGGCACATTGGTGGGGGAGTGGTTTCCACTGAGGAAGAGATGCCGAGAGCGCTCTTGAAATATTTGGATTAACCATTTGAATAATAAAATAAATTACTTGAAAGAAACAATTCAATTTATTTATACTTTACAATAAAAAAATAATAGTTTTGTCAAAATATCTGTTAGTCTGTCTGGCTGGTTGTCTGGTTGTTAGTTAGTTATTGAAGGAGACAATAAAGAGTGTGTCTTCTGCTGTAATTATACATTTTATTTATTTATAACGAGACTATAGTTACGAGGGCTTTGCCCTCTTCATCAGTCTTTACAATTGATTCACAGGAATTAAATTATGAATATGAATATGAAAGATTCATAAATTAATTCCTGTGAATCAATGAAGAGGGCAAAGCCCTCGTAACTATAGTCTCGTTATAAATAAATAATTGTATAATTCCAGCAGAAGACACTCTTTTATTGTCTCCTTCAATATATAAAAATTCTGCTACTCTCGGTACAAAAACTTTCAAGTTAGTTAGTCTGTGCGTTACCAAATTTTTGTGGACGAGCTAGCTCAAAAACTAGTTTGAATATCGGAACCAAATTTCACACGCAGTTTTAAGAGCTGATTAGATTTTGGTGCATATCGATCCTAAATTAAGGGGGGCGGAGGGGGGTTAAAAATTAAAAATCTAGGCTCATGTACCAAACTCAAGCAAATTTTGTATACATAATCAGTGGGCCCAGAGTAATCTAAAATTGCAAAAACTAACCCCCTCCCCTGATTATAAATGATTTTATTAAATATTAAATATAAGTGAGGGGCCAGATTGTATGGCAAAGTCAAGTGGATGGCCATATCGGAACACGTCAGCTTATTTTTATCAAAATAGTTTCAGCCGAAAAAACGAAGCAAAAAAAATACTTTTTTCATGCGCGATTACAAAATACAATAAACCATATGATAAAGTAAAAATTTTAGTTAAAATACTATATATATTCATCTAGATTAATTTGTATCAACGCTTAGAGAAATTTCTCTAAAAAAATTACCCTCTTGCCTAGAATCGAACCGACGAATGGTCATCAGCTCTAACCACTAGACCAATGTCACATTAATATTTATATCTTGATTTCTTTTACTAAAACTATATATTTTTGATTTAGACTTTGTGTCTAGATAATATTGTATTCATTTGAACTCGAATGAAAATGAAAAAACACCAATAGATTTTAAATTAAGAAACATTAAATATATATTAATTAACGAGGCAAATTTGAAATATAATTCTCAGCTCTGATTTTAAACTGTTGGCTCCAATCGATTTTCATTAACCAGGCAAATTTGAAATATATATAATCGAATTTTGAAATGAAAGACTCCAATTCTTTTTAAATTAAGAAACATTAAATATATTGATAATTGTTCCTCCCCCCCCCTCGCCACTCAAAAATTAAAGATGCGAAACTTTTAAGAGACGATGTATTTTCGGTAGTTTACGGGTATATATTTGGAGTGTGGTTTTTTAAGAGGAATACAATTTTTGGACCGAGACGCTGCCCGCCAGGGCACCAGCCCGGAGGGCTCGTATAATATAAAGGTGTTGTTTAACTTACCATGATGCGAGGATGGAGGTTCCGCAAAGGCCAGGGCTATCAGCAAGGCGCCCACTAGGGTGACCTGGAAACAAAAAAAACAAATTAATCAAAAACTTTCACCGAAAACTCTTCCATTAGAAACAATAACAATAAAACATTATCAGTAATAATTAAGTATTACAAAATAAACAAATTTACTGAATCATATCATTATTAACACACACACTTCTTCTTGACACAAAATTATTACGTCACTATTTTATTGTTAAATTATTATTTTCTGCATGACAATCGAAACAATAAGTATATAATAGTAGTTTTTGTTTATTTAAAATAGCGTTAAATGACGCCTAATCCGGTAGTAGTTGATTTTTCTTATCATTGCAAAAGGATATGATTATTATTTATTATTCAATTGTCTCTGTGTGTTTTGAACCAACAAAAATATATATTCAGGAATTTCCGGAGATTTAAAACGATTAGAAAATATATATAAAATATAGACAAAGAAAAGAATTTTATTAAAATATTATTAATATTAATATTATAATATTATTATTCCAAGGATATTCTTTATCTTCGTATTTATATACTATTATACAATGTCTGGAAGACTGAGCTTCGTTCGGTAATTTTTATTATTTTTAATTATTGTTTATTTAATCAACCACTTGTTAATAATTCAATGTTTAATTAAAATTGTTTATTTAATCAACCACCTGTTTTGTTTTGATTCAACCACCTGTTAATAATTTAAGTTTAATTAAAATTGTTCATTTAATCAACCACTTGTTTTGTTTTGATTCAACCACCTGTTAATAATTTAAGTTTAATTAAAAAAATCTATCAAGTAGTGGGGCCTCTTAACATGAAAACGGATCATATCCTGTCGTGGAAAATGCTGAATATCTACAAATCTGAGAGATTTATCAAAAAAGTGGTCTAAGTAAAACTTCAAGTCAAGAAAATTGTCTAGAGAATGAGACATGAATCAAATTTCTAAGAATGAATAGTTTTCATTTTATGAAGGAAAAACTGAAATTTTTTGCAAAAAATTGCATTTTTTCAAAACTTAACCTCGATGATGCACGGGTTACCTTTATCCAATTTGGCTATTTATTTATAGTGGGTTGAAGGAGTTATTCAGCCAAAGCATGGATTTGGGTTCAATAAAATTCCTAAAATAAAAGACGTTTCGGCCTGAATTTATCGGGCCATCTTCAGTTTATTTGGAATTATTCACATATTACCATAAGTACATGTGATTGTTCCTGGTTTTGTCAACAATAAGAAATTTAACTTCATATATTTAGTGTTGTACTGAAGTTTCAAAGATAAGTGATTTTATATTACACTAAATATATGAAGTTAAATTTCTTATTGTTGACAAAACCAGGAACAATCACATGTACTTATGGTAATATGTGTATTAGGGTGCTCCTTATTTTGGATATTTTCGAATATTTACGCAGACAGGGGCTCATATGGTTCGAAATAGATAAAAAAAAATCCCCCAAATTTCAAGTCTCTATCTCAAATTGAACCTAGTGCTAGACAGAGATTAAGTTTCCCATCTAAATAACATGGGGTTTTTGGCATTGAAGGATCAATTTTTTATTCCGGCCAAAGTAATGGTTCAAAAAATTTGAAACTCGGTAGACTTTATCTTTATACTAGTAGCTATCCTTCAGAATTTTTACAGATTTTTATCTATTACAATTTTGGAGTTACATCTAAATAAAATACTGCTATATCTTAGTATTAGTAAGTTATAGACTCCAAAATTGTAATAGATAAAAATCTGTACAAATTTTGAAGGATAGCTACTATTATAAGGATAAAGTCTACAGAGTTTCAAATTTTTTGATCCATTACTTTGGCCGGAATAAAAAATTGATCGTTCAATGCCAAAAACCCTCTTTAAATGGGAAACTTAATCGCTGTGTAGCACTAGGTTAAAATTGAGATAGAAACTTGGGGTATATTTTTTTTATTTATTTAGAATCATATGAGCCCCTGTTTGCGTAAATATTCGAAAATATCCAAAATAAGGAGCACCCTGTGTATAATTCCCAATAAACTGAATGTGGCCCGATAAATTCAGACCGAAACGTCTTTATTCTGGGAATTTTATTAGGAACCAGTAGATCCATGCTTTGCCTGAATAACTCCTTCAACCCACTACAAATTTGACCACAGCCACGATCTCCAACAATATTATTATTATTATTATCTTATTCTACTAGCAGGCCGGGTCAGATCCCATTAATTTCCAGATATTCTTTGAATAAGAGAAATAAATTGATACCTATAAAGATAATATCCGACTATTTATTTAAAATAAAGAGACCTAATAAATGAATATAATTCATGAATAATTACGTAGGCTGGACTGTATACCTGTATATGTAGTCGTTTATAATATTCCATCCTTTATTTTTTTGTTTGTTTTTTTGAGGTCAATTACTTTCACTTAACTTTAATAGAAAATTAATGTTTCTATAAACCAGTCTAGTAAGTTCTAAAAGATGGAGTTTCAAGCTGACAAAACAAAAAATAAAATTAATACCACTTTCTCTAGTAAATAAAATTATTTATAATTTAAATAGTAATGATAATAATAATATCGTGATAGAAATTTCGATTACTCATTATAAATTAAAGCACATAAGTTAAAATATAGGTATATCTAGTTCAGTTCAGGTCCATGGATACTGTGTAAAATTTCAAACATTTAGAGTATTTTCATAAATATATAAGGTTGACTTCCAAATTTTAACGAGGATCTTTAAATTTTTATCCGTTATTGATTCTCGAAATGAAATGAAATTGTTGCATAGTTTCAAGGGCAATTAAAATGAATGATTTTTCAGAAAAGGGCGCTGATAGAAGGTTTCAAGTCTCTGCCTGGTAGATATATTTTCCAGTTCAAGCATGTCAAAGACAAATCCAAACGAGTTTTAGTTGAATAAATATTGTTCTCACTGAGGAACTATTAAAATAGTAAGAATACAAAAAGGAATAAATAAAGATGATTCGAGAATCTTGGACTAATCCATTTCTGAAGAACTCTTAATATATAGTGTATTCACGTTTTCATATTAGCTATTAGAATTGATTCATAATAATTTTGTTGTCATAAAATATATTTTAATAAAATCGATTTAAGATGGGATTACCATATATATTTATTTATTTATTTGTTTATTCTAAGATTCTTCCAAAACTTGAGTTTAAATTAAAGAGTTTTTTTCTAGTCACATAAAATAAATAGAGTAATTTTAATCAATTTTCATTATTATTTATTTGATCGTTTCACCAGACAATTTTGGTTGACTATCTTCAGTAGTAAGTAAGGAAAATTGAAACATTTTATAAGATTTTTTATACAATTTCATATTTAGAAATACAAGTTTTGGAATTTGCAATCTGCATAAATAAATCATGTTTAAATTTATGTGACTAAAAAAGCCCTCTAATTTATAAAATTTATTTATTTATTTATTTTCACTGTATACAACTTTTCATATTAACAAGTAGAATTGATTAATAATTTTGTAATGTAATAAAACATATTTCAAGAAAATCGATTTAATTTAATCCAATAAGAAAAGCAGAGGACACATTCTTTTATTGTCTTTTTTAATTTATAAAAATTCTGCTACTCTTGGCAAAAAGAAACTTTCAATTTAATACATCCATAAGATTAAAATACGAGATATATTTATTTATTTATTTATTTATTTAAAGCAATTTGAGCCGTGAAAGCTAAATAAGGTAATCAATAATTTCTTATGTTAATTCTACATATTTAGAAAATTATTTTATTATTTTTTGAAAAGAAAAAAGTGAATTGAGCACCCGACGGATTCGAACCCGTGTCTCTCTCCTTTAGCCGAAGAGCGCCTTTACCAACTAGGCCACGGATGATCCCGCCAGGAAATGCTCTTTAGATTGAATGTCATTTTTCCTTTTCGCGGCTTTTTCTATTTAAAGTATAGTTACTTATGTTTTAGACAAATTAACTTTTAAACGTTAGTTTTAATTTTTCTTAAAGCAATTTGAGCCGCGAAAGTTAAATAATGTAATCAATAATTTCTTATGTTAATTCTACGAAAATTATTTTATTATTTTTTGAAAAGAAAAAATGAATTGAGCACCCGACAGGATTCGAACCCATGTCTCTCTCCTTTAGCCGAAGAGCGACTTTTACCAACTAGGCCACGGATGATCCCTCACCAGGAATGCTCTTTAGATCGAATGTCATTTTTCCTTTTTTTTTTAAGAAAAAATTAAAACTAACTTTTCAAAAGTTAATTTGTCTATTTATTTATTTATTTGTTTGTTTATTTATTTATTTACACTGTATACAATTTTCCATATTAACTATAAATAATAATTTTGTATTTTCATAAAATATATTTCAAGAAAATCGATTTAGTTAAGAGTTAAGTCAAAATTTGTTTACAAGATTCTACCCAAGGAAAGAGATATAACTAAGGATTGATTCAAGTTAAATGTAATAAAAAAAGAAACGATTTTGGCAGCGAAATGTATTAGATGTTTTTTTATCATTTGGGAAATCCCTTTTCGGCATGAAATCTGCATAAAAGAAAGTTCACTATGTCCGTGTTTCTAATGGGCTTGTAAAAAGAGATTTTCTCTAATGTCGATTTGTCAACTTTTCCTCTAATGTTTATTTAGACAAACATATATATGTATATGTATATATAATATGCGGGAGGAAGGAAGGGAAAACGGCACCGAACCGGTTAAAAATCTCCTCGCATTCTCAATTGAAAAAAGACTAAAAAAATTTTAGTTATTTTCTAATTGATATTTAATTATCTATCCACTCTCGTTTGTTTGTTTATTTTTTTATTAGCGAATATTTTGTTTATTTTTTATCTGATTTACCGTGAGATTGACCTTCATCATCACGCGTGACGTGTATAGTAATAGGTAGGTGTGTAAATGTGTGCAAAATACTTTCTAACATACTAACCAATTGTCATCATTAATTTTGCATTTAGCATGCTCTAATAAAACAATAAAACTTTTTGTTAAAAAGTGCATTTTTTGCACTATTTATTATTATACACTAAAGTGCAAAAAAATGGAGCCAACAATAAAAACTTTATTAAATAATAAATCATTTTGTAACCGACTTCAAAAAAGGAGGAGGTTCTCTATTCGATCTGAATTTTTTTTTTTTTTTTTTTTTGTGCCTATGTTACCTCATATCTCCGCCAATTGTCAACCGATTTTGAAAATTTTTTGCATTGGGTCCAGTCTAGCTTCCAATTGGTCCCATTTTTTTCGATTCTTCATAGGTATTAGACCTTTTTGTGGGTTTGTTTAGGTTTGTTTAGACCTAACCTCTTTGTTTATGAACCGATTTCGATGATTCTCTTTGCGTTTAAATAACTATAACTCCAAGATAGTCAAGATATCTAACTATTTATTTATTTATTTATTTTATGTATGTTAACATGAAATCACTTTTTGAAGTCGGTGCTAAATAAACTATATAAGAGAGCGTACCCGCCAAACGTACTAAGTAAGATCCGTCGAGTTCGATTCATAAAATGTATATGCTTTAAGTAACCGACTTCAAATAGTGATTTCATGTTAATATTTAGTCGATTAGTTGTAACTAAATAAGATAATTATTTTATACCTTTTAGTGAATTTTATTTAATTTTTAAGTTCTTATTATTTTATTTGTTAAATTTAATTTTTTTGAAATCGGTTTTATTTTTTTATAAAAATTAATTTTATAATTTTTTTACAAGTAACCATACATTATTGAAATTATTGCTTATTGCAAGTGTACTTGCCACTTGTTGTTGACTTAGCCCTTGATTAATTAGGCACACAATTTGAACTGCTTGAACTTGAGAAATATCCATTTTGTATATTTTATTTTTCTATCAATGATGCTTAATTCAAAATTATTCATTTTATTGATATTTCAAATGGAATTTGATCTTTTATTAAAACTTTATTTAAATGTAAAGTGATATTGAGAAAGTAGGATAATTTGTAATTGTATCTTTTAATTTAATTTTACTTATTTTTTTTTTTATAAAATTCAAAAAATTATCAACAATATTTATTGACTATGTTAGTTTAAGAGTTAATGGAACAGATTATATGAATATTTGTAAAAATTTTAAAAATAGTTTGCTATTTAATAACGTTTTTATTAGTGGGTCGATTTTTTTGTACCGTAGTGTATATATATAAGAAACCTTGTATTGCTTGGTCTTTAAACGAGGTAAAACACCGCGACCTAATATACGTTATCTTCCCACCTACTTCCACTTGATACTTCCAAATATTTCCAAATACTTTTAAATATTTCAAGTACTCCGGTAGTATTTCCAAGCGGTTCCAAATATTCCCGAGTACTTTCGAATGTTTCCTATAGTAGGTTCCAATATACTTCTAATGCGCGCTGTTCACCTATCAAATTCAGGATCGCGGAATCACGCCGTCGGTTTTACTTTACCATACAGAGTGTGGTCAAGCATTGTAATCGCGAATGAAAAAAGTGTTTTTTTGCTTCGTTATTTCGAAATATCTCAAAAACGGCTAAAACTATTTTGATTAAAAAAATTGGGCGAAACCATGGCGTTTCGGCCTACAAAAAAGCCCTAATAAGTGAACATCGAAAAAATTATATTTTTCGAGATAAAATTGTTTTGTCAAAATGTCTGTTAGTCTACGGTTCAGGGCAGAGTTACCAAATTTTTTTCAATCAATTTCAAAATTTATTAGTAAACAATTGAAAAAATAGAAAAAAGTTATAGCTAAGAAAAATTTATGATTTATAATTTAACTTTCAGGAAAAGTTTTCAGGTAAAAAGTTAAAATTTGCTGCATTCTAAGATATTTGAGTACCACTCTTCAGCTTATTAACTAAAATCTTTCAAGATTAGCATTTTGTAATTTCAAGAAACGTTTTCAGCTAAAAATCCATATATAATTTAAAATGTAAAATGTGAATATTTTATAGAAATTCTGAATTTGATTTGAAAAAGTCAGATTTTGATTTTTAAAATACTGAATTAGGTTTGAAACATTCTGAATTTGATTTTTAATATCATGAATTTGATATGAAAAAGTCCGAATTTGAAGTTAAATACCTATATGCCCCAAATAATTAGATAAAAGCTCCAAAGGAACAACCTTTACCCTGGAGCCCGAAACCTTTCCAAACAATCTACCTGATACCGAGCCCCTAGAGGCTGCAGCTACCTCAGCCAATGAAGACCCACACAAGGAGTCTAACCAGATAAGTAATGAATCTAGCTCGCTGGTTAAAATTCATACATCTAATTTTAGCTATAAGCAAATAGCTGAAAAAATAATAAACCACAAAGGCCAGCTCAATTCTCAAAAAATTAAAGCTTCTGTGGGTGTTTTCAAAAAATTCCAAGAAACACGTGTAAAAAAACAATTTAAAATGAACAAGAATACACTTGAAAAAAAACATTTCAACATGGAGGAAGCCTACAAAAATCTCCTGGAAAAATTTGAAAAACTCAAATTAGAAAATGAAGAACTTAAAAGAAAACTCAAAGCCAGAGTTTCTTTTGAACATGAAAATCAGTTCCAGCTTCTCAGCCAGCAACACGAGGATCAAGACATGGATCAAGATAGTGAAGTGCTCCAACCCAACAAAAAACCTCGAAAGGACGATAGTGAACCCACCAAGAGCCAAAACCTCACCGATTGGGCTACACTACAGCCACAAGAAAAAACGAAAGCCGACCAAGACTCAAAAAAAGTGACCAAAGGTAAGCCTCCGCCTATAATTATAAACAATAACGACAGTGTTGCCATAATAAGGCTACTAAAAGAAAGCTCTAAATTCAGTGACTTTAATATTAAAAAAACAAACAATATCAAATCAACTCTTCAAATAGAAGACTTACAAATATACAAAAAAACCATCAGTACATTAAAAGAAAGAGGTTTCTCTTTCTATACTTTCACTCCAAAAAGTGAAAAATTACAAACCTTTTTGCTAAAAGGATTGGCAAACAATTGCGAGGTTGATGAAATAGCAGCTGAGCTGCACACTCATAAAAACATTTCATTCACTAAAATAGAGAGATTCTCAACAACCCTCTCAAGAAAATCAGGTAATACCCTCCCAATTATACTAGTTCAAATAACTCCCGAAAGCAAAACCCATGACCTCTACCTAATCAAAAGAGTATTTTATCAGCAGATAAGATGGGAAAAGCTAAAAAAAAGATATAACGCAATGTAGGAATTGCCAAAGAATAGGCCATGTCGCAGGACGATGTAATTTACCCTATCGTTGTGTAAAATGCAATACTAATCATGGACCTGCCGAATGCCAATTAAAACAGGCCGAAACACAAGAAGCTCTCTACTGCGTCACTTGTGGAAAATACGGGCACCCCGCCTCCTTTAGAGGATGCCCCGAAATAGTTACAATTAAAAAAAAGATTCAAGAAAAACAAGCGTTGGCGAAATCAAAAAATAGCAAAAAGATAAATAATATTAAATCACATGTGAGCCCCGACCAATCAATAAGCGCGCCAAAAAATACTCTACCACTAAATGACGCCCCAAAAAGTGCCATAAGCAACGAAAACAACATACTAAGCAGGCTCCAACAAATGGAAGAAAGTATCAAAATAATGTTAAAAATGTTTACCACTCAAACAGATATAATAACAGGCCTTCAGGCAATGAACAAACAATCCCAGAATTCTTAGGCTTAACAATAATATCAATAAATGTAAATTCAATAATCACAAACCAAAGGAGAGCAAACATCTTGCAAACTATAAAAAAATACAATCCAGATGTAATCCTCTTGAGTGAAACAAAGCTTAATGATAATCACTTCGTCGAATTTGCCGAATATGAATGCATAAGGACGGACAGGCCTAATTCAAAACAGGGAGGAGGGACTGCTATACTAATTAGAAAAAATATAAAATATAAACATATTCAAAATTCGATATTAATGTCCTCTAAATCTCTTGAAACGACAATTATAAAATTACAACTAAAAAATAACCAAAGCCTTTATCTTGTTTCCGCATACAGCCCTTGTAAATTTAATAGTGTATTTCTAAACGAATTAGAAAATTTATTCGATATTTTACAATTAGACAGACCAGAAAATTACTACTACCTTGCAGGGGATTTAAACGCCAAGCACATCACTTGGAGCAATAATTGCAATAATCAAAGGGGAAACAAACTAAAAAAATGGATTGATGATAATGAAATCAAATACAAATTAAAAATACTCCACTCAGAATATCCTTCATTTCCCAGTAGTGGATCCTTCTTAGATTTAATCCTACTAGATGCAAGATTAATCGTTTCAAACAAAATAAACCACAACAAGGTACCCAACATTCCTTATGACAGTGACCACAACGGCTTAATTGCCAACATCCACTTAAATCACAACGAAGGCCTTGAGCTAGAATCAAAAACTGACTCCTACCAATTTAATTTTAAAAATACAAACTGGCATCATTTTGGTAATTACTTAAATAAAAACTGCCAATTAAACATATCATCATCTAGGAATCTAAATAACAATGAAATCGATCAAAATATAGAAACCATCGAAAAAAACATTCAAAAAGCAATAAATAAAGCAACACCAAAAATTAAACCCAAAAACTCTTTCGATAAATATCTGAACCCCAAAATAACAAAACTTCAAAAAGCAAAAAGCTTTCTGATAACCCAAATAAACAAATTTTACAAAAACAACCTAAACAGACAATCAGACGAGTTCTATAATTTGAAACAACTCCTCTCTGAAACAAAAAAACAGCTACAAATAGAATTTCAAAATTCCACAAATAGCTACTGGGAAAATAAAATCAAAAACATTCCTCTCCATGAATCATCTGAAACCTTTCCTAAAATTAACAGCATATTTAGAAAAAAAAATCATTCAACAATTCCAGAGATTATAAATATTCCCAAAGACAAAAGAGAAATCCTGATAAAAGCTAGCTTAAACCCAGACAATGTTAACAAAGATACAATAGGAAACTTCTTAATTTCAGACAATGAAGAAAAATTAAACATCCTTGGGTCTCATTTCTCTCTCATTCACCTACAAAACGAAAATATGGGCAAAGATCATATGTCTAGACTCATAAATAGCAACATCGAAAACCTTAAAAGAGAAATAGAAACAGACACAGAAACAATGAAAACGGTATACCAATTTTCTAACGAAAATACCTCAATTGACCCAACTACCTGGTCAGAACAATACAGCCTGACAAACAATAGAGAGGTAAAGAAAATATTTAGAAAACTTAACAACAAAAAATCCACAGGCCCTGACAAAATCCCCAATATAGTATTGAAACATTTACCAAAAAAAATAATCAATTACTACACTATTATTTTTAATAACTCATTAAACAACTTATATTTTCCCTACAATTGGAAAAAAGCAAAAGTAATCGCCATCCCAAAAAAAGGCAAGGACCCTTCCTCCCTCTCAAATCTAAGGCCAATAAGTCTTTTGCCGAATATCGGGAAAGTCTTCGAGATTATAATTAATAAAAGACTGGTTTCATTCTGCCAAGAAAAAAATATCATACCAGAAAGCCAATTTGGCTTCAAATACAAACACTCTTGCATTCATGCAATCACAAAATTAGCTTCTGATATCTACTGGTCTTTAAATGTCAACCATTGTGTTGGAGCGTGCTTGATAGATGTAGAAAAAGCTTTTGATACCGTTTGGAGAGAAGCCCTGATTTATAAATTATTAAAAAAAGGCTTCAACAAAAACCTCATTAAAATGATTTGGAATATGATAGAAGAAAGGACATTTGTAATTTCAAACAAAGGAAAAGAATCTTCTATGGTATTCCAGGTCAAAAATGGTCTCCAGCAGGGAACCGTAAACTCTCCTGTCCTATTCAACATATATATCAGCAATATCCTAGAACTCTTTGAATTAAACAAAGCAAAAGACAAAGGCGCTCTGGCCTTTGCGGACGATTTAATTGTTTATATATCAGGTAAAAAACCAAGTGAAATCAATCAAAAACTAGAAATCTTAGTTAACAAAATTCATTCTTACTACGACACATGGAAATTAAAAATCAACATCAATAAATGTGAAACTATATTATTTCGACCCCCAATCAGTAAGGGTAATCGGGACCTACAAAAAAATTGGAAAAAATTCCAAATTAAAGTCAATAATCAAATCATCCCACATAAAAAAATTGTAAAATATTTAGGAGTAGAACTAGATGAGCGGATGCTCTTTAATAAACACCTCGAAAACAAAATAATAAAGGCCAGAGCAGCCTTCATGGGACTAAAAAAATTATTCTACTCGCAGTACCTCGATCCAAAATTAAAAATATTAAGCTACACCACCCTCATTAGACCTATAATCTCATACGGTTGCAGCATCTGGTTCAACCAGAGTGCATCTATGATGGAGACAATAAGAATTTTTGAAAGGAAATGCCTTAGAGCCTGCCTAAATACTTATAGAAGCCCAGAAACAAATTTTCTTAAATACGTTAGCAACAAAAAATTATATAAATTAGCTAATATTAACAGATTCGACTGCTTCATAATCAAACTAATTCGAAATTATTATACCCAAATAGTCAATATCCAAGAGAATAGCCTCATATTTGGATCCGTATATCCAAATGAAAGTTATTTCGAAAAAACTCTAAACTCTGGCTATATCCCCCCAGAAGCTTTCCCATACCTGGATGCCCAAGGGTATATCCAGGACACGAACAAAATCCCAATAATATTTCACATCTATAGAAGAAAAAATGACAAAAGAATTGAATATCATCCCTTTCTAGACAGCAGAGATATATATAGGCACTGGAGATATAGCCAGGAAATATCTGATAAGGACAGGAAGGAGACGATTTGTCCCAAAAAATGCTGGTGGCTTGACCAATAATTAATAATAAATGTAAATTTATTTGTTTATTTGCTTATTTAGCAGCTTATTTGTTTATTTATTTTTATTTAAATGAAGTGAGTGGAGTGAATGAGTGTGATAAAAAAAAGGTCAAACTTGACCGAGCCATTGTATATACTATTGTATAAATTCCTTCTCTTCATCCCTTTTGTAAATAATTTCCCAAAGAAATTATAAAAACAAGGTTTTTTTTTAAAGCCATTTCCTTGTAAAACAAAAATAAAGTTATATCCCTACCCCTTAATTTAAGAAGGGAAAAACCCGAAAATGTTTGTAAATAAGTAAATAATATATTAATTCATAACTACGAATACATTGTATGTAATGTAGATTAAACTTAAAAAAAAAATAATATTCCATATCCCGGAGTGTTAGGGATATTATTGTAAAAAATGTATATAAATCTTTTTGGCTAATAAACACTTTATAAAAAAAAGTCTAGTGGTTAAAACCAATGACCTTAGTTCAAGCGTTTGTGGGTTCGATTCTAGGCAAGAGGAGATTTTTTTAGAGAAATTTCTCTTAGCGTTGTTACAAATTAATCTAGACAAACATATATAGCATATATTTTTTATAATCATATAGTGGGTTTTAAAAATTAAAAAAAAACAATGAATAATGTGAACAAAATTTTTGTTATTTTTTTAATATCTTAATTATTAAGATTTCACTATTTGCAGAAAATCTAAGTCGTTTTATGATAAAAAAACATTCGTCTAGATATAATAAGAGGTTTCACTAGAAGTAAGCAACACATTAATTCATTAGATATTAAGAGATATCTAATAGAATAAAGTAGATCACTCAAGTATATAATATATTTGGATTAAATACCTAAAAATTTGGTCATATTTGGAATGAATTCGATATATCTTGATTATTAATAAAATATCTTTGGAATAAATTAGAGCTCATTAAATATTTATTATAAAGAAATTGTTTTTTCAGTGTAATAACAATAAGATATCTAACTCCAAAATTATAATATCTAAAAATCTGTAAAAATTCTGAAGGAAACGCCTGGCTCATTTAATAAAAACTCTGTTTTTTATTTATTATCCAATTCTCTACTATTCCTGTTTTAATTAAATAATTATTTTAAAACCCCCTAGCCAGTAAGATGCCCGCTGAACGCGGGCTTCGTAGCTGGTTCATCTATATTAAATTTACATCTTTGTCTTTTTTAACCGACTTCAAAAAAGGACAGAGGTTCTCAATTCGACTGAATTTGTTTTTTGTGTCTAGTTACCTGATATCTTCGCCAATTGTGAACCGATTTTGATGATTTTTTTGCATTGGGTTCAGTATAGTTTCCGATTGGTCCCGTTTTTTTTTCATTGGAATTGGACCTTTTTTGTTATTGAGTGGATATTGATGAGGCAGTCAAAGAAAGAAGATAATTTATACTATCTTTTTATTCATAAACCGACATTTCGGAGGCTATTCCCTCCTTCTTCAGGGTTTTGAAAAGTCAGTGAAGGAAATTCAGTGTGACATTCACTGACTTTTCAAAACTCTGAAGAAGGAGGGAATAGCCTCCGAAACGTCGGCTTATGAATAAAAAGATAGTATAAATTATCTTCTTTCTTTGAACTGCCTCATCAATATCCACTCAATTTCACTTATCAGTCCGTCCCCAAAAATTAATCCAATCTATTTTGTTATGTTTGTTCACCCATAATTTCTTTGTTTATGAACCGATTTTAATGATTCTTATTGCTTTTGGATCAGTATAGCTCCAAGATAGTCAAGATACCTATTTTTTTGCTACGTGGACCGATTTCGATAATTCTTTTTTTATTGGAAAGGGGGTACCTTAGGGGTGGTCCCATATTAATTTGGTCAAGTTCTGATGATATGATCAATGACGAAATAACTGAAATCTCCAATTTTTATGAGCAAATAATCGAAATTATAATAAATAAAATCTTTTATAAAAAAATTCTGAAAACATTCATTTAAAACCCGCAAACGTTTCGAGAGAATTTCTATATTTATGAATTGAATTTTATTATCAATTTCTGATTCATTCGCCCGACGCTTTCTCTTACGAGATACGGTATTATATTAAGTCACTATTAATAATAATATATAGAATAGGCCAGATTAATTTGCAGCAACGCAAACGCAATGCTGCCGACAGGGAGCGCTGATTCCGTCGGTAATATTGAAATATAATCGTAATTTAGACTCGAATTTTGAAATGAAACACTCCAATTGATTTTAAATTAAGAAAACATTAAATATATTGATCATTATTCCTCCTCCCCGCCTCCCTCACCACTCAAAAATTAAATATTTAATTTGCTTTTTATTGCGCACAGAAGAAGATATTAATCACAATTGATTTATATTATTTGTTTATTTTTTAATAATTTGCCACTTTTTTATAATTTTTTAAAAATCTAAATTTTGTTATTCTTATTTTTTTGATTTTTACAAAATTGAACTACTTAAGACACGCACGCCCATATGAATTTCTCATGGCAATACTGGATGGAGCAGCCTGTCATACAAACAACACCTGATCTCTTTTACATATTTGGAACCTTAAAGTATCGATTATCGATCCCAAATTTAAAAAAACTGATATAATACTATATAATTCTCCTCCTCACACGATCACACTTATTTAAATAAATCTATTTCCACACAAAAAATACCACAATGCTGTAGATTATAGAAAAAAGAAATACTTCCAGATTCATATCTAGATCCTCATTTCTGTAGCTGTGTCAGGACGAAAATGAGGCGAAACTTTTAAGAGACTATGTATTTTCGGTATACATTTGGAGTGTTGTTTTTTAAGAGGAATAAAAATTTTGGACCGAGACGCCGCCCGCCAGGGCAACAGCCCCCCGTATCACTATATATTATAATGCACATTTTTGTTTAATTTTGATTAGTTGTGTTTTTTGATTTGTTTGTAGGTATTATTGATCTCCACATAGAAGGGCTGATTGATGTGCCTACCTTAAACATGCTGAAATTGTAGATGTGTTTTCTTAAGATGGCTATTTCCTCGCCTCGGGAGGTGAACTTGCACTGGCACTTGGGTGCTCTTCGGGGACGTTTTATAACGAAGCCGACCTTGTGTGTGCATCAGCCACCCCCACCATTGGGTGAAAGTCCCTTCCTCCACCCCTCCACATTTAATAACTTGCATGCTCGTCTTTTACTTCTATGGGGACCATCTCTTTTCTTCTTCCCTCCCCGCCTACAGAATTTACTTTCTCCTCAAATCGCGAACAGCGTTCACTTTTCATTTAATCCTACTCAGAAAAGGAGATTCCGAGATTTTAAAACGTTAATATATGGATTATGTCATTAAGAGGGAAAAGGAAATACCGCCCTTTTTGTAACTTCTAAGTTCATTCTCTTGTTTTTTTGTCTTCTTTTTATTTACCAATTGTAGATATAGTCTACTTCTTCCTCATTGTGTTTAGTAGATAAGTCGAAATTCCATAGAGAACCTGCGTAAATTCAAATTCCGTCACTAGCGCTCATGGTGGCTAAATTTAAAATTTATTCGATATAGCATTAATTAATATCTATAATAGCCAAAGATTAGTTCAATCAAGATGCGACATAATTGCTTAACAAATTAAATAAAAACACACTATCAAAATATGTTTATAAATTAACTAAGTTTGCCAACAAAATACAAATATATTTTTTTACAAGCTTTTTTTTTTTTTTTTTTGGCTTTTCGGCCTTTCTAGCCATAAGCCCAATTACGATACTAGCTATATTTTTAAAATTTGTCTCTGACCCCCGGGAGTCAGATTTTAGCCGGCTGCTCTTGAGTCGGATTCGAACCCGGGTCCCCTGGTTAGCTCGCTGTCACGCTACCGCCTAGCCTACCGACCCCCCCTTTACAAGCTTTATATTAGCTTCAACTGTATGTATGTATATATGTATTTATCTATGTATCAATGTGACTTTTGTTCTGTTAAATTCCGCAAACATTTCTCTATAAAAATAATTAAGAATAAAAAGTAAAAAAAAAAAAAAATTATAGGTCGGAAGGTGGAAGAAGGAGAAGAATCCAATCGATTTGATTGGGGAATAATGGAATTAAAATAATTATCGGAAAAGAGGTTTTTTTATCTAATTAGATTTTTCCTCTTATTAAAAACAAGGACTAAAGATAAATAAGGACACTCGATGGTGGAGAAGCAATCTCCGGAATCGAAGCTAAAATACATGGTATACATTAATTAATGTAAAATAATTGGTTTAATAAAATTTATAAAAAAAAAAAAAAAAAAAAAAAAATTATACTTTAATTAAAATAATTTTTAGAAAGAAAAACCGACTTAAATATAATTATCTAATTTAGTTACAACTAATCAATGAAATTGTTATTTATAATTACTTTTTGAAGTTGGTGCCAAAAATGAATCGCACTCGATGGATCTTAATAAGTACGATTGTCAGTAAACATCGCTTCATAGAGTATATAGAGAGGAAAGCTTGCGTATTTGGAAAAAGCACTCTCTAGCGAGTCATCGTCAAACTCTTAGTCCTAAGAGCCATTCATAGAGCATATTGTCACATGACATTCAGTCTGACATTTTGTTTTTGTCATAGATAAGATTCCACAGGCTTTGTTTATATCAAACATTCATTTAGAAAATTTTCCAACGTACACATTTATCTATTAAAATATCATTAAATATGGCTAGTTCTCGACGTCAATGTTGTGTGAAAGGTTGTTTTCGCGACACAAAATCAGATAAAGAACATACTTTTTTTGGACGCCCTAAAAACAATGAAATGTAAGTAACCTATTTAAAATTAACTAATAATTTATTTCTTTGATTTTTATGTTTTAATTCTTGAATAATTTAATTATAGAGCTAAACGCTGGTGTCAATTTGCTGATATCCATGAAAATAATAAATATTTCTTTATATGTTCTGACAATTTTTAATCAAAAACAATTTATAAAAAATATCCACGACGTCTGCGAGATTTCGAAGATGTTCTCCAGTAAAACCTCTAATAAACCAGAACACCCATATATATACATATTTTTATTAAAATAAAGAATAGCCTATATTTTATAGGTAAATAGATATATCTTATTTTAATTTAATAAAAAAAAGATCATTTCAATTAGAAAATAAAGTAAAAATATTGTTTATTTTTTAAGTGTCTAGGTGATTCTTTGAAGGTTTTCCTCAAATAACTAATGTTGGCGAATGCGAATCACAAAAATTCCATTGAAAAGATTGTATTTATTTATTAAAATATTTGTAATGTCATTTTTTGGTCTAAATAAAAAAATGGTTAATTTTAAATTATTTTCAAGTATTTATTTTATATATGAATTTCCTCCTAGTCCCTCAAAGTCCCTGAATCTTAATTAAATTATTTTCAAAAAAGAAACTCAAAAAAGATACTTAAATCTTTACATTAATTATTTGCCAAAGTTTTTTTTAATAAAAGTACGATTTTATTATATATATATTTTAAAGATTTGTATTTATTTTAATTACAAAACAATTAATAATTTTTTCTTTAATATACAGGGTGATTCACGGTCGATGGGACGTTATCCGTTTTATGTAAAACAGAAAGTCGGATTTTTCTGAAAATTTACCACCTTACATTTTCTTACCTGTTCTATCTATCTAAAAAAAATATAGTTGCTGTGACTTTTCAATGGAAGCCGAAACGTCGCAAGGCTGGAAATATTTTAGATCGATAGAACAGATAAGAAAATATAAGGTGCTAAATTTTCAGAAAATCCGACTTTCCGTTTTACATAAAACGGATAACGTCCCATCGACCGTGAATCACCCTGTATATAAGCTCATGATAAATTATTTTGAATCATCCGCTGTGTGACGTCACCAAAATTTTCCTCGATGAGATGCGGTTCCCGCCATTTTTGCTTCAGTATACGACCCGCCAGAGAGCTCTGTAACTCGTATACGCTAAAATACATAGGGCCCTTATGGAGCCTTCCTCTCTATATACTCTATGCATCGCTTATTCTCGCTTATATAGTTTGTTTGGCACCGATTTCAAAAAGTGATTTCAAGTTAATATTTCGTCGTTTAGTTGTAACTAAATAAGATAATTATTTTATACCTTTTAGTGCATTTTATTTGATTTTTGAGTTCTTATTATTTTAGTTGTTGCATTTAATTTTTTTGAAGTCTCAGTTTTTTTTCTAATAATTATTTTCATTTTTCCCCAGGAGTCTAAAAATGCAAAAACTAACCCCCTCCCCTACATGATTATAAATAATTTTATTAAATATAAGTGAGGGCCAAGGGCGGATCCAGGGGGGGGGCGGGGGCGACCGCCCCCCCATAGAAGCCCGTGCATGGCAAAAAAAAATTTGCAAAAAAAAACATTTTTTTTTTTAAATTTTAAAATTGAAAATAATAAAAAAGTATTATATATATGTGTGTGTGGGGGCGTCCCTGCTTCCCCCCCCCGCTTGGACAATTCGAATTCGTCACGACACACTTTCGAGATAAAAAGTATATCTTATGTACATCGGGCCTTATATACATTCTCCCCTCCCCCCTCCCATAAAAAATTCCTGGATCAGCCCTTGGTGAGGGCCCAGGTTGTATGGTAAAGTCAAGTGGATGGCCACATCAGAACACGTCAGATTATTTTTAATATAATTTGTACAATATAATGTAATATTTTAAAAGCACTCATGCTTGTATTAATTTTAGTCATCGCCTGTTGATTGGCAACCCGCTTCACTAGGCTTATTTTGTAATTGAAATCGAAAGCAAATTTATAGGCCGATTATGATCACACTTAAAGACTCTATAACTCTTTAATAAGATGCTCTCCTTATAACGTTAAAGTCAAATAGCTATTACGTACACAAATTAATAATAATTATTTATTAACATCACGAACAAATAATAAAATATAGTTATGAAATTTTGATCAGCGATTGTTCTCAAATGGTAAGTGATTGTCCAGCAATTTTCCAAATTGTCAGTGAAAGAATAAGAGTTTCTTACGAAACGATGGAATTTCTAATAAATGTTTTAAAAAACAATTGTATTTATTTAATATACCGGGTGAGTTTTTTTATCTTGAGACAGTCTTATAACTCAAAAAAATTTTAAGAAAAAAATAAAACCGACTTCAAAAAATTAAATGCAACAAATATAAAAATACACTAAAACGTATAAAATAATTATTATATTATTTAGTTACAACTAAACGACGAAATATTAACATGAAATTACTTTTTGAAGTCGGTGCCAAACAAACTATACCTATAAGCGAGAGCACCCGCCAAACGTACTAAGTAAGATCCGTCGAGTGCGATTCATAAAAGGTATATGTTTGGCACCGACTTAAAAAAGTAATTTCATGTTAATATTTCGTCGTTTAGTTGTAACTAAATAAGATAATAATTATTTTATACCTTTTAGTGTATTTTATTTGTTGCATTTAATTTTTTGAAGTCGGTTTTATTTTTTTCTTAAAAATTTTTTATTTTTCTCTTTTTAGTGATGTTATTAATAGTGATTCTATCATCAGAACTTGACCAAATTAATATTGCACCATCCCTAAGATACCCCCTTTCCAATAAAAAAAGAATCATCGAAATCGGTTCATAAACAAAGAAGTTAGTCCTGAACAAACCTAACAAAAAAGATCTAATACCTACGAAAAAAAATGGGACCAATCGGAACGTAGCCTAGACCCAATGCAAAAAATTTTTTCAAAATCGGTTCACAATTGGCGGAGATATGAGGTAACATAGACACAAAAAAAAAAAAAAAATTCAGTCGAATAGAGAACCTCCTCCTTTTTTTGAAGTTGGTTAAAAACAGTGCATTATATGAAAAAAGAATCAAATAAAAGTTTATTTATATCAAGGGAGAAACTAAACTAAGCCATTGTTTGTCGGCCTAGAACAAGCTTTCAAGGGTATTTCAAGGTCAAATTCTGTTTTTTAAATAGAAACCTATATTTTTTCTATACGTCTACTTAATCTACAAAAAAACTAAACAACTTTCATAAGAACTATTTTTTTATACGACAACAAATAAACAAAATATTAAATCAATTAGATCTCAAAAATATCCAAATAATAATTATTTTTAACAATTATTCAACTTAATTATCAACTAATTAATATGATTAAATAATTAATAAGTAAATAAATAATTTAATAATGTTCTGTGACATTCCAGAGTGTATTGCAAGTCTTCTGGATGAATTCCAATTCCAATTTCCTTATTTTTTTTTTAACAGATTTACAACACGATAAAATGAAGCTTGAGAGGGTGAATTCCTATCAGGAAAACGCTCGGCATCCATTTCAATGGCAGTCCCTTAACACGTGTATACTTCTATATACTACTGAAGTATACTTCTTCTACATTCTCGATAAAAAAGGCTTCAAAAGAAATACTCCATTTTTATTATAGTAATACAATATAACTAGGTATATACTGAATTGACACGAGAAATTACCTTTTTTAAACTCAAGAATTTTAAGTAGTTCTATTAAGGAAAAATAATCCTTTAAATCTGTGTATAATGATGTTTTAAGATCATTATAAGCCCTTATTTTTCTTTGTTGTGACTTTTCAATTTAATAATTATTTATTTAATAATTAATTATTTAATCATTATTATTTGATAATTAAGTTAAATAATTGTTAAAAATAATTATTAAGGTTTTTTGAGATCATATTGATACATGTATTTTGTTTATTTGTTGTCGTATAAAAAAATAGTTCCTATGAAAGTTGTTCAGTTTTTGTTGTAGAATAAGGTGACGTAAAGAAAAATATAGGGTTCCATTTAAAAAACAGAACTTGACCTTTAAATACCCTTGAAAGCTTGTTCTACGTCGACAAACAATAGCTTACTTTAGTTTTCCCCTCGATATAAATAAACTTTTATTTTAAACTTTTTTCCATATAATGCACTGTTCTTGAGTTATAAGACTGTCTCAAAATAAAAAGCGCACCCGGTATATAATTTGGGTCTTAAAAAAATAAATATCTCTGAGCCTAATCCACATAGCTCACGTGGGAAGTGAAACATATTTAGCTGTAGATGTTATTAAAATTATTTAAATTTCTTAATTTTAATGAATTTTATTTATCATGAAATATTAGAGGGTTTTAAAAAAATTATTTCCCCTCTATTGAGTCATTTCCCCTTAATTGTAACAAAAAATAAGCTGATGTGTTCTGATGTGACCATCCACTTGACTTTACTATACAACCTGGCCTCTAAAATTATTTATAATCATGTAGGGGGTGGTTAGTTTTTGCATTTTTATACTTCTGGGGTCCCACTGATTATGTATACAAAATTTGGTTGAGTTTGCTCAAATGGGCTAGATTTTTAATTTTTAACATATAACATTGCATTCACTCGCATTATTGAGAGAAGAAATATATAGTAAATAATTACGCGACAAAACATCCCCCGACAAAACATCCCCCGACAAAATATCCCCGGACAAAATATCCCCCGACAAAATATCTCATGACAAAATAACCCTTCCCCGAGTGAATCTTATGAATAATGCAAATCGACTCCGGTTCGGTTAATATATATTCAGTTCGGCTCGGTTGGGTTCGTATAGCTCCTTTTCGGGCTGGCATTTAGACGGATCGGTTGGCTACGACAGCTAACGCCAACCGAGCCGAACTGAATATATATTAACCGAACCTCCAAAAGTTTAGTCCGGGCGGGGTGTGTTTAGGGCTCCCATTTTTTTTCTAATCAAACACACATTGTAAACCGAACCAGCAAATCGTCGGAGCGGGGTGTGTTTCGGGCTCCCATTTTTCCTAATCAAACACACATTGAAAACCGAACAGCCAATCGTCGGGCTTGGTGTGTTTCGGGCTCCCATTTTTTTCTAATCAACACACAGTCCATGTTGACTTAAATTCAAAAATAGCGATTGATTCTTATTTAATAGTCGAGGAATAACAATTTTACATTAGATTTTTGACGTTTCGGTTTTTATTGGTAACCATTGCTGAAGACATAGAGGAATCGAGTTAAAATCAAAAATGGCGATTGATTCTCATCTAGTACTTGAGGAATAATCATTCTATATTGGATTTTTGACGTTTCGGTTTTTATTGTTAACCATTGCTGAAGACATGAAGGTATCGGCTTAAAATCAAAAATAACAATCGATTCTTATCTAATACTAGAGGAATAACCTTATTGCATTCCATTTTTGATGTTTTGACTATTAATGGCAACCTCTAATGAAAACGTGGAGGAATCGACTTAAAATCAAAAAGACTAAATTCTTTTTTAGTAACCAACTCAAGTTTGAGTTGTTTGTCATAAAAGAATTTGAATGTTTGGTAGGCGAGGTTGGTATTGGCAACCGTATTATCAATTAATTGTGTTGTATTGAATTTATTGTAACCTCGAAGGACAATGTTTTGTTTGCAGTTTTTGTGGAGCAGAGATTGGCAAATTTGGAGTTTTTCTTGTATGGGCAAATTGTTTGTCTACATGCCATGTGTTTCTCTATTTTGTAAATTTTATATACATACTTGAATTTGGGATGTAAGGTAATTACCATTCATTTGAGATGTTTAAGAAATGTTAATATTTGACACCATGTGTACTCACTTTCATTTGCAGACTGAAGATGATTTTGAGTCGAAACCGAAACATGTCTCAACATCTAAAGAAATAATAAAGAATATATATATTTTTCCAAAAGAAAAACGAAAACCAGTTCATTGGGCTTCAAGCACCTCGTTATAAGTCTTAATATACTTTAGAAATTATAATTTTTTCTCATTAATATATCAAAGAATAATTGATACGTCAACGAGGATTATTTTGACCGCGCTGATTTGAAAAATATATTTTAATCTCGCGAGACTACTGCGGATTACGCTATTGGAGTCTGCGGAGTATTAAGTCTGGACCAAGAGAGAAAAAGATGTGATCCACTTAGCTACAATCCAACGTCATTTTGCGTATAGCCCGCTAGACATTCGGATGGATCACCGAATGTCTAGCGGGCTATACGCGAAATGACGTTGGATTGTAGCTAAGTGGATCACATATTTTTCTCTCTTGGTCCAGACTTAATACTCCGCAGACTCCAATAGCGTAATCCGCAGTAGTCTTGCGAGATAAAAATATATTTTTCAAATCAGCGCGGTCAAAATAATCCTCAATAGTTTTTAAGGAATTTGGTGTTGGTACTTGGTGAAACATTTTTTAAAATTATTGGATAAAAATACTTGGTAGGTTTCACATTAAGATATAAAAAAACAAAACGAATTTATTTTTAGAGAATCTTTAATCTCGATATATATATTTCGGGTGACTAACCCATCTTCAGTTACTTTCTGTATCTCCTGAAGATGGGTTAGTCACCCGAAATATATATATCGAGATTAAAGATTCTCTAAAAATAAATTCGTTTTATTTTTTTATATCTTAATGTGAAACCTACCAAGTATTTTTATCCAATAATTTTAAAATAATCCTCGTTGACGTATCAATTATTCTTTGATATATTAATGAGAAAAAATTATAATTTATTTAATATCATTATTTCAAGTTAGAAATATATAAGTTCAAATATTATTTTCACTCAATATTTGACAAAAATTCCCTACATTAGATTCGCGATTGAATCAAATGTAGAAAACATTCTGTTAATATACTTTAATTATGTTTAGTTTAATATTAAGAGTAAGCGTAATTCGTGTGGTGTGGACTAAACATACCTAAACATTTCTCTTTTTTTTCTTTTTTTAATACATATATAATTTTGTATAATGAGTATATACCTATACGTATTATAGAGGGTGTATATTAAGGGTTGTTTACCTTTGCGTGGATGTAGAGAGGCTCATTCGATGTTTCCTCGATGATTTTTCGACATTAAATGAACCGAGAAAGAAATAAAGAAAAGAAACCCGTTATGTGATAAGATAATTTAGCTTGGAAATATTTTATTAAAAAATCCTTTAAGAAATTCCCAAATGCATTTTATCATTCTACCAGTTGCTTCGGCGGGACAGCAGGCTATTGAATTTTTCACAAAGAGAAACAAAGAGGTTGTCCTCTGCTTGATGCAAATAAACATATACACATATCATATGATATTGACTCCATGAAAAACATTTATAATTGAAGAAAGACTGATGATGAAGACCAAGTCTTCGAAACTATAGTCTCAAACAAATAAATAATATATATACAGATATATCATCTTGATATATATGTGTAAATGTTTATTTGCATCAAGCAGAGGACAACCTCTTTGTTTCTCTTTGTGAATCAACAACTCTGCTACTCTCGGCAAAACAAAAACTTTTCAACTATTGAATTTTATTTGTCATTTACTATTAGTGGGTTTTAAAATTAAATAAACTGATGTAGCCATCCACATGACTTTACCATGGCCCCACTCTCATATTTAATATTTAATAAAATAATTTATAATCATTTAGGGGGGGGGGGACAAAAAATGAAAATCTAGCCCCTTGAAGCAAACTCAACCAAATTTTGTATACATAATCAGTGGACTACCAGAAGACTAAAAATGTAAAAACTAACTGCGCAAAATTGGGAAGGGGGTCAAAAAATGAAAATCTAGGTCTTTGGATCAAACTCAACCAAATATTGGATACATAATCAGTTGGCCCCCAGAAGTCTATAAGTGCAATAAAAATAATTTTTAAGAAAAAAATAAAAACCGACTTCAAAAAATTAAATGCAACAAATAAAATACACTAAAAGGTATAAAATAATTATTATCTTATTTAGTTACAACTAAACGACGAAATATTAACATAAAATTACTTTTTGAAGTCGGTGCCAAACATATACCTTTTATGAATTGCACTCGACGGATCTTACTTAGTACGTTTGGTGGGTACGCTCGCTTATAGGTATAGTTTATTTGGCACCGACTTCAAAAAGTAATTTCATGTTAATATTTCGTCGTTTAGTTGTAACTAAATAAGATAATAATTATTTTATACCTTTTAGTGTATTTTATTTGTTGCATTTAATTTTTTAAAGTCGGTATTATTTTTTTCTTAAAAATTATTTTTATTTTTCTCTTTTTACTGTTGTTATTAATATTTATCTTATCATCAGAAGGTGACAAAATTAATTTGGCACCATCCTTAAGACACCCCTTTCCAATAAAAAAAAATCATCGAAATCGGCTCATAAACAAAGAAGTTAGGCTTGAACAAACCTAACAAAAAAGGTCTAATACCAATGAAAAAAAAAATGGGACCAATCGGAACCTAGACTGAACCCAATGCAAAAAAAATTTCAAATTCGGTTCACAATTGGCGGAGATATGAGGTAACATAGACAAAAAAAAAAAAAAATTCAGTCGAATCGAGAACCTCCTCCTTTTTTAAAGTCGGTTAAAAACCAACCGACCATGGGCTAACGTACTAACTAACTAACCTAAATTTATAATTATAAATATTATAAAATTATCTGAGAATCCCGCATTTGGCGGGTATCTTACTGGCCAGCAGACTACTAAATTTTATTTGTCATGAACTATTAGCGGATTTTGAAATAATAATTTAAATTTCCTAATTTATATAAATTTTATTTGTCATGAACTACAGTGCCGGCCAAAAAAACGTAACACTTAGATTTAAATAAAAATGGAATGAAATTGATTAAACTTTTAATATGATATATTTTTAACCTTTTTTATACCAAAGTGTTCTAACACTTGTTGCTATCGTACCAAGAACATTAGCTAGGTATCTGTAGCTGCGCCCATCCTCGATTAAACCAACAGCTTTCGCTTTCTATAATGCTAAGCGGCATAATTATTATGTGTTTTAGTCGAAAAGACACTCAAATAATGGATTTCAAGTATATTATCAAAAGAAAAACACGGATTGAAAGATTATAATAAGGATATTAGATTTCATCAAAAATCTATAAATATCAAATTATCCGCTTTTATATCATTTAAATTGTAGGTTTTAAATAAAATGTTTTAATTGAAAAGTTTTTGTTTTGCCGAGAGTAGCAGAGTTGTTGATTCACAAAGAGAAACAAAGAGGTTGTCCTCTGCTTGATGCAAATAAACATACACACATATATATATATCGAGATGATATATCTGTATATATATTATTTATTTGTTTGAGACTATAGTTTCGAAGACTTGGTCTTCATCATCAGTCTTTCTTCAATTATAAATGTTTTTCATGGAGTCAATATCATATGGATATTGAAAACTTGGTGTTCCTTCGTCACTGCTGACGGCTAGGAACTAATAAAGACATATATTCTGGGTTCACATTCAAATATAACAATATGTTTCCCTTTCTCCTTTCTCCTTATGAACACATAAGAGATTTTAAAAATAAAAAGTGCGAAAATTCTTTTGCAGAACATTTAAATTCAAACAATCACTCCTTCCCAGAAGGTATTAGATTAATAAAAGGAGAAAAGAACCCAAAATTAATTAGCGCAATCGAATCTTTAGAAATTTTGAAATCATTCAATAGAAATTCAAAACTCTGTTTGAACAATCAAATAGAGTTATCCAATAGTAATCTGCTTAAGATGTTTGCTAACAAAAGATAAAAGAAAAACCCTTCTTTTGTCAGCCTTTCTAAGGAGAAAGGAGAAAGGGAAACATATTGTTATATTTGAATGTGAACCCGAATAGAATGTCTTTATTAGTTCCTAGCCGAACAGCAGTGACGAAGGAACACCAAGTTTTCAATATCCATATGATATTGACTCCATGAAAAACATTTATAATTGAAGAAAGACTGATGATGAAGACCAAGTCTTCGAAACTATAGTCTCAAACAAATAAATAATATATATACAGATATATCATCTCGTATATAGTATATGTGTGTATGTTTATTTGCATCAAGCGAGGACAACCTCTGTTTCTCTTTGTGAAAATGTTTTAAATTTATGTTACACTTATTAAGAACGGTTACAATTATATCATATTCAAAGTTTATTCAATTTCATTGCATTCAAAATACATTTTATTAGTTATTTCAAAAAAAATCTAAAGCCGGGGTTTTACACAAAGAAAAATAGTTCTGTTTTCAAAAACAAAACAAAAACTTGTTTTGTTTTTTTCATAGTGTTCTGTTTTTTTATAAACTGACAGTTCCATCAACTGTTTTGTTTTATAAACATACTCTCCCAGAGTTTGTTTATAAACTTTTGTTTCAGGTGTTTAGACCAAAATATCTTTCAACGACGATGATTTTATATTTAGTTCTGGTTTATTTATAATTAATGATTCCTAAATCAGGAAAAAACCGAGATATTGCGGTTTAGTTATCTATTAAAAAGGAGAGTTAATTTCGGCACAGAAAAATTATTGCATGATTTAAGTAGTGACGACGGTAAATGGAGAATTGAGATCTTAATTAATAAAGTAAAGGGAGTGTAGTTTCACAGTGAATGAAATAAAACTCAAGAGGTTTATACAAACTCAATATATTTCGGATTATTCGTCCATCATCAGGAATTTACAGGTTAAAAACAGTTTTTAACCTGTAAACTCCTCATGATGGACCAATAATCCGAAATATCTTGAGTTTGTATAAACCTCTTTGAGTTTTATTTCATTCACTGTGAAACTACACTCCCTTTACTTTATTAATTAATATCATGTTTCACCTAAAACCTACACCACTTTCTCTAAGTAAAATTGAGATCTTCTTTCCACAATTTTACAAGAATGTCAAGTATCGATTTCGAATTATTAATTAATTTGCTAGGCCCGTATGTTTTATGAACAATAGGACGTGTACTAATAAGCCGGACAAAAAATAAGAACAAACTTGTTTTCCTTTGATCTACCGACTCACGATGGGAAAGTCTTTTGTTTACTAAAACACTGTTTCCAAACAAAAATGTTTTAAGAAATGTTCAGTTTTTATAAAACATTGGTTGTTTTTGTTGAGAAAAACAGTTTTTGTTTTTGTTTCTTGTTTTGTCTGTTTGGTGGAAACGCGGCTTTAGTGTTACTTTTTTTAGCCGGCAGTGTATTAGAGGGTTTTAAAATTAAAAAAAAACACGTCGTGCAAGCCGATTATAATAAGTATAGATAGATTTATTCGGTACATTATAAACTCAAGTGAAAGAAACCTTTTTGCCGAGGGGGCAGAATCAATGAATATTTTAGGCTTTAGAAATGTATAAAACGTGAATTTTATTACATATAAATATAAGCAAAAATTTCTACGGCTGCACTTGTAAAAAAAAATGCCTTCTCATATAATGACGAAGTGCATTGTAGCCAGTCATCCAGGGACAGATAGAGAAGGTCATGGATCTTACTTAAGAAGGTCAATTGAAATTTTTAAAAGAAAAAAGCACTTTTTTATATAAAAAGTGTATTTTCCGCTTTATACACACACCACAAGTGTCAACCTTTTTACATGCTTTATATTAGCTTAACTTATTGGTGCTATGAGCTTTCGGTTTTTTTTACTGGTGCGGGCTGCTAACTCAACTCCCAAACCCCCAACCTGGAGGACCAGGGTTTGTCTTAGTGCCGGTTGTATGTCGCAAAGTAAATGCTTTTTACCACTAACAAACGGTAGATGGTAAATGGAGGCACTGGAATGGCCAATCAGATGCCAGGCACTGTCAGTGGTGGTAAAAAGCATTTACTTTGCGACATACAACCGGCCCTTAGTCTGGCTCCTTGTATTTGGCCCGCCCGGCTACGCTACCGCAGGCATGGCCCAAATACTCATTGAAGCACACAAGCCCCCCCCCCACACTACGACAAGGTGAAAAACCATAGGGGATGCTGGGAGCTGGATGTCTATATGGTTTGGTCTGGAAAAACAAATATATGTCAGCAAAAAGCAAAGTACGAATTTATAAGACCTGCGTACGTCCAGTGTTGACATATGCAGCAGAAACCAGATCATCAACAATTACCACCCAACAACTACTCCGAACAACAGAGATGAGAATAATAAGGGCTATACATAGGAAAACATTAAGGGATAGAATCCGCAGCAAAGATCTAAGAGAACTAAGCGAAATCCAGGATATAGTGGAATGGATCGATGTGAGAAAGAGAGGATGGGGGGGAAACATGTGGAACGAATGACGGATGACCGCCTTGCAAAAATCGTGAAGGAAAATCGCCCGCGTGACATTCGGAGCAGAGGGCGGCCGAAAAAAGGTGGAAAGATGTCGCAGCAAGAAACTAACGTCTTTATTCTTTTTTCTTATTGGAAGAACGGGCGAAAGCCTATAGAGAAGAAGAAGAATATTAGCTTAACTTGTTTGTATCTATCTATCTATCTATCTATCTATCAATGTGACTTTTGTTCTGTTAAATCCCGCAAACATTTCTCTATAAAAATTATTGTTTACCTACCCAATTTAATAAAAATAAATACATTTCTTTCTGTTAAATTCCGCAAACTTTTCTCTATAAAAATAATTAAGACTAAAAAGTAAAAAAATAAATTATATTTTAAAATAAGCTGAAGTGTTCTGATGTGGCCATCCACTTGACTTTACCATACAACCCGGGCCCTCACTTAAATTAATATTTAATAAAATTATTTATAATCATGTAGGGGGGGGGTTAATTTTTGCATTTTTAGACTCCTAGGGGTACACTGATTATGTATACAAGATTTGGTTGAGTTTGGTAAATGGCCAAGATTTTAATTTTTTGACCCTCCACCCCCCATTTTGGGCTGTTATATTTTGCATTTTTTGACTTCTGGGAGTCCACTGATTATGTATACAAAATTTGGTTGAGTTTGCTCAAACGACCTAGATTTTTAATTTTTAACCCCTCCTCCACTTAATTTTGGGTCGATATGCACCAAAATCTAATCAGCTCTTAATCACAATGGACCAAAACTACATGTGAAATTTGGTTTCGATATTCAAACTAGTTTTTGAGCTAGCTCGTCCACAAAAATTTGGTAACGCACAGACTAACTAACTAACAACCAGACATTTTGACAAAACAATTATTATCTCGAAAAATATAATTTTTTCGATGTTCACTTATTAGAGCTTTTTTGTAGAGCAAAATGCCATGATTTCGCTCAATTTTTTTAATACAAATAGTTTCAGCCGTTTTTGAGATATTTTGAAAAAAAAGAAGGAAAAAACCACTTTTTTTCATGCACAATTACAATACTTGACCATACCCTGTATGGTAAAGTAAAAACTAGGTGTACACGTCTTTGGAATTATGTGGAATTATTTTGGAATTCACTAGATAATACCCCTTCATCTATTGTCTTCTACTTGGAAATGAAAGTGGAAGTGTAAGTAGATGTACACGACATTAGGTCGCGGTTCACCCCTCGATTGAAACTAACAGCCGTCAAATGGCGTGGAAAATGTATTTAAAGTGCTTTGCTATATGTATATTTTATTAATTATTATAATTAAAAAAAGTTGCTTTATTTAAAGGTATACCTAGTAGCCTTCGGCCCGGAGTCACCTAGCCCCTGGCGGGGAGCGTCTCGTTTTATGGTTAAAATTTACATAGATAATAGCTGACCCGACCACGCGTTTCTGGGACTAACTCTTATGCTTCAAGCCTAAACCACTGGACGTATCGAAACTATATTAGCAACATATGTCCGTTTGGTGCTCCGATTGGTATATCTAAATTTTTGGCCAGGTTTATAATTATTGTTCCCTTAACCAAAAATAATATTTACAGTTGAAAGATTTCTAAAAAGCTATTTAAATAAAATATTTTGCATCTATATATAATCAAAAGCTTGACTGAAACTTTTTTATTTTTTTCTACCCTATTAAAGACGGTTTTAAGAATTTTTTTCACGCAACCCAAAAGAAGTTAAGAATTTTTGAAAAAATAGCTTTTTTAAATAACCATAACCTTTTCAAAAATTTGGTCATCATGACGTTTTTTTTTTAATTTTTGTTTTTAAATGTACTTTAAAAAAAATAGATAGTTTTTTGCTAGTTTAGTTCTTTTATTGTTTGGCAAGCTATGTTGGCTAACCTGAATTTTTTTTTAGTTTTTCCTGAATTTTCCATTTTTCCGGGCAACTTTTCTAATTTTTTTTTTACGTATTAACCCGAATTGGACTATTACGATCATTATAAAAAAAATTAGCCAAATCGGTCCAGGCATTTGAGAGATCTGCGCTTACAAAGAAACAGAAATTCATTTTTATTATATAGATAGCACAAATATGTTGTTGAACTGGCTAATGATGCAAATAATGAGCAAAATATGCGTGAAGTGATTTTTACTATTATTTAGTTCTTTACGCGAACAGCATCTGGCTGGCCTTTATAAATCAGAGAACAAATTCTTCACTTTCCTTTGATGAATCAAAGATTTTTATTTTCTAATATTAAGGAAATGGGAAGGCCTACAGTCAAGCCAGATTGACTCATAATGAGAAGAAATCAGGGTTTTTATTGAATTTTAGAAATCGCTTGACTTTGGCTCGAAGACGGAGGTATGTATTATTCACCAAGAAAAATCTTGAAGAATTTAAGCTTTCTGAGGCCCTCTTTTCATCAAAATGATTGGGTCAAGCATGATTGACTGTCTAGGAATCTGTTTGATGCTTGATAGTCCAAGAGCTGGTGACACATTTTTGACTACGGATTTGACCCAACTAGAAATAATGCGTAATAGTACCGTCTATGATAGTTGTACAAGGAATGGCCAGTCTGGCTGGTCTAAACAGGTGGACCAGGTACTGCGCATGGTGTGAGTGCGGTAAAAAATACATATGTGTTAAAAAATATTTTTGATCCAGAATGAAATTAGAAAAATTATAATTTATTTTTTGCAACGAAATTTTCTCTGGAGAGAGACGGACTGTTAGAAACTTTAATTGAATGTAATGGAAGGCAGCCCAGAGGTTTAATTAAGAAAAGGAGGGAAAAAAAAATTGTTTTTCTATGCCTTTGTTAAAAATGAGGAAAGTTTTTGAACACTACTGTGAAGAGAAGAAGGAAACATTTTATTTGTTTCATTCATTGACCCTTTGAAACCCTGAAGAAGGAGGGAAAAATCCTCCGAAACGTCGGTTTGAAAGGAAAGGAGGAAGGATTCCAATAAATTACACCTTATTTGATATGTGTTAATTTTTTCTTTCCTCACTACCTCTGGGCTGCCTTCCATTACATTCAATTATAATTTATAGTCAATTATAAACATAATATATTCACTCCAGATCATTTGAGTGGTGGGACGTGGAACCAGACCACCCAAAGTGTATTTTTGCAACATGCAAAAAAATAGCATGTTGTAAAAATACACTTTGGGTGGTCTGGTTCCACGTCCCACCACTCAAATGGTCTGGAGTGAATATATTATGTTTATAATTGACTATAAATTATAATTTTTATAATTTCATTCTGGTTCAAAAATAATATTTAACACATATGTATTTTTTACCGCACTCACACCATGCGCAGTACCTGGTCCACCTGCTTAGACCAGCCAGACTGGCGATTCCTTGTACAACTATCATAGACGGTACTATTACGCATTATTTCTAGTTGGGTCAAATCCGTACTCAAAAATGTGTCACCAGCTCTTGGACTATGAGTCAATCATTGACGATGGTTGATAGAAAGTTTGATTGATGCAAATGATTGAAGAGGGGCATGCCCCTTTAGAAAGGTTTTGACCAATCTTTCCCTCAATCACACACTCAGCAGCAACCATGGAGGACACTCCGCTAGCTTTCAGAACCAGTAAAGATGCGGCCCTATGGATCTCGAAAGACCCTTGCATTACCGAAGAGAAGGGAAAGTTGATTAAGTGAGAGGGTGTAGACGTAGGTGTTTATGCACTCGGGTTTTGAAGGTTTGAAGATTATAAGTGCTGGGAAAGATGGAGGCTGGGAGAGAGTTCCAGTTCCTTGAAGTCATGTATTGGCGAATGAAGTGGTTCGGCACTTTTCTAATTTGACCGCGAAAGAGTGTTGGGAGTCGGCAAAACGCGTACTACGTTCAAATCAATGCTTTGGGGGGGAATTATTGATTTTATCTCATGAGAGCACCTGCCGTGATAGTATCTATAGAAAAGGGAAAGGGCAGAGACATTTCTTCGATGAGCTAGCGAGTCGAGGGAGTCAGTGAGGGTAGAATCATCAATTAGCCTGAAGCCTCGTTTCTGAATTGCATCCAGGGTAGCAAGAGAATATTGAATGATTGACATTGCGGATCATAATTTTTTCATTGAACATTGCTGCCATATCTTTCGCTACCCCCAAATTCATTTACACGTGACGCAAAATGGGGTGGCGAGCCATAGTTTAAGAAGCACTGGTCTAGAGTGTACTTATGATTTCAAAAAAGATAGAATACAATCCTAAATAAGATTTCAAATTTCTAAAAGAATCAGATTTTAAATTATTCGGTACGCCCAGGATGCAGGAGAACTCTAGTACTTGACTAAGTTTTGAGCTATTGATTTAAAATTCATGCGGTGTTTTTTGTAAAGATAAAAAGAAGTAATTATAAAATATATATAAATATATTGAATTAAAGCAAAAAAATTTTTAATTTAAAAAAGTCTGAATCTCTTTTGTCCCTTTGTCTATGTGTCTGGATGTGTGTCTGGATTCAGATACCTACGATATCGTAAGAACGAAAATTCTTCGAAACTTCGTTCTTATGCTAAAATGTTTGAATTTCCAAAGTGAAGATTTTGGTCTTTCTAGCTTCAAAACTTTTGGTTCAAAAATTCAGAAAACATCATTTTTGGAATGATTTTATTGAGATTTTAAGACATTGTTATGATAAAAGCATATAAATGAACAATTTATTTTCATATTTAAGTTTCTTATTAATTATTATTTTAAGGGCGTCTCCAAGGTAAATAAGTCTTCTTACTTTACTTATTTATTCGAAAGTTTATAATGGAATTAAGTTTTTGTGTGATTTTTTTCTATTATTCAACCAACGTTTCGTCGACTTTGCCGACTTCTTCAGGGCTTCAAATAGTTACATCACACATTAATCTAAAATTCATTATTTTTCTTTATCTCCGTTACTAATGAAAAACCATTAGAATTTTGATATTTCTATATTAGTCCAGGCAAATTACGTGAAAAAATGGCATAAACAGGAAATAATTCCCGGTAAAAATTTTATTGCTGGAATACCTTTATTGTTACTTCGATATTACTACCCTAAGTTTCCCCCCAAATCTGTGTTGTGGTAATTTTTCTACGAGCCTCAAAATGAGAAAATTTCGGAGTTTTTTCCGTTTTCCTTGAAAACACCTTATCAAATCAAAAATATATTCATTAGATAAATTAAATCTCTTTAAATTACGCGTAAAATGATGAAAATTTCATTTATTTATGTTTAATAGAACCGGTACTAGCGCTTGTCAAAAAGCAGCCCCCGGGATCACTTTTGAATATCCCTAAAACTCGTACTTTTTTCGATGTTTCCCCATTTTGACCATGAAGGAGCACGTTTTCGACAAAGACAACTCTATAGATTTTTAAACTAGATTAAATTTGCTACAATTTAAATTAAGTTTCATTCCAATTGGATAATGGTAACATGAGGTTGAAGTTTTGAAAAAATCGCAGTTTTTCCTTCATAAAATGAAAAACCACTCATTCTAGAAACTTGATTCCTATCTCATTGTCTAGGAAATTCTGTTGACTTGAACGTTTACTTGGACTATATTTTTGATAAACCTCTTTAGATATCCGGCATTTTTCTAGGCGAATTTTTTAACCGACTTCAAAAAAGGAGGAGGTTCTCTATTCGACTGATTTTTTTTTTTTTTTGTGCCTATGTTACCTCATATCTCCGCCAATTGTGAACCGATTTTGAAAAAAGTTTGCATTGGGTTCAGTCTACCTTCCGATTGGTCCCATTTTTTTCATAGGTATTAGACCTTTTTTGTTAGGTTTGTTTAGGCCTAACTTCTTTGTTTATGAACCGATTTCGATGATTCTTTTTTTATCCCAAAGGGGGTGTCTTAGGGATGGTGTCATATTAATTTGGTCAAGTTCTGATGATATGATCACTATTAATAACATCACTAAAAAGAGAAAAATAAAAATAATTTTTAAGAAAAAAATAAAACCGACTTCAAAAAATTAAATGCAACAAATAAAATACACTAAAAGGTATAAAATAATTATTATCTTATTAAGTTACAACTAAACGACGAAATATTAACATGAAATTACTTTTTGAAGTCGGTGCCAAACATATTTTTTTTTTTTTTTTTTTTTAATGATATTGATGAGAGAAGGAGATACACCAGAAGGTGGATCCCCTAAAGCGCCTGTATGGGCTGGCCCCTCCATCGTGAAAAGAACAAAGTAGAATGGAAAAGAAGCCGGGATCACGAGCCAATCTCAGAAACTTAGATACAATTCAATATCCAATTTACTAAGGTTTTAGGAGCTTCGAGCAGTGGTAAATTCTCCGCGCGATAAATTAGGTTAAATTTATCTCCCACTTAATAAACATATACCTTTTATGAATCACACTCGACGGATCTTACTTAGTACGTTTGGAAGGTATGCTCGCTTATAGATATGGTTTGTTTGGTACCGACTTCAAAAAGTAATTTCATGTTAATATTTCGTCGTTTAGTTGTAACTAAATAAGATAATAATTATTTTATACCTTTTAGTGTATTTTATTAGTTGCATTTAATTTTTTGAAGTCGGTTTTATTTTTTCTTAAAAATTATTTTTATAAAGGGATATTTTCATCAAAATTCAAATTGGATGAAGCCTTTTTCAATGATCGTCGATATAGAGAATATTTTAATCTAATGAAAATGAATTTTTTCGCATGACTATGTAAATCCGTATTTTAATTTATTGAGAGTTATGAATTGGAATATTTGATTGACATGAATTTCAAAAAAAGTAAATTTTCACTTTTATAGAAAGTAAATTTAACCTTGCAGTAGCCATATATGAAGATTGATGATTGAGTCCTTCTATGGGGAAGCCAAAAATAATTTCATTTTTTTATTAAAATTCCGTTGTAATCCTTCACAATTTATTATCATAGTTATGGATGAATATCTTTTGAATACTAAATATCTCATTAGCTGTTGTCCAAGTTATGAATATATGTATCTGTGACTCATCTGGATATAATTTATTTTTTTATAAAACCCCAGCCAAATTATGGTTATGTAATGTGTATGACTTTCGTTCTTATTATTCCTAGAAGGATCGGTTACTTTCAAGAGGTTCGGAGACTCCTCCTCTTGGATTGTGCCAGATCGGGATCAAGAAAGTCTTCGTTGACAATAACCATGGTTCGGAGATTGGACGATTTTTTTGTTTTTTGTGTTTGACTTAATAAACGCAGAACAATTGCGTTGTTTGATTGCTTGACGGAAAAGAGCTAATTAGGAAGGGAGTGATTACTCGTTACGCTTACGCCCGGCAGGCACACTCAAGTATTAGAGTTCCGTATTAAAATGAAACAGAACAGAAACAGAATTAGCAGTCAAAAGTATTGAATCAATTATCATTTGCTCGACAAAAATTAAACAAAAATGTGTATCCGTAAACCTAACAATGGATTCTAGTAGAGTTTTATACGCTGATTATCATACAATTTCACGATTTTTTACAACAAGTCGGAGTTTTGAGATATTGTCGGTCAAAACGATGAAAAAGGCCATTTTTGACCTTATTTTCGAGTTCCTTTAGATATTAAAAAGCAATATTTGAAATCAAATTGACGTAATAGAAAACAGCTTCTTCTTTGATTTTCAAATTACCACTTGTTGGTAGCTCAATTAGAACTCGAGTTATAACTAAAAAATTAACACTACGTGATTATAAATGATAATAAACGTATAGATAAAAACATACGGTCTTAGTTTTTTACTTATAATTCAAGTTCTAATTGAGGTACAAACAAGTGGTAATTTGAAAATCAAAGAAGAAGCTGTTTTCTATTACGTCAATCAAATATTTTGATTTCAAATATTGCTGTTTAATATATAATGGAACTCGAAAATAGGTCAAAATGGCTTTTTCAGTTTTGATCGATAATATCTCAAAACTCTGACCTGTTGTAAAAAATCGGGAAATCGCATGATAATCAGCGTAGAAAACTCTACTGGAATCCATTGTTAGGTTTACGGATACAAATTTTTGTTTAATTTTTGACGAGCATTCAAAATTAATGAGTAAATTTTAATGTATCCAATAATTTTGACTGCTAATTCTGTAATTTCTGTTCTGTTTTACTTTAATACGGAATCTTATAAATATAACTCTTGAACAGCTTGTCAAATAACACTGCCCAACAAAAATGTGTGTCCGTAAACCTAACAATGGATTCTAGTAGAGTTTTATAAGCTGATTATCATGCAATTTCACGATTTATTACACCAAGTCGGAGTTTTGAGATATTGTCGGTCAAAACGATGAAAAAGCCCATTTTTGACCTTATTTTCGAGTTCCTTTAGATATTAAAAAGCAATATTTGAAATCAAATTGACGTAATAGAAAACAGCTCTCTTTGATTTTCAAATTACCACTTGTTGGTAGCTCAATTAGAACTCGAGTTATAACTAAAAAATTAAAACTACGTGATTATAAAGGATAATAAACATATAGATAAAAACATACGGTCTTAGTTTTTTACTTATAACTCAAGTTCTAATTGAGGTACAAACAAGTGGTAATTTGAAAATCAAAGAAGAAGCTGTTTTCTATTACGTCAATCAAATATTTTGATTTCAAATATTGCTGTTTAATATCTAATGGAACTCGAAAATAAGGTCAAAATGGCTTTTTCGTTTTGATCGATAATTTCTTAAAACTCTGAACTGTTGTATAAAATCGGGAAATCGCTTGATAATCAGCGTAGAAAACTCTACTGGAATCCATTGTTAGGTTTACGGATACAAATTTTTGTTTAATTTTGCGAGCAGTCAAAATTATTGAATAAATTTTAATGTATTCAATAATTTTGACTGCTTAATTCTGTTTCTGTTCTGTTTTACTTTAATACGGAACTCTGATAAATATAACATATGAACAACGTGTCAAATAACACTGCCCAACAAAAGTTAGTAACCATAAATGAAAATGCATATTTTGAATGAAATATTTAACGTGATACATATGTTAGAGACGGGTTTATCTGAAAGGGTACCCAATAGGGCCGGATTGCTAATTTTGGCATTCAGGTTCGAGGGTTTAAAAACAAACCCTTCTGACATATAATTAAAAATAATCCATTCTATTACGGATTTAATTAATTGATGACAAACTCTCATGTGATTTCCTGTAGAACTTCATTCATTTAATAATAGTTCATCTACCGTGGTAAAGAGAAAAAATGCATTTTTCACAGTTAATAATTATAAAAAAAAGAAAAAAATGAAAAGAGAGAATGTTAATCCGTTTATTTTTGCTTAATTGAAATGGAAATCGCTGATTTGATTTAATCGTCTGATGAGAAATGACTTTCTCTATAACGAGAAGGATCAAAGACTTTGGGGCCAGGGAGTAAACACTGAGCTCTCAGAGATCAGACAGGTCGCCAGTACAATCATTAAAAGTGTACTCATCTGGAAAAACACGTGAATTCATTCATCAGAAGATTTTTTCTGATTTGGTTTGTTACGGATACTTTGCGTAATTATGTATTACTTTCATTCATAAGTAATTGATAACAAAAAAATGTATTTTACGCCTGAGTAATCAATCGAAATACGCTGGCTATTTCATTATCAGTTTTTTGACATATTCTTGAGGTTCTTGACATCGTCCTTTATGACACGTTTATCTAGACACAGGGCAGTGTGTCAGCCAAGTTCGGTAAAACCAGCCATGTGTATATTTACACGAACCATTTCGAGCTACATTCAACCCCCCCCCCTCCGTAACTCAAAAATTATTAGATCTGCATACTTGAAATTTCACATGTCTAATAAGACCCACTGGAACACCTAGAATCCCAAATTACATGAATAAATCTAAAGTATTTCCGCTGATCCTAGAATGCTGAAATTAGCCATACTGGTAGAGTTTGGGCTACAATTAAAGGAAAAAATCGAAAAAGTGACACTTTCCGTTTTTCAGAACCTAAAATGAAGGGGTAAATTTATTATAGGCTTGCTATAATTAACATTTAGTGAAAATACAATCAAGCTAGAATGCTGAAATTTGGCATACTGGTAAAGTTTGGCACATTAATAAAGAAGGATGTTGAAAAACCGAAACATTCCCTTCTTCAGAGCCCGAAACGAAGGGATGAACTGACCGGGTTTATAACAGATATTTTATGAGAAATATTTAATAATTATTAATATAAATGTTTAAATATAATTATTTAGATAAATTAAAGGATAAAACTTTTCAAAAATTAATGATATCTGACCAAAAACATAAATGTGAATAAAAATAATTTTTAAGAAAAAATAAAACCGACTTCAAAAAATTAAATGCAACACATAAAATACACTAAAAGGTATAAAATAATTATTATCTTATTTAGTTACAACTAAACGACGAAATATTAACATGAAATTACTTTTTGAAGTCGGTGCCAAACAAACTATACCTATAAGCGAGCGTACCCGCCAAACGTACTAAGTAAGATCCGTCGAGTGCGATTCATAAAAGGTATATGTTTGGCACCAACTTCAAAAAGTAATTTCATGTTAATATTTCGTCGTTTAGTTGTAACTAAATAGGATAATAATTATTTTATACCTTTTAGTGTATTTTATTTGTTGCATTTAATTTTTTGAAGTCGGTTTTTATTTTTTCCTTAAAAATTATTTTTATTTTTCTCTTTTTTAGTGATGTTATTAATAGTGATTATATCATCAGAACTTGACCAAATTAATATGACACCATCCCTAAGACACCCCCTTTCGGATAAAAAAAGAACCATCGAAATCGGTTCATAAACAAAGAGGTTAGGTCTGGGCAAACCTAATAAAAATAGGTCTAATACCTATGAAAAAGCGAAAAAAAATGGGACCAATCGGAAGCTAGACTGGACCCAATGCAAATTTTTTTTTCAAAATCGGTTGACAATTGGCGGAGATATAAGGTAACAAAGGCACAAAAAAAAATAAAAAAAAAATTCAGTCGAATAGAGAACCTCCTCCTTTTTGAAGTCGGTTAAAAAGGGGCCAAGTTCAGTACAAAGGCTTCGCCGACAAAAGAGTTGAGATCTAAACGAGTACCAAGTTCCATAGCAGTTGCTTAAATCATAGCTATAGGGATCAACAACGATCTTCAATTGATTTAAAAGAAAATTTGTTACGTTCTTTGATATTAAATTCATAACTTGGCAAGTTTAATATCCAACTAAATTGTTTGTAGTAAAATAGCAAAGTTAAATTTTAAGCTTGTATTAAATATCATCACGTTAAACGTAATTTATTGACTATTACAACTTGACAAGTTATAAATTTAATATCAAAGAACGTAACAAATTTTCTTTTAAATCAATTGAAAAACGTTGTACCTTCCTATAGCTATGATTTAAGAAACTGCTATGGAACTTGGTACCAGTTTAGATCTCGAAACTCTTTGTCGGCGAAGCCGTTTGTACCGAACTTGGCCACTTTTTAACCGACTTCAAAAAAGGAGGAGGTTCTCTATTCGACTGAATTTTTTTTTTTTTTTTTTTGTGCCTATGTTACCTCATATCTCCGCCAATTGTCAACCGATTTTGAAAAAAAATTTTGCATTGGGTCCAGTCTAGCTTCCGATTGGTCCCATTTTTTTCGATTTTTTTCATAGGTATTAGACCTTTTTTATTAGGTTTGTTTAGACCTAACCTCTTTGTTTATGAACCGATTTCGATGGTTCTTTTTTTATCCGAAAGGGGGTGTCTTAGGGATGGTGTCATATTAATTTGGTCAAGTTCTGATGATATGATCACTATTAATAACATCACTAAAAAGAGAAAAATAAAAATTTTTAAGAAAAAATAAAAACCGACTTCAAAAAATTAAATGCAACAAATAAAATACACTAAAAGGTATAAAATAATTATTATCTTATTTAGTTACAACTAAACGACGAAATATTAACACGAAATTACTTTTTGAATTCGGTACCAAACAAACTATACCTATAAGCGAGCATATCCTCCAAACGTACTAAGTAAGATCCGTCGAGTGCGATTCATAAAAGGTATATGTTTGGCACCGACTTCAAAGAGTGATTTCGTGTTAATATTTCGTCGTTTAGTTGTAACTAAATAAGATAATAATTATTTTATACCTTTTAGTGTATTTTATTTGTTGCATTTAATTTTTTGAAGTCGGTTTTTATTTTTTTCTTAAAATTTTTATCACATTTATGTTTTTGGTCAAGTGAAACTAACTAACTAGGAGAATTTATTTTAAAGTACCTCGACAACCCAGCCTCGTTCGATAATTTGTTTGTATTTATTTATTGTTTATTTAATCAGCCACTTAATTTATTTTAATTAAAACACACGATTCATTTTTTATTTAACCACCTGTTAATAATTAGTTTAATTAAAAAACCTATTTTCCAAAAGTGAGACCTGGTTATAAGTCGATACTTGCATGAGTTCAGCACTGGTTACCAATAATGATTGAAACTTTAAAAATACAATGTAGGATGGTTATTGCTCAAGTATTAGATGAGAATCGATGGCTAATTTTTTATTTTAAGTCGATTCCTCCTTTTTCTTTTTCTTTTCTTTTTTTTTGTGACGGAATGAATGGATTTATTTGAAGTAGTCCAAGGTTCAAAAAATAAGAGAAAATTATATCAAACAGTAACAGAAATAGCAGGGAATTGAACAAAAATTAAAAACACAGTTTTTATTAACTGTGGCAGACGTTTCGTCAATTTATTTTGACTTCCTCAGTGGCCATCTAATCGCTCTTTGTCAAAAAACATTTAATGGGCCACTAAGGGAATCAAAATAATGAGGCCACTGAGAAAGTCAAAATAAATTGACGAAACGTCTGGCACAGTTAATAAAAACTGTGTTTTTAATATTTGTCCAATTCCCTGCTATTCCTGTTACAAATTTATTATAGATGCAAATGATACAACATTATTTCTTCCCTCCTTCAGGGTTTTGAAAGAAGGGAAGAAACCTCCGAAACGTCGGCTTTGAATAAAAAGATAGATATAAATTTTTCTATTTTTTGAACCTTATAGGACTGCCTGATCAAAATACATTCAATTTTGAATTATTCCTGATATCGGCCTTTATGGCACGTCTATTGTGTTTAATTGAAACTACTGGTGAATTAAATGAATATATAAGGATGCAACTACAGTGATTTTGGGTTAATAAAAGAGAAATTTCTGAAAGATCGAGCTTCTCTTGGTATTTTTTTTTTTAACTATCATTTATTTAAACAACCACTTGTTTTGTTTTGATTCAACCACAGGATTCATTGAAATTCTCAAGTTCAGAATTTCAGCCATTTTCATTAAAATCACGAAAAATTTTCGATTTTTAAAAATAGTCATCTGTTATCCCCTTAGATAAAATGTTAACAAAAATTGTAATGCTCCATCTAGAGAATTATTTTAAGACAATTTTGAAATTTCTAGCATTTTTACTTTTCGAGATATTAAGCCATTTAGAGGGATAAGTCTGTACATACTTTTTACATTTTTGCCCTGTTGAAGGGTCAATAAATGTAAAAATTTGAAAATTTTGGTTCCTAATTGTAGACCTATCTAGTACTTCATCCTGTAAGATAAAGCTGACAATTTGAAACCCGTATGGAAATAAATAGATTTTCGAAATATATTTTTGAAGCTTTGCTTCCTAAAGCGCGCTCGGCAGGGTCTAGATGGGAAAAAGCGACCCCGTAAGATTTCCCCTCCGCTCGTTCTGGGCTGCTGGTAGGGGAAGTGAGAGAGGGCGGGTGAAGTGTCATGCCAGGACAAGCGAGGGAGAAGTGCCTGTAAAGTGTGTTTATGTACTCAGATTCCACGTGGTAGATACGCAAAAATAATATTGTTTTATTGTTATTGTAAAGAGTATATTGTAAAATGTTTATATATCGTGTTGTGTAGTGAATATAGAAGAACGCCTGCACCACGAGGCACGAGTTTTTTCCTCATTAATTTCTTTCAAAATAATATCTACGTTTCCGAAATCTGCAGAGTGGTTTTCAGTAGTTTGTTTTAATCGCAAATCAATTTTACATAAAAGTTCCGCACTAATCATACTTATTTCATCAATGATGAGTACTTTGACATATCTAAAAAGCGATCTGTACAAATGCAATGTTTCGGACGATAAAGGCAACAAGTTCGAAATAGATATTCTAGGGGCCGGTTGTATGTCGCAAAGTAAATGCTTTTTACCACTAACAAACGGTAGATGGTAAATGGAGCCACTGGGATGGCCAATCAGATCAGGCACTGGAAGTGCGATTAAAACAAATTACTGAGCACTCTGCAGATTTCGGAAACGTAGATATTATTTTGATAGGAGATTTGCGACAATTGCCACCTGTAAGAGCTACAGCAATTTATAAGCCGGTTAGAACCCGCTTAGTTGGGCCACATTTATGGAGAAAATTAAAACATCTACAACTAAATATGGAACCACCATTGATGCAGTTTTTTCAAGATATTCACAAAATATTGAATCACAAATTTACGTGTCTTATTTCAGTTATCACAAACCTATAGTTTCTATGATACAAACACAATAGATCTCAATTGTTTACATATTTTTCAATACATATTCTGTAAATTTTTTTATAATTTATTTATAAATTTATTATTTGAAAAAAATTATGTTTCCGACATCTTCTTATTTCATTATTATAATTGATTTTTTTTATTCAATATTTTTTATTTTATTATTTTATTATTTGTAATCAATGGACAATGCATATCAACGACGAAGAAGCAAAGCTTCTACCGACAGTCCCACGACTGTCTGTATTTATTTATATATTTTTTGAAAAATATAATAAAATTTTTAAATTTTTGTGTTAAATTTATATAAAATTTATACTAGGGCGACATAAAAATAATTTTATTTTAAGAATATATAGAAAACATAACTTTATATAAATTTAACACAAAAATTTTATATTTTTAATATATTTTTAAAAATATATAAAAAACATATTTCGAAAATCTATTTATTTCTATACGGAATGTTCATTTATAATAAATGATTTCGGTTTAGGTAGTCTGAATTACTTGATAAGGCTCGAAAGTTTTTGTTCTTTTATTGTTTCCTTCTGACTTATTAATCGCAACATCCAATAAAACTATTAAATCATTTTATCTCCAAGAAGAAAGCTTTAAAGAGTACATATTATGTCAAATAGGAAATGGTTAGGAGTTAGAAAGGATGAAAATTACAAAAGGAATAAAATTAATGATAAAGAAAAAGAAATGGAAACAAGACAACGTTAATTATTGATAGGTAATTGGAAAAGAGAAATATTTATATGTTACTAGCTTCAAGGCCGCCTTCGGCCTTTGCTGGACCCGCAAGTGGCTGCTTTACTGATGTTTTATTAGTTACAGAGAATATTATATATATTTGGTTTTAATCTTTAAAATATATTTTTAAAGAAATTCCAAAAGCTAATGAATTCCTTTCAGTTAGTTTAGTTAGTATAGTTTCAATAATCCTTTATAATTAACTTTGAAATAAATAAATAATATTGAAATGAATGAATGAGCTCGAATACAAAAGCCAAAAGGCTTAGTTCTTTTGAAATGGCTGAGGGTCTTAAATACAATAGAAAAAGGATGAGGTGAGATTCCCAAGGGTATTTTTAAGAAAAATGATTTTTAAATAACATATTTTATTTTAAATTAAATATTTTTCATCTATATATATAATCAAAAGCTTGGCTGAAACTTTTTTATTTTTTTCTACCCTATTAAAGACGGTTTTCAGAATTTTTTAAAAATTTTCACCCAACCCAAAAGAAGTTAGGAATTTTTGAAAAAATAGCTTTTTTTAAATAACCATAACTTTTTCAAAAATTTAGTTATCATGACGTTTTTTTTTAATTTACTTTAAAAAAAATAGATAGTTTTTTAAATCTTTGTTGCAATATTAAATTCTTCTTCAACGATAATGTAGTTAGAACTATTGAGAATGAATGACACTCAAAAATCTTACAAACAGGGCCGCCAACACTTGTTTTTTTGCTAGTTTAGTTCTTTTATTGTTTGGCAAGCTATGTTGGCTAACCTGAATTTTTTTTTGTTTTTCCTGAATTTTCCAATTTTCCGGGCAACTTTTCCAATTTTTTTTACGTATTAACCTGAATTGGACTATTACGAACATTTAAAAAAAAATTAGCCAAATCGGTCCAGGCATTTGAGAGATCTGCGCTTACGAAGAAACAGAAATTCATTTTTATTATATAGATAGAGTTCCGTATAACGACCGCACTTGGACTCGAGTATTTGGGTAGTTGGTTACTCGGATTTGGGACTCGGACTCTAATAATCGACGTGTCCAAGGTTTTAAAATTAAACTAGCTTAAATTTAAAGGGGTAGGTATGTAGAAATGTTTTGATCAATTTCTAGATTATTGCTTTGCCATACACGGTATGGTTGACCAGTAGTATTGTATTCGTGCATGAAAAAAGTTGGGGTTTTTCCTTATTTTTTTCGAAATATCTCAAAAACGGCTGAAACTATTTTGATTAAAAAAATTGAGCGAAACCATCGTTCTACAAAAAAAGCTCTAATAAGTGAACATCAAAAAAATTAAATTTTCCAGGTAATAATTGTTTTGTCAAAATGTCTGTTAGTTAGTCTGGTTGTCTGATTGTCTGTCTGGTTGTCCGTTAGTCTGTGCATTATACTAAAATAAATTAACATTCCTATTTTATTATAATTATTATTGTAACTTGTATTTTATAATTTAAATCAGAGGTCGAGGGAACTTTTTAGCTATTACTCACACAAAATATTTTTCCTTAGGTCGCTATTACCCCTACATGAAAATCAAAAAAAAGCAAAGTAAATGTATCTTATCTTTTTATATTAAACGAGCAATTCTTGTATATATATTTAAAACTAGCTTCAGGCCCGGCTTCGGCGGGCAGCTGCTAACAAAGGGGGGCTTCGCCCCCTGGACCCCCACGTGGCTGCTTTATTGATGTTTTATTAGTAACAGAGAATAAATATAATTGTTTTATTTTAAAGTCTTAAATAGATATAATTTGAGATTCTATTTAACTGTAATATACAGTCATAACAAATAAGATGAAACAAATATTTAAAATGTATTAAAAATCTCTATTTATAAAAAATTCTCTTATTCTCAAGCTTGAGTTGTTTATCATAAAAGAATTTAGTCTTATTGATTCTAAGTCGATTCTTCCACGTTTTCAGTAGAGCTTGCCATTAATAGTCAAAACATCAAAAATGGAATGCAATAAGGTTATTCCTCTAGTATTAGATAAGAATCAATTGGTTTTTTGATTTTAAGTCGATTCCTCCATGTCTTCAGCAATGGTTACTAATAATAATCGAAGGGTCAAAAATCTAATGTAGAATTGTTATTCCTCTAGTATTAGATAAGAATCGATTGCTATTTTTGATTTTAAGTCGATTCCTCCATGTCCTCAGCAATGGTTACCAATAATAATCGAAGGGTCAAAAATCTAATGTAGAATTATTATTCCTCAAGTATTAGATAAGAATCGATTACTATTTTTGATTTTAAGTCGATTCCTCCATGTCTTCACCAATGGCTACCAATAAAAACCGAAACGTCAAAAATCGAATGTAGAATGGTTATTCCTCGACTGTTAAATGAGAATCGATCATTATTTTTGAAATAAAGTCAACATCAGGCGCGGATCCAGACCTCTGATTTGGGGGGGGGGGCGTGTCGCCGGTATATAAGATCTACTTTTGATCTCGGAAGTGTGTCGCGGTCGAATTGTCCAAGCGGGGGGGTCAAAGACGCCCCCCCCCCCCACATAGAACTTTATTTTCTTCAATTTTAAAATTTAATGTTATATAAAAAAAATTAAATAAACATATAAAAAATGTTGATCTACAATGCTTTGAGGGGGGGCGGTCACCCCCATCGCCCCCCCCCCTGGATCCGCGCATGGTCAACATGAACCGCAAATAGCAAGTGATATCTGATTAATAATAAAGGAATAAACATTTTAATATTTCAAATGAATTTGGATAAAGTTTAGCAACGATCCGTTGCAGTTTATTTAATTAAATAACAATTTTTGAGTTCATCAATTAAATTGTCAAATTAATATTTGTGTGATTTAAAATTCATTGTAATTAAGTACCTTGTACCTTGAGGACCACAAAAAAGGTCAAATATAGTTTTTTGTAAAATTATATTTTAAAGTACTTTATTTTAGAATAAGATAGTACATTAGATAAAGTTTAGCAACGATCCGTTGCAGTTTATTTTTTTATTTTTGTTTTTAAATGTACTTTAAAAAAAATAGATAGTTTTTTTAAATCTTTGTTGCATTATTAAATTCTTCTTCAACGATAATGTGGTTAGATCTCTTTTAAGAATAAATGACATCTCAAAAATGTGACAGATAGGGCTGCCAACACAAAGTTAGTTTGCTATTTAGTTATTTTATTGTTTGGCAAGCTATGTTGGCAATTCAGATTTGGTTTCAGTTTTCCGTGAATTTTCCAATTTTCCGGGCAACTTTTCGGATTTTTTTTTACATATTAACCTGAAATGGACTATTACGAACATTTTAAAAAAAAAATTAGCCAAATCGGCCCAGGCATTTGAGAGATCTGCGCTTACAAAGAAAAAGAAATTCATTGTATATATATTTAAGATTGGTTTGTCGAAAAAGGGCTCTAACGATTTGGATGAAATTCACGGGTTAGGCGGGTTTTTGTGTTGACAATTCGATCTATCAAGGTCTCATCTTCGGATAAGTTGTTTTTGATGGGTTTTTTGTTAATTGAAATAATTATTCACAGGTGGTTGTTGGAATAAAAATTTATAATTACATTTCTTTCAATTTATTTTTAATAAAATTAATTGGTTTTTTTATTTTAAATTGCACTAATAGATCATTACAAATGTTATTATATATTAGAATTTGCCAATTTGATTAAATAAAGGTATTTTTCTATAAAATAATTTAATAGAATATCAATTTTATTCTCTTAAAAAATCCGACAATTCGAAGGATCATACCTCCTTCTTCATGATTTAAAAGGGTCAAAATAAGGGAAGGGGTGTAAATTAGTCATGTCGGAAAATAAATATTTTAATCGTTCATATCTCGTCTTCGGAAAGTCGCAGAGCCTTGAAATTTGAAACTTAAGCTATTTAGAAGCAAAAAGTTACCGAGCATCGCTCGGTGCTCCAGGCACTTATTTATTATTTATTGAATTAATTGGAATTTACATGAAAACTCTCTGTAAGTAAATAAAAATTGTAAACATTAACATAATTCAAACGCTTTTACGTTTTAGAAAAATGATGTTGTTTCATTATTCGCTAAAATAACTTCAAAATTAGGACTTTTTGACATGAGCGCAATTTGAATACAATCCTCGGCATTCAGACGATTTCTTGCCGGGTTTAACTGAATGCTTTTTAAAAAGAAAAAATACACCAACACTCAACATGACAAAAAATTGAAAGTTTTTGCCGAGAGTAGCAGAATTTTTATATATTGAAGGAGACAATAAAAGAGTGTGTCTTCTATAGTCTCGTTATATATAAATAAAATTTATAATTCCAGCAGATGACAAAAAAATGCATAACTTTTATTAATGTTTTTATATTTTTTTTTTAACTTTTATTAATTTTTATGATTTTGAATTCCTGGAAAAGCTATCAAACTAACAATACTATAATAGTTTATAAAATAAAATTTTTTTAAAAATGTCCTTTTTACCCCCGATAGTTTCATTTTTACCCCATTTGGGGTAATTTACCCCGGTTCCCCGACCGCTGATTTAAATGAATAAGGGTGAAAAAATGATAAATAAATCATATTTGTAATAAAATAATTTTTAAGAAAAAAATAAAAACTGACTTCAAAAATTATGATGCAACAAATAAAATACACTAAAAGGTATAAAATAATTATTATCTTATTTAGTTACAACTAAACGACGAAATATTAACATGAAATTACTTTTTGAAGTCGGTGCCAAACAAATTATACCTATAAGCGAGCGTACCCGCCAAACGTACTAAGTAAGATCCTTCGAGTGCGATTCATAAAAGGTATATGTTTGGCACCAACTTCAAAAAGTAATTTCATGTTAATATTTCGTCGTTTAGTTGTAACTAAATAAGATAATAATTATTTTATACCTTTTAGTGTATTTTATTTGTTGCATTTAATTTTTGAAGTCGGTTTTTATTTTTTTCTTAAAAATTATTTTTATTTTTCTCTTTTTAGTGATGTTATTAATAGTGATCATATCATCAGAACTTGACCAAATTAATATGACACCATCCCTAAGACACCCCCTTTCGGATAAAAAAGAACCATCGAAATCAGTTCATAAACAAAGAGGTTAGGTCTAAACAAACCTAATAAAAAAGGTCTAATACCTATGAAAAAAAAACGAAAAAAAATGGGACCAATCGGAAGCTAGACTGGACCCAATGCAAAAAAATATTTCAAAATCGGTTGACAATTGGCGGAGATATGAGGTAACATAGGCACAAAAAAAAAAAAAAAAAAAAAATTCAGTCGAATAGAGAACCTCCTCCTTTTTTGAAGTCGGTTAAAAAGAACCCTTTCATTTCAAAATTCCCTTTCTCTAAGAGATCCATTGAATGGCATTTCCTTCCCCTTAAATCCGCCTAGTTCATTTAGCAGCAGCACCACGAGGAGCCGAACTAACTTTACACCCCGAATATAATTTAGGACCACTAACACTTGAAAATTTCTCCTTTTAATTATGAGACTGTTTTATTAATAAAACTTAAGGAACGCGGTGTAGGTTTATATTGAAATATTTTTTAAATTTTAATACCACCACCACCAACTCCAATCTATTAAATATTATTTACGGAGATAGAGACTTTTAAAGATTTTAAAGACAAAAAAAATTTCAGAAATTTTAAAAAAATTAATCCCTCCGGACCCCCACCACTTCATCTCACCTCCTGCATCCCTCTACCCCACATCCGCTTCCCTCACCCTTCGTACCCCTCCGCCACTGCACCCCCCACATCTACCCCCTCCGTCACCTCCGCCCCTCCCCTCGCCCCCTTCCCCAGTTTTTGCATTTCTAGCATATATAAGAATTGCTTTTTAATATAATAAGATAATAATAAATTTTGCATTATAAATTAATATATAAATTCGTAAGTTTTAAGACTGCGTGTGACAAAGCTAGAGAGTAAAATTTTCTTTACTCAAAGTCGTAAATGGTGAAAATAAATTTAATATTTTTATATAGCGACTAGCTGCAAGGCCCGCCTTCGGCGGCCCTCTTGCTAGCCAGGGGGCACACCCCCGGGACCCCGGCCCTCGAACCCCACCCTCACACCACACTCCCACCCACCATCCCCCGGAAACCCAGTCAGCACCCCACCCCCCGCACCATGACCAACCCCCGCACCCACACCACCACCCAAACACTCCATTCCGCACCCTAATCCCCCTCACCCCCGCCCCACTCCCAAAACCCCCTCCAGCACCCCCACCCTCGCACCATTACCCGTTCCCAACCCCAGCCCACACACCACCACCCGCACCCCACCCACCTCGGACCCCGCACCCCATCCACCCAGGACCCCACCCCGTGCCCTCCAACCCTGCGCACCACACCCCCGCCTAGCCCCCTGGACTCCACCCCGCACCACCCCTTGCACCCCCACCCTACTCCGCCTCACTCCTCACCCCACCCCCATTCGACCCCCGCACCCACCCTCCGCACCCAGTTTTTGCATTTCTAGTCTTCTAGTGACCCACAGATTATGTATATAAAATTTGGTTAAGTTGGCTCTAAGGGTAAGAATTTTTATTTTTTGCACCCCCCCCCCTCCGCCATTTTGGGTGGTTAGTTTTTGCATTTCTAGCCTTCTGGTGACCCACAGATTATGTATTCAAAATTTGGTTGAGTTTGCTCCAAGGGCAAGAATTTACATTTTTCACCCTCCCCCTTTTTTAGGTTGGTTTTTTGGGGAAATTTTTTTAAACAAAAGTTGTCAGAAATCACATCCCCTACAACTTTGTTTGTCATAAAATTCGTAGGGTTAATAGTTTAGGAGTTATTTGATAATTTTCA